>BDUI01000012.1:345549-367056 GCA_002335545.1 Apodemus speciosus
CTCTCTCCCTTTCCCTCTCCCTCTCGCCAAGTCTAAGACCTTCAAAACAGAAAGATAATGAAGAATGATGTGCTTTACCTTTAACACCTGCCTGAATACCCCTGTCATGTGTGCTATCACACACACACACACACACACACACACACACACACACACACTGGCCTTTGGGTTCATTATGTCACCAATGAATCATGTGCGCGTGAGTAAAGTCCGGCCCCAGAGTCAGCACTTTCATCTTTTGGGTGGCCACATTGTCAGTTACTCCTCTGCCCAAGTTCCAGCCTCAGTCATATGACTGAAGCCATGTGACTTCTTAACATACCTTCCTCACCCTGGGAAATCACAGGGCTAATAATACCTGCTTCACGGGGATTTTGTGAAGCATAAATGAGGTGATGCCTGTGAAATCCTCCAGCATGGAAGCTAGAGCCAGTTGACAGCCAATAGATATTAGTGGAATCGATATCTGGGTCACTTCCTCTGTGAAGACTTTTTTGACCCCCGTCTCCTTGGGGCATTGACCTGAACCCTTTTGTCCAGCTTGTACCCTACATATGGTCATCTTATAAATGATAATATATAATTATCCCACTCTGGACCACTGTCCCTACCATCACCTCTCTCCCCAGGTTCTTGGCTTCTTTAAGACAGAAGAGAAGGAATCACCTACCTCTGTGACCTAAGCACTTAGTACAGTGGCTGGATCCTAGGAGATGCCTAGGAATATAGTGGTTGAACTAAGTTGGCATGGTAGGGCTGTCTGGGAACAAGCATCTTAGGCCAGAAATACTTTGATTTACCACACCTACTTCTGCGTCCTATTTATCAGTATCAGTGGCAAAGCCCATTGAAAGGAATCTGCTGCAGTAGCTTCAAGAGATTCTGTGGGCCATGGATGGGCCTAAGCATGTGGGCCTTCACATGAGAGCTCAAACTGTTAATATCCTGCAATTCTCAGACTCACCCACCAATTGGCATAGTTTCCCACTGGACACAGTCAAGTCTTTGGAAAGGAAAAGTCTTCGGAGAGGACCATGTGCCTTTCCAATGTTCCTGAAAGAACTGCCTCACGGTCTCGTTGCTCTGTGGACCTTCCTCTCTATAACCAGGATCTTGTCTATGTGTAATATGTGTCAACACGCCCAGGAAGTCATATCTAGACAGGAGGACCTAGGGCGTAATCTGGGACCTGGAACTGTCATAAGTCATAAATGTCTGGAGCATGGCAGAATGAAGCTCTGAACTTGGGAAAGAATAAGTTGAGCACCAAATCTGAGCCTGGCATGAAGGGCCAGAAGAATATTAAGCCGCAACGATATAGTGGTGTGTTTCTTAAACAGGTCGTAGGAAAAGAGAGAGGTGGGCTCGATGGTTAGTAATAACTGAAGCTATGTACTGTGTACTAGGAAACTACTAATATTCCTAGCATACATGGACACTTTATCGTTTCAGTTATCATAGGAATACAGGCAATAGATTTGTTCAAAAGGGGATGGCCGTCAAAGAACTAAGAACCTCGTCGAAGCTCAAATCCGAAGCAGAGAGCAGAAACATAAGAGTTACTCTCAGACAGTGGATCTGGCCTGCTTCTGTACACACCACTACGAACGTGGCAACGAAGAGTACATGCCATATGGCGCCTCTTTTGACTCATGCTGGCTGTGCCCAGCTGATTTGAATGCCTACGCTTGGTAGAGAGGCATACTCCATCACCTGCTCTATAAAGAAATGATCCCCATAACCCAGTTCTGTCTCTGGAATCCGTACTGATGTCATTGCTCTGAGCATCTTTCCTTTGCCATTCAACAAATATTCCTTCCAACTAGTGTGGCCTAAGTAAGGCCTCTTGTTGCAGTTGGGAATATTGTCTTTCTTGAGTCAATCAGAAGAGGCAAGACCTAAGACAGAACCCCAAGAGGGTAAGAGAGGGAGGCTCTCTCTTTTCCTTGCCCCCCAGAAAGCATGCCAAAGGGCATGGATTTCTAAGGCATAATTTTTTGAGGTTGGATGGAGCCCACTACATAAAGACCAAATGAAAACCCTGATTTGGACATCCAGCTCACACTGAGGAGTAGGATAGCCGGCTGAAGACTACACTCCATGCTTGTTTTCCCTTGTTGTCCCTGGGCAGTGAGCAAAGGCCTTATGCTCTCTCTACAAGACTGCTGTTGAAAGAGAGCTGCCCTCTGATGTCACTGCAGAGAAAAATATCCCAGAATCTCCAATCGGACATGTTGCTTTCTGTTCGCTCTCTAAGAAGAGCCCTCCTCTTTGGCTACAGTACAGAGTACCTCACTTATGGTTCTTCTGACCGAGTATGCCAGTTGACGGCATGGCAAATCTAACTGACTCATCCAAGAAGAAAATATCTCATTTGACTTAACTGGAGGCCCAGGGTAGTGCAGGACCTGAACATTGTGCGGTCTGTGCAGCAATGGGGTGTCAGAGACACAGACTCTTCCTTGTGTTTCTATCCACTATCCCTAGCAGCTCTGTCTCCAAGCTGACTGTCCTTCAGGCTTCAGATAGCTGCAATCAATTGCTATTGGGTTATTGATGTTTAATGCCAATCAAGATGTTTGATGCTTCCTAGAGTGGACTATGATTCCTTAGTCTTAGGGAAACATCCTTCACATCCCACAGTACCAGAAGCCAGTGGAATGTTTGAAGTTGGTAATGGGTAGATGCTCAACTTTGACAGAGATTCAGCTGGGATTCGCCCAACAGAACCTGTTACAGAACTGATGTGTTGTTTTAGCTTCCTTGAACTCTCTATTTTTCCCCTGGTTGATTGGGGAGGCTCTCCTTTCATCAAGGCTGGGATCCAGAAGAGTGGTAGAGATGTTGATAGCCATAGACCCATACATGACACGGTGTAGCATGTGGCTGGGCCTGCAATTGGCATTGACCTTGTGGTCCTGAAGGAAACATATGAGTCTCTGGAGAGACTAAGAAGTAAGAGTCTATCTCCMGAAGAACTACCATTATATTTCTACTTCACCCTCTATGGTCTTCGCCTTCTCTGCTATGACTACTGCCACCATGGTACCTTCTTCAGTATCACCACCATCATATCTTCTGACCTTGCTTCTTCACCAACCTACTACTGCTCCACTGTCATCAGCGTTCCTACCCTACACCCACCACTCCATGTTGTTAACATCTCCCTCACCACCACCACCTCCATCATTGCCACCAACTCCGTCATTGCCACCACCTCCGCCATTACCATCCTAGCCACTGTCTCCCCTCTCTACTGTCATTATCCCCCCATCCCCAGCCCCAGCTCACAGCCATCGTCGCCGCCACCCACACCGCTTTCCATCAACCCACAGCTGCTGCATAATTCTGGGCATATGTGGTGAAAACCCTGTGTTGTTGAAATCAGCTCACTTTACATTTAACAACTGCTCCTTCTGTAAAAGCGTTCACAGCCTATAGTTCTACAATTACAGACAAGAGAGCTATTTGCTTTAAGAAACTTTAACCCATGGAAGAGAGCTGTTAACAAAATGACCCACAAATCCTCTTCTGGTTCCAAGGCTCTTCAGTGTGTGGTGGGTGTGACTGAGAGTGCCTGTCAATGAATGAGACTACCGGTGTGCATGGAGGTAGGTGATCAGCTGGGCCAGTCTCGTATATTTGCCTGTTTTTCTAAGGAAGTTCACATAGGACGTGGACTTCTACACAACAGAGGGCTGAAGCAAAGGCACTGTGTACATAAACACCTCTAAAGACATGCCATTTAGCATTGTCCTATAAGCCAGTGGCTCCCCTAAGAATTCAGGTTTGTGACACAAAGGAAGGGTTATCATGGAGAGTGTATATAATACATAATTATATAATAATTATATAATAATAATATAATATCATATAATAATTATATAATACATAATATATAATACATGTATTATTATGTACATGTTTGTGTTTATGTTTATGCATATGAATATTAATGATCCTATAAGAGACTTATTCACTGAATGGCTCTAAGTCACTTTCATGTTGCTCAGCCCTGATTTTACCTGGAAATAGAAAATTTGACCAATTCTTGCCTTACTGAGGGGATTTAGCAAAAGGTAATGAGTGAAAATTTTAGATGCCAGGATTGGAACACAGGGTACTGGCTCCTTCTTTCCAGCCCCCACTGCTCCCAGACCCTAAAGCCATCAGCTGCTTGGGGAACACAGTTCTTGATGCAATCCTCTGAGACAGTGGGCTTCCTGTTCCCAGTTCTATCTCAAATGGCTCTGAAGAAAGAACACAGCGATCCTGTAAAATGTCACTGAATCAGAAGTTTGGCAGCTTTGCTGACAAGCTGGAGGAGAGGACTCTAGCTCAGCTTCAGGGGCGAGTGAGCGGACAATCTAAAGCTGAGTTCCCTGTGGCTGTCCACCGCAGGACCTTCATTTCTTCTCTTGAGTTATGAGGATGTAGGCACCTGTGCGTGTGCGCATGCGCGAACTCACACATACACAAGTGTGTTCTTACCCATAAGTCGATGCCTTTGTTGAGGCAAAGGAAAGTAGAGAATAGGAGAAAAGTCCCCCAGAAGCCCAAAACTGCGATCGTGACCGTGTCTGACTCCCAGCCCACATCCCAGTGAAGCTGCCCGAAGGGTGCTTCTGTGGCAGTGCTCACCCGTGGATCCCCACATACGAGCAGCCTGGCAGCCTCTCTGCTGCCGTCCCTCCCTCAGCTTCTCCCGACTCTATGGGAGTCTCTCCAACCTCTAGCTCATTTTGCTCCTTCTGTCTCTGGTCTCAGCAAAGTTTGGCAGAGTCTCCTGCTGAGAATTCGCGTTTGTGATAATGACCTCTCCTCTCTCCTAGCTGCTATCACTAGCTTCCAACACCTCAGCTCACTTCCTGGAATGAAAGCCAAGGAGCTGACAGGTCTAGCTTGTCAGCAGCCACAGTCATGTGTCAGGTGCCTCCCCACTTCCTTTCCAATGCCTCAACCTCTGCAGAGGGAATAAGTTATGAGCAAACCCTGAGGTCCCTCCAGTGGATGTGGGCACCTCACAAACACCTTGAGTCCTGGGTTTGACCCTTTCCCCACATACTGGCTACATAGCTCTGGCAAGATATCTGTCCTTGTTCTTTCTGCCTTACAAATTCAAACTGTAAGGTACAAACACAAGATAAATACAAATGATATCTGTGTGAGAACATTCTTGTGAATGTAAATGAGCTGCCTGCTGGCATGTAAAGACTTCTCTGTGTTGTACAAACATCAGCTGATGGTCCTGTCGCTACTTCTCTCACCGCGCCCCACCCAACAATTGCTGAACCAAGGGTATCCCCAGACCCCAAAGTCAGAATTAGCCTTGGCTACCATTTAATTAGCAGCTACTGTGTGAACACTGCTGGGTGTCCTTAGTGGCATTAATTGTTCTGGCTCTTGCAGTCATTCTGTGCGGAGTGTCACGTGGTCTTCACACTTTCACAGATGAGAAAGCTCAGGGACAGCTGTGAGACCCTTAAGTTTCCAGGGGGCTGAGAAGGAAAAGCCACATATTGCTCATCTCAGCAGTTCTCTAACCACTGTGCTTCACTGTGTACAAAGAAGAGTTGAGGCTATCTGTGAGTGACCCATGGAAGATGATCACTTGCATAGAAAGCCAAAAGCTTCAAACCCAGAGGGCATGAGTCAGGATGGTAGCTCCTTCATTTGCTAATCAAGCAAGTAAACAACTCCTGTTGGCAGAGACTTGGGGAACAGCCAACCAATGACTGCCCTCCCTGGAGACCCATCCCATATGAGAGGGTCAACAGGCCACTATCAATGAGATTCTTAGGATTCCGCACAGCAACCTAGCATCACTGACTCCTGGGCGGCGGCTTCATCCATCAGTGGGTGGAGGCAGATGCAAAGACCCACAGACAAACATCAGGTGGAGCTCAGGGAGTCTTGTGGAGGAAAGGGAGACAGATTTGGCCATGTTGGGGGTGTCAAGGAAACCACAAGAAGACCTATAGAGTCAACCAACCTGGGGCCATGGGGGCTCACAGAACCTGGGCGATCTACTAGGGAGCATGTAGGAGCTGGACCTAGACCCCCTATATATTTGTAGCCAATGTGCTGCTGGGTCCCCCAACAAGTAGAATAGGGGCTGGCTCCATCTCTGTCCCCTGCCATTGGATCCCCTTCCCCCTACATGGACTGCCTGGTTGAGCCTCAGTAGGAGAGCAGTCCTGATGGGACTAGATGTCCAAGGAGGGGGTGGTACCCAAACGGGGCTCCCCTTCTCTGAGGAGAAGGGAGGAGAAGGGGGGAAGGAATTTGTAAAGATGGATCTGTGAAGAGAGGAGGGAGGAGGGCTGTGATCAGGATGCAAAGTGATTAAAAAATAATAAATTATTGGAAGAAAAACAAAACATGAGCTTCGGTCTCTGCCTTCTACGGATTAGCTGTGCCAACCAAAAGACAACCACTATCATGCTCCTGTTGATGGTGAATACATCGAGATTTAAGATGTTGAAATTTTGTGACTTTTACAAAACTTCTAAGGGAGGAAATAATGGAGCTGTAATTGGCTCTGGTTGATCTGAGTCCCAGGGCCCACCCTCTTCCTTTATTCTGAACTCTCTACATAGTGTCCTTCCAAGTTGCAGAGGGGGCTCGATGCAGTCCTGCACTTCCCGTCACCTGATGATACCATGGTTTCTCTCGAGCTTTGGATTCAAGGAGGGAAAGTAAAACAGGGCTGTCTGCTCTTGACCATGTCAAAGGACAAATTATCTTAATCTCTACTTTTGAGAATAATGAGACGGTTTGGAAAGATGACTCAGTGGTTAAGAGCATTGACTGCTCTTCCAGAGGCCCTGAGTTCAATTCCCAGCACCCACATGGTGGCTCACAACCATCTGTAATGGGATCTGATGCCCTCTGCTGGTATCTCTGAAGACAGAGACAGTGTACTCTAATTAAAATTCAAGCTTAGGGGTGAAGAGAACCGGGCAATAGGTCCGACCTGAGGGACAGTGCAGCTTGGGTTGTTCTTGCATCTCCCTGTCCTCTGTGCTGACCTCCACTGCTGCTCATCATCTAGCCCAGAGTTCAATGGGGAATACTCTCGCAGAGTCCTCAGTGAGCTCCTGGTGGTTCCCAGCATAAACCTTTAAAACACCTCCCTCGCTCCACATCAAACACCACTGCCAGTTTACTGTGTGGATAACCTGTGGTTTGTGACCCAGTGACCATAAAAGAAAAATAGCCAAAGTGCAAGACAGAGTAGAAAGCAGAAAGCACACACAGCTGTGAGCGCCATGCTGATTCTCCTTCCGGGCCTCCATCTTTTCTGTGTGGTTCTTCTAGCCTCCGGAAGTAAGCTACCTCTCTGACAACCATTCCTCACTCAACACCTACAGCCCCGGACCTTTTCCTTAGCTGGCTCTCATCTTGTAGTCAAGGCATCCATGGATGTGCCAGTCGGTCTTATGTGCCAACCTTACTGAAATAAGAGATGCGCTCATAGCTGGCCACACATTGTTTCTGAGGTCTATAAGAATGCTTCCAGAAGCAACTGACCCGCTCGAGTCAGTACACTGAATAAAGAAGGTCACCCTCAGCAGCACAGGTGTCACCATCTCCCACACTGGCAGCCCTCATGAGTGTGGGGAGACACATCCCTCCACCTCCATTGATGTCCCAAACAGAAAAAAAAATGAAAAAAATAACAATAAAAGCTTTCATTTTAACACTAGAATTTACAAGCTTCAAGGCAAAATGGAAGTGAAGCAGGCACTGGTTTGAAACAAGTCAGCGTTGGTCTTGAAGAATGGACCTGGGAGACAATCTAGAGCTCTGCGCAACAAGGCTTCACAGGTTCGAACGTCAGGAACTCTACTTACTGGCTGAGTAATCTTTAGCGACTCGCCTACCTTCTCTTCACTCCTAATTTTCTGCCATGTCAGTCGTGTGAAGATTCTAGGGGGCTTCTGCAGAGATGTAATACGGTCAAGTCTGAGGCCGTGTGAGATCATTCACTAGTCATCCAACTTCAAAGTCTTGAAGCTTGGGCTTTCTGGGAAAAGTATCCACATGCCAGTCACCCTCCCCACTCTGTGTCCAATGTTAACTCCAAAATCTCTGACCATTAGGACATTTTCCTCCTCTATGTCGAGCTAAAATGTGTCTTCTTCTGCTGTTTGATATGTTATCCCTAGTTCTTCTAGTCCTTGGGTCATTTAAGGGAGTTTGAATCTTGTCATTTTATTCCAACCCTGGGAAGTTTGTGAGAATTGCCCACGTGGGCTCATATATTTGAATACTTGGAGCCCAGTTGGTAGAATCGTTTGGAGAAGAAAGGAGGTGTGCCCTTGTCGGAGGAGGTGTGTCACTGTGGGCRTACTTTGAGGTTTCTTTTTTGTTTGTTTGTTTTTGTTTTTTTTCGAGACAGGGTTTCTCTGTGTAGCCCTGGCTGTCCTGGAACTCACTTTGTAGACCAGGCTGGTCTCGAACTCAGAAATCTGCCTGCCTCTGCCTCCCAAGTGCTGGGATTAAAGGCGTGCACCACCACCGCCCAGCTTACTTTGAGGCTTCAAAAGCCCTTGCTATTTCCAGTTAGCTTTCTCTGCTTCATGTTTGTGGCTCAAGATGTAAGCTCTTGGCTACTGACCCAGTGCCATGTCTGCCTGTCTGCTGCCATGCTCCCCACCAGGGTCATCATACACCTCCCCTCTAAAACTCTAAGCTCCAAATAAATACTTGATTCTCTACGACGCTTTGGTCATGGTGCCTTATCGCAGCAATAGAAAAGCAATTAAGGCAAACTCCATGAATCAAGCAGAAGTGTGCTCAGATACCATGCTGTATCACAGTTGATGGATTGGTGCTGAGTTTTGGTGTGTTGCAATGTATTGTAATGCTAAATGCTGGCCCTGGTTGCCTCAGGGATGAGAGATTCCTCATGTACACCAAGTAATGCTGTGCTACCTTGCTCCTTAATTTAAAACTCTTGGTTAAATAAAGATGTCGACAGCTTATCGTTTTGGACAGAAGAGAGGTAGCTGGATTTCGTTTCCCAGGCTGGGGGTTCTGAGACAGGGACCATGAGAGAGACAGGAGAAGAGAGAGCGGAGGAGAGGATAAGATGCTATGGGGTAGGAATCTTGAAAACATGGCCATGAGGGCTGACCAGTCAGAATAGGAGTGGCCAAGGCAGACCACGGTGAGTCATATCGATGGGTTAATGGCAAGGACATACACATGATAGCATAGAGGGTGGATCTCTGCCCAGCTCCAGTGCTGATTAAGGCTTATTTCAAATAATAATATTGTGTGTCTTCTATCTGGGAACTGAATGATCAAAGGCAGGGTAGAAACCCCCAACTGAAATTAAAAATTCCTACAACAAGGGGTGGGCACTTGACTCAAGTCAGATCAGTCAGAATCCTTCCCTAAGATTTCAAATACTGGAGCCAAAGCAAACTATTGTTGTGTTCTGAAACCGGAAAAAGTCAGACTACAACATGAGAAAATGAGGGATAAAACTGGATTTGTGAGGCAACAGAGTGGGGACAGGAAGAAAGATCAAGGCCTGACATAATCCCAGCCCCCAGCTGTCCACAGGGGTCCACCCATTTCCTTGCTTTTACAAGGTTTGATAATTCTGAGGTTTGGAGTTGTTTTCTGTTGGCAGATACTTCTTCCACAGTATCTACAGGCATGTCATGCTTAGAATCAACACTTGACTTCTCTGCCTTGAGTCATTCCTGTCCCCCATGGTTCACTAACCATGTGCAGTGATGGGATAAAGGTGGGATAGGGCTCTCTGCCTGACCTTTACTACTGAGCTGACTCTAAGGCTCAGTTTGAGTTGAGTCCATGGTTTTAAAGGTTTGACAAACTGCTCTTGAGTTTCCTGAGGGGCACCCAAATTGGCTTTATCTTTGCACCACATTAGTGTCTAGACTACAGGGAGACACACTGTGTCATAGGTCATTGTTGGACAAATCAATCATAGGTTATTATGTGAATCAATGCATTTTCCAGTTGGGTTCCTTTACTACCTGGCTATTTTTCTTTGAAGGCACTGGGCTGAAAGTCACCTGGAGTTATCTTTATCCACACTAAAAGCCTCTCCCTTTCTTTGGTACATTTGCCTTCTTCCATTTGCATTCTGCCTTCTAGGCTTGGACAAGACACCACCAAGTCCTACAGAATTCTCATTCTTCATCCACTAACACAGCTAACTCATCAGCTGGTGAACTAATGTGAAGGATGCCCTTCCTCCCAAACCGAATTTTCTGCTCTCTTCCTTTCAAATCCTGCTGAGTTCTTATTCGGTACTGAAAACAGCAGAAATCATTTTCAAGAGGAAGCCAGCTGGTTCATTAGTCTGATTAAACCCAAGCAACGGGATATGAGAACAGTCCACATACTGAATACAGTGACTTCTCCCTGGCCTCAGGGAGATTGGCAGTGGTTATTAATGCAGTGGCTCGGAGCTCTATCACATCTGCAAACTCATGCGGATCATAGAGAAAGGACTGGGTTACCGAAAGAAGATGTCGGCATTATCTGACTCAAGGATTGATCTTCCTGCTCATCCTCACTGAAGGCCTGGCTGACTCTCCAACGTCTGCCAGCCTCCTCTACCTATTAGAAAGATGATAATCAACTAAGTATTGTGGTACCTTTAAAAATTCAGTAGTGTTTGCTATCCCGATATTACTGAACTGGACTGATGACCATGCAGATTGGATTTGCTCCAAAGAACTATTTCTAAACTATCTTTAAAACTAGGTTTTAAAATTTATCAGTTACATGATTGGAGACTGATTATTTAGCCTAAAGGGGAAATAAAAATACTCATTTATAGGAAAGACACAAGGACTGATAAATACTTGAAGCTCCAGATTTGCGTCTCGGAACGAGTGGAATGCAGGCAGGAGTAGGGAGAGGTGAGAATCCTTGGCAATTCCTTAAGAGGGGGCAGAACCCCAAATGGACACACAGGTTGGACCAGTAGTTGAGGATTTATATTGAAGGTAACAGGGAGACTAAAAAGGTGACATCACAGGAGGGTGATAGGATCACCTCATTCAGGCTGCAGGGCAGAGGTGTGGCGAGGCGTGCTGATCTGCTGGAGTTTAGCTAGGGTGTCCGGAAGGCCAGTTGTCACCTCCAAGGTGGGTTGATGGGCATCTAACTGAAAGAATGAGGTAGAGCCAGAAGGGCTCTGCCTTTCTAACAGAAGCCTGGGATTCAGAAGGAAGCAGACTAAATTGTCATCACTGAGGGACGCAAGGTGGAAGGGGCCCAGGAGAGGGACATCTCAGCTGATACCTGAAGTCTGTAGCCCAGGAGGCTTGCCAGAGAGTGGGAGCCATTTTCTAAGGAAAAACACTGCGAAGACTGTTTTAGGACATTAGATGGATTCAGTCTTGGAGATAATGTGAGGTGCCATCTTCAAATGTCCCGCCTACTGGTATCAAATTCAATATGATAGAGCTGATCCTGTCTGAGGAGACCCACCCCCAGTCCCCAGGCTTTATTTCAGGGGAGATTAATAGCTAGGCTGCCTAACAGCAGTCTTTGTCTACCCAGTTTGAAAGCTTCCATAGGCAAGGGTGGGCACTCTGGGCTGGGTGGGTTTGGAAATGATGCTGCTGTTTCTAAGAAGTT
This sequence comes from Apodemus speciosus, assembly GCA_002335545.1. NCBI lineage: Eukaryota > Metazoa > Chordata > Mammalia > Rodentia > Muridae > Apodemus > Apodemus speciosus. Next base: position 357,184 of record BDUI01000012.1, read on the forward strand.
TCTAAGAAGTCACTTCTTATGAGATCACAGCAGGAAAGAGCCATAGGCTTGAGGTTGATGGGGAAGAACATCACACAAACAATGGTGGGGAATGCCAGGGAAAGCATGAAGATAAATAAGCACTAAGCAAAGACAACAAAAGGAAAATGAGAACGTGACAACTGGTACACAAAGGAATCCCTGAAGTGGTTGACAATAGGAGAGAGAAAGAGATTGGGCCACTAAGAGGACTCAGCAGGGCAGAAGGACCACAGCTTAGAGAGCAAGGCCTTGCCTTAAATCCCAGGAGGCAACGCCCAGCTGTGCATCCTTGGCAGGGCTAGGTGGGCCCCTCGGTCCTCCATCCTTTTGTCTTTAGAGTGGTTATGTGAATGCTTCCCTTGCAGGGCCAGGGTGAGGCTTGACTCCATAAGGTGATTGGCTCAGTGAAGGTGGTGGACAGTTTCACTACTGGTTACTCAGGCTGCAGCTTGCAAGCCCAGGATACCCTTGCACCCATGGGCCTGCTCTGTCTCCACAGCTCAGAAAGGACACTGAGTACCCACCACCCTCTGCACAGACCCTCCCACCTAAGGTGCTCTGTGGAACCCCTCTTGGTTTGTGGAAAATAGTGGATCTTGATACCTAGCTTGTCTGAAGAGACTTAATATGGAAGGAGCCAGGCCTTGATACCTACAGACACAGCATATCTCCTGTCACTGCACCCCATGGGGTGACCTTGGGATTCCACCTGACTCAGCTGAGGTTTCCACCTTCTCCTTACAGGGTGATGGAGAGGATAAAATGATGTATCCGTCAAGACAGAGCCGGACCCACAATAGGCACAGAGGATCTCTCTCTCTCTCTCTCTCTCTCTCTCTCTCTCTCTCTCTCTCTCTCTCTCTCATTTTTTCTTTGTAATAGCATTGAGATTCCAAAAAGGATTAGAAATTCAGTAGAAACTGCATATTGCTAAACGGCATCAATCACTCTGTTATGTGACTGTGAAATTTAATTGTCAGCAGAAGGAAGCAGTAATACTAGCATTCAGAATCCAACAAAGAAAGCTGATCCTGTCCGTAGATTGGGGGCAAATAGGCTGAGCTCCCAGCTGTCCCGTTCTGAGGCTTCAGAACTGAGGTAACATCATTACCAAGGCTGCAGAGAACATGTCTCTCCGCATTGCTCTTTGAGCCTAACATATTCCAACTACAAGAAGCAGTGAGTGCCGTCTGCTGAGGGGCTCGTCGGAATCTCTGTTCACTGTCCCTAAAGCAACAAGACAAGGCAAACAGCAAATTTCTGCCAGTCACTTCTAGGTTAACAGGTCATGGTGTTGAAGTTAAAGTGTATGTTAATTTTAATGAGCCAGTATGGAGACAAGAGATAAATCTAAAACATGTAGAGATGCGCTTCAGACTTTGCCTCTGCGCCCAAGGAAGAGACAAGTTCACTGTGCACTGGCACCAATGTGTCTGGAGGAATGTTTGAAAGGCTGTGCATATGCGCATGCACGTGCATGTGTGTGTGTGTGTGTGTGTGTGTGTGTGTGTGTGTGTGTGTGTGCCTCTGTGTGCATTCCCTGCACGCACATGTGTCCTCTATACCACTGGGAGAACCATCATCCGAAATCAGCTCCCTTCTCACCCCTAACACCGCAGAAGAGCTTCTACTAAAGGACCCAGGGAAGGACAAGGCCAGTCTGAGAGTCCCTGGGAGTGCCCACTAGGAGCCCATAGGAATTTCTCATAATGAAAGAGTAAGCAGGCAATACCTTTGGCTCAGTGTGAGATTCTAACACTGACCAAAGGGGAGAGCAGGTATGTCTTATTAGTAAATACTTAATAACCAGCCTAGAAACGGGAGGTCTAAACTACAGCATTTGCTGGTGGTTGTGGTATAAGAACATCCACTATGGCTGGTCTGGAGCTATCAGGAGATGTCATTGGATCACACAGAGATGAACACCATGACTTCTAACACTCCACTTGGGAGGGTCCTAGGACCCAACCACTTGCAGCTGTCAGCAGGTCATGCTATGGCATAAAAGGGCAATGGAAGGGCATGACTAAAGTAATCACGCCAATGACATTTGCAAAATGTTTCTTGAATGGATCTCGGAATGAATAAGTGATGTTCCCAGCCAGGGGAACAGGCGAACAGAGGGTAGCATCAGGTCTCTACAGAAAGAGCTCAGAAGGAAGAGGTGTGCTTGCTTCTTGGGATTGCAGTGGATAAAACCTGAACCAACAGAAGGACTTGGCGTGGGAGCAAGCTTAGGCCCTGTCTGCAAAACCTACTGCCTATGGGTAGACAGGAAGCAGAATCTCCTCTGCCTCGCATCTTTCTATTACTGTCTTGATCCATTCCCCTGGCTCCTGGCTCCTGGCTCGGCTCACACGTCAGCMTGGGAAATGAGCAGTTGGCAATTGCTATATATACTAAAGCACTATCTGGCTGCTTTGCATCCTTCGCCCAGCAGAGGTTTGGGTTCATTCAAAGCAAAAGAAGGTGTCATCATCCTGTGAGATGGATGTGTGGAAAGGTCACCCAGGGTGCCAGATTCCTCTCTTGTTCTTGACTCTCTTCCTTTCAGCCTGTGCACTGTAGCACCTCTCTCACCACCACATTCCCGCTGCCTAGCCACATTCTGTTCCAACTACAAAAGTGTGGCCCCGTGGGCCACAGAGCAACACTCCTGTCTGACTTTGCAGCGGTGAACCCCTGGCATAGGACTCTGCCCCAGACCCGTGTGCTATGTAAACACACTTGGAAATGAGAAAGTCTACTGCCCACACCTCTGAGCTCAGTACCCCAAACTGTCTAAACTCTTGGAAACATCTAGAAACAATCTGAAGACAAGCACTCCATGAAACTAGCCAGCCATCTGTAAGAAGGCATTTGGAAAGGTGCAGAGTCCCGATCCACATCCTTCTAGGGCCAATTGTAAAAATCTTTTTCTCAGAGACAAATCGCTACAAAAGCTTTGAAACACAGACAGTTCCCTACTTAGGAACACATTGTGTTCTGGAAGTCTATTTATGAAATAGTTGTTTGAAACTCAGACACACTTTCTCATAAACCATGATCAGAAAGGTGGATGACGGCATAGCTCTAACCTGAGACTCATGCAGGCAGCAGAGGGAAGCAAGAGCACTGTGCTTTCCCTTAAACCTCACAACACAGAGGTACAAAGTGTGTCAGAGTCCACAGTAGCCTCTGGTCAAGGGACAATACTGGAAACTGCTAAACTGATGTTCTGGCTTTAGGGAGTACAAAGTTACCTGTCAGTGTTGTTCAAAAGGCAGGTTTCTGTTCCCTCCTAGAGTCAGATAGAATCAAGGTGTCAGGGGAAGAGAGTCAGGCCATGAGAGTCTCCACAGCCACAGCCAATATGAACAACTTACCTAGGGAAGGAGACCACATCGCCGCTGCCTGGGATGACTACCCCTCCGAGGCAGGCAACTGCCCTCCCTTCTCCAGGGAGTTAGATGAAGAGTGCAGACCAGAGATGGAAGAGACTGGAAGAGGCTATTCCTTCAATAGCCAAGCTGCGAGGGTGTCAGCGATTAGACTAGACGGGGCTTTGTAGAGTTGGGAAATGGTCTCTTCCTTGAGTCTTCTCACTGTCACACTTTTCTTCCAATATTTACTCTAGGTCCATTCTCAGAAGAGTGCTACTACCATAGTAATGTATTTGGAGAAAGACAAAGAAAGAGAATAAATAGTCTCTTGTTTTATTAGAGTCTAGCTCTACACCTATAAAATCACGGGACAAAGGTATAAAGATACAGCCAGGCAATTATAAGCCAAATTTCCTATAAAACAGCAAAAGTTATTCATAAATTATGTAGAAGGAAAATCAAAACTAGAGAAACCTTCAGAGGAAGTGGGGAACAGCCCCTGGCTGTCTTCTGCTGGTTAGGACATCCCAAGCCAACATCCTCTGCTAAGCAAAGCCCTGAGATGGTTGTGCATGAGACCACAGATATTTGACACACAGTAGGAGCCCAGTGATGTTCTTTTTTCTCTTCTGGGTCTAGAAAGGCAAGGCCAGTGTTCTGTTGATGTTCTCGACACTCTGCTGTGTGCGGCACTGGGGGCATGATGGGAAAGTACTTGAGCAATCACACTGTGTTAGATTGCACAGTTGCTTTTCCTCTACCCCTGTGCCTGTGCCCAAGTTGGGTGACAGCTATTTCAGGACAAGGAAGCCAATGCTCTGAGGACTTTTGAACACAGAGAGGGCTGGCTTTCAAACGCAACTGTCCCGGTTGGTTTTGTCACCTTGACACTAGCTATGGTTTATCTGGGAAAGGGAACTGCAATTGAGGAGATGCCTCCATCAGAATGCAGAAGGCAAGTTCATAGGGGCATTTTCTTGATTAATGATTGATGAGGGAGGCCACCAGCTCATCGGGAGTGTTACTGCTCCTGGACAGGTAGACCTGCTTTGTATAAAACAGAAGACTGAGCACACCATGGAGAGCGAGCTGCTAAGTGACATTCCCCCCATGGCTTCTACATCAGCTCCTGCCTTTGGGCTCCTATCTTGTGTCCCTATGCTGGCTGCCCTCAGTGACGGGGTGTGGCCTGAGACTTACAGATGAAATGAACCATGTTGTTTTGGTCATGTTTGTCAGAGCAGTAGAAATCCTGACTAGCACGGCAATTCTAGCAGGAGCGAGTGGAAAAATGGATAGGTGGCATGAACACCAAGGGCCCCTTTGATTCCTCGCTTTCTGTGACATTTTTGTCCCTTCCCCCAAATCGGTTAACAAGAAATAAAGAAGTAGCTGGTAATTCTAAGAACATACCGATCCTCTTGAAAGCTCTGTGGCGAGGCAGGCTTTGGGGTTTATGGTCATTTCTGGAATTAGGACCTGTTCCTCCCCTGTGGAGCTTCCTGGCAATCCACATGAATCCACCCCTCCCCACTCACCCCTGCCCTGAAGATTCACTGAGGAATTCCACTGCAGCAGCTCCTGATCAGGCGGTGAAGAACGCAGACCCAGGGTCATGCAGTGAACCAAAATTAGCCTCCTTACCAGCCCACGAAAGCAGGATGATTAGAGTCCATTGCCCAAAATATTCAGGAGGGTGAAAGCTCTCTCTTCCCTTTTCACACGCCCTGCTCACACCTCCCTTCCCGTCTTGGCACCATCCATCTTCCTGTAGACAATAAGCACAGTCGGATCTCAGGTGGGTAGGTGTCTCYACCACCTTTCCCAAGACAGCCACTGTGGGCAGCTTCAGGGCCACTGCAGTTAGTTTCAGGCACAGAGTTTTGCAGTCAGTCCTGAACTTGGGCCAGCACCTTTATTAACTTTTCATGTTAAAAATATTGCTATTCTAAATTATTTTCTTAAGTTACTATTGTTAGGAGCACAGAGACAGAATTCCTGGCTCGAGTTGCATTGCTGTTCCTTAGTAAGCAGGCAAAAGAGTGACTATTACAACGGTCCAGCAATTTTCTTCCTTCCAGACTCTTAGGAGAAGAAACCATCTTCCATCTTCAACCACATTTTACACAGCACTTCCGAAACTGACAAAGGAGAAAGTGTGGTAGCAGATGCCTGTAATCCTAGCACTTGGAAGCGGAGGCTWGAGAGCTGGGTATTAGAGGCCAGCCTGAGCTACGAGGAAGACCCTGCCTGAGTAATAACAAAATAAAACCGATAGAAGCCTGAACAACTGCCTCTGCGTCATTTTAGAGAGAAAGTGGGTCCAGACGCCCTGACCTGCGTATTTCAGCTCCATTGAATCGATCTATTTCTTACTCTTGAGACTTTGGCTTCTTTGTATGCTTTTTTCCTCAAAGATTATCTATGCTATTGTGAGGGTTTTTCCAGGTTGCTGTCTTAGAGGGTCCCTCCGAAGTGATCAGCAGTGTTTAGAAACTGCCCAGTGACCATATTTAACAGAATACAAGAGCCGGGAATGGTGGTAGAGACCATTTCCAACCTCTTTATTTTACTCATAAAACAGAACCCTGAAGCCCACAGAGAGAATGATATGCCTACATCCTCAAGGATGGATCTATGAGTCTCATTCATGACAAAGCTGCGATTATGCTATCACCAACCTAGAAGCTCACCACGTGCTGGAGGCAGCCCTGCCTTCATAACCCAAGTCAAGGTTAAGCAAGGTTAGGACTGGATGAAGCCAGCTCCTGTCCTGTCAGCCTTTGAGAAAACAGAAAGATCCTGTTGATTGTGAAGTCCAAAGAAAGCATGCCAATTTGCTGTAATGCTGAGTCTTCTCTGTGTGACAAAGGTGAGGTCTGGCAAGGCAACCCAAGATCCCCGAACCCAGGTCTTCACATCCCCAACCACTGAGCTACCTTGTGCTTAGTAGCCCTGTTCTTGGTGGACTCTAGAGAGCCAACTGTCAGCCTGCTTGTCACAGACAGTTGGACTTAAAAATTTCCAGACACAGGCGGCTGACTCAACCCTCGCTTTGCTGTGGTGGTGGCGATCAGGCAACAGCTGTTGACTCGGGTGATGTGTTCCCAGAGCAACATGCTGAGCGTGAGCTGCCAGCATCGGAGGCTCAGGAAATGCAGCGTGTTGAGCCAGTTAAACACCCGAAACTGCCTGTCTCTCAGAAATAAGGGTGACTCATCAGAGTGCTCTGTGACAGGGAGAGGCACCAGGGAAGACGCCGGGCCTGGAAACCTGCAAGGAGGCCCCAGATTCCTTAACCCACTCTGTTCCCACTCACAGCTTCTTCTCTAACTGAAAATGAATATCGGTGCCATTCCTAAACTCCTCCTCCAGGAAGCCCATAGCGATGCTTTCTCTCACACTGAGGGCTTGCTCTCTACAAATGTGGCATTTGATTCTCTATTTTGTTCCTTGCTTCTTAACCATTTCCATTGTTTGTTTGTAGCCGACATAGATTGAAAACTCTCTAAAAAGAGAGATGCCAGCTTCCTTCTCTGTATTCACAGTGTGCCTTAGAGTATCACCTAGGAAGAGAGATGCTCACAGACCTCTCCAGCTCACCTTGCGTCTGCACGTGCAGCAGGTATTCCATAAATCCTCACCAGTTGGACTATGGCTTCAGCATGAGCAATCTGCTTCACAGTCAGTCCTGTGTGCCTATTGGAGAAAGAGCACCCCTCCCTTTCAGGCAGACAGGGCTCATGGGTTGGGTATCATCCCCAGGGTTGGAGATGCTATAGAGTGGGGCACCTGTGCCACGTGGGCTGTGGTTCCTTGCAAGAGATTGTTCTCCCAATGGGACTCCTCAGTTCTCCACTCCAACGGGGGACAGACACCTCCTGCCTCAGGAAAGCTGGCATCAGACACTTCCCAGCTTGCTCATTAGTACCCTCTTGTCTGAAGGAAATAAAAGAATCACACACACACACACACACACACACACACACACATGCAAGTACACAGACACATGCATGCACAAGTGCACACACATACATATACACACATGCACAAGTGCACACACAAGTACACACACATAAACACACATACATATATACACATGCACAAGTGCACACACACAAGCAAGTGCACACATACATACACACACAAGTGCACACATACATATACACACATGCACAAGTGCACACACACAAGTGCACACATACATACACACATGCAAAGTATATACACACATACATATACACACATGCACAAGTGCACACACACAAACAAGTACACACATACATACACACATGCACAAGTGCATATACACATACATATACACACATGCACAAGCGAGAGCACACATACACACACACACACACACACACACACCAAAAAAAGAAAAGAGCTCACCTCATCTTACTATGTCTCCACTCCAAGCAGGGAATTTAGGGTATTGGAGGCTCATTCCCACCCCTCTCCCCCCAACCTTGTATAAAGTGTCCATTTTATCCTGGTCTTTGGGCTACAAACCTACTAATTGTTCCGAACCCACGCCCCACCTTCCCCTCCACAGTTTGTTTTATTAAACTAGCTCTTCTTTTCGCTGCTCCTGCCTCTCATACCTTCCACACCGCTCTGACCTCCATTGCAACACTTTTCCTGCGTGTCACTAGGATGGACTCGAGCAGCCATTTCTTAGCCCCTGTCAGCAAGGCTTCTTGTACTCACCCCATATCTGCTGAGGTGCTTAACACAGCACCACCACTGAATCCCCCAGAGGAATCTATTCACAAACCCTTTGGTGAACACTTTTGACTTCATAAATGATATATGTGTTTTAGGAGCAAGCACCTCATATTTACCAATCTTTATAAGCATTTCTGTTCTCCAAATTCTTGCTTGGCACCCTTTTGCAGAGTTTCTTCTTATTATATAATAACTTCGCTGGCCTGCCAAGTTGGATCGCTACACTCTACTTCTGCCTGCCTTCCCGATTTGTCCCATCAAGCTTCTTATTTCCTTATTGTAAAAGGCAGAACAACTCCATGTTGTCCCAACTCCTGCCTGCTGCCATGCTTCCCCTCTCCAGGCTCTTCTTCAAGTTAGCCTTCTCTAGAGTGAGTCTGGACTAGGGAGAGCCAAATGGTTTTCGGTGACACATGCCTCCTCGGGGATGCAGTTCAGAAGATAAGGACTACATCTTCCACAGCCACTCAGGCCAGCATAGTGAAGATGTATACAGTAGGTATACAGCTCAGTGGAGATGTAGACCTGAGATCAGTGAAGATGTATACAGTAGGCCTGTGCCCAGTGAAGATGATGTATACAGTAAGCCTATGTGAAGATGCCCAATGAAGATGTATACAGTAGGCCTGTGTCCAGTGAAGATGTATACAGTAGGCCTGTGTCCAGTGAGCATGTATACAGTAAGCCTGTGCTTGGGACCTGCCTTTCAAAAAGACAGGACATAAACATTTCTAAGGCTTTCCTGTCTTTCCATTCCTCTTTTCTCCCAGGTGAGGCTCATGGCCAGACTCAGTGGGACGTGCCTGAAAAGATATCAGGAACTTTAATAAATATTCTCAGAATGAATAAGTCAGTACCTGACATGGAAACAAGAAGATGAAGGACAAACTCACATTCATGTTACAAGACACCCTCACACCTCCACCCCTCTCCTCTCAAGCTTGTATAAAGTGTCCATGTTCTCCTGGTCTTTGGGATACAAACCTACTAAATATTCCAAACTCATGCCTGGCTGAGGACAGCTTTGTGAAGCTATGCAGGGGATGTGGATTAAAGAGTGGATCCTGGATGAAGTATGAGCCCGGGTAGTATCCATCCATACATCCATCCACCCATACAACCATCCATCCATCTACTTTGCCCTTATCACTGTGGGGAAGGAAGTGTAAGAGCTCTCAGGGCTTCCATCACACTGCCTGCTAGTGACCAGGGATGAATTAACCATGGGCCCTTTACTGCATTTCTTTTTTTTCATTTTATTTTCTATATTCTTTGTTTACATTCCAAATGATTTTCCCTTTCCTGGTCCCCCCCCCCCCGCCCCATAAGTCCCATAAGCCCTTTTCCCTCCAACCATTCTCCAATCAACCCCCTCCTACTTCTCTGTCTTGGTAATTCCCTACAATGCTGCATCAAGATTTTCCAGGACCAGGGCCCTCTCCTTCCTTCTTCTTGGGAATGATTTGATATGTGAACTGTGTCTTGGATATTAGCTTCTGGGCTAATATCCACTTATCAGTGAGTGCATTACATATGTGTTCTCTTGTGACTGGGTTACCTCACTTAGGATGACAATTTCCAGTTCCAACCATTTGCCTAAGAATTTCATGAATTCATTGTTTTTAATTGCTGAGTAGTACTCCATTGTGTAAATACACCATGTCCTGTATCCATTCCTCCATTGAGGGACATCTGGGTTCTTTCCAGCTTCTGGCTATTATAAATAAGGCTGCTATGAACATAGTGGAGCGTGTGTCTT
>BDUI01000012.1:370341-383347 GCA_002335545.1 Apodemus speciosus
GAACTCCTACAGCTGATAAACAACTTCAGCAAAGTGGCTGGTTATAAAGTCAACTCAAGCAAATCAGTAGCCTTCCTATACTCAAAGGATAAACAGGCTGAAAAAGAAATTAGGGAAATGACACCCCTCACAGTAGCCTTCAGTGCATTTCAATAGTCACTTCTACAGCTTCCTCCCCAGATGCCTAGACACCCACCCCCCTGCTCCTCAGAGCTCTTCAGAAAGCTTTTCTTGGCTGCAGTTCCACACAGGGACCTCCACTGCCCACTGGCAGAAGAGAATTCTTGGCTGTGGAAACGGGTGAACTGCACATATTTTACAGATGAGAGTAAACTCCTGGTGACTCTAAATGTGGTGCGAAACGGACAAAAGTCATTCTGATGAAATCACATCACCACCGCTGCCACCCTATGCAGACACCCGCGTCATGGAAAGAGAAGGTCCCGCAGGTCCCTGTGCCTCTGCCACTGCAGCCTCTTGTGCCTTACCCTCAGTCCCATGCCATTTTCTCTAGTTTTTTACTTTTACTTTTTTTTCTATTTCTCTCTTTTTTTCTCTCTCTCGTGTGTATTTTGTTTGTTTTAGAAATGTTCTATTTGCCCTGTAGGAAGACAGCCCAATGTCATGCAAAGGCAAGGAAAATCACAATCTTTAGTCCTGAGACCTTACCCATCCATCAGAGACCCTTTCTGCCTAGTTAGATTGATTCCAACCATGTATGCCTGCAGAGGAAAAATGATCACCAATCTACTGCAGCCGGGTCAAGATTGTCAGAAATGTCCTTCTGGACGGGACCGATGACAGTGGACATCAGAGACACCGAGTTCCTAGAAAACAGAGAACTTGTTGATTTATTTTTATGTTTATATATTTTTTCTTTGCTTTGGTTGGAATATTTAGGCAGCCCAGACCCCCTAGGTCTCTAGGTCAAGGAAAGTAAACAGCCAGAGGACACTGTATTTTTCAAGTAATGTCCTCTACCTTCGATGTCAGCTGGTTTCTCACAGCCACCAACCAGCACTCTGACCAAAGCCCTGCCAGCCAGGAGTGCCCTCATCATGCACAGAGGTTCCCACAGAACACTCGGCATGCGTGGGTGTGCGAGTGTGCGCGCAGCACGTGTTTATGTGTGTGCGCCCGTGTGTTTGTGGGGGGCGCGTGTGTCTGCGCGCGCGGGTGTGTGGCGGGGGCGGGCACTGCGCCCGGGGGGGGGCAGGGCTCCGCTGCGAGAGTGGCAGCTGGACTTGCGATGCTGGATGCTGCGAGGGACAGGGTGCAGAGCCGCAGTGCCGTGCCGTAGCGGGTAGCTAGCGGAGGCAGCCTCCCCTTCCAGCAGCGGAGGCGGAAGACCCTGGGGCACCAACCCTGGTGGCTGCCTGATGTCTCCGCCCCAGAGAGGGCTGCACCGGGAGAACGCCCGGGCGCCCGCTTCGGTCCCCTTCTGTCTCTCGGTTCCTCTTTCCTCCCAAGTAAGGGAATAAGCGGCTAGGAGGGAGCGCCCCCGGCAAGCGCGCAACCAAGTGTTGCATGGTGAGGTAAGACCGCGACCGCGAACTAGGGGTCACCAGTTTGGGGGGAACCCGGCAGCAACTTGGAGAGCCAGGGCAAAGCAGGAGTGGGTCCCGCGGCCGGGAAAGGAGCTGCAGACGAGGCCCCTGCGCCCATCCTGACAGCGCCACCTGCTACAAACCCTGGCCAGAGGGGATGCGCCAGTGGACTGTGCAGGGTGGGGCCCCCTCCCTGTGTGGTCGGTGCAGAAGCGAAGGTGTGCAGAGGACAAGCGGCCTTGCTTCGGGCAATTTGCTGAATTTCTTCCTTTCTTACGTTGGCTCTGGGGTATCCAGAGCGCGGCATAGGGAACCCGAGGGCTGCGGAGAGCCGAGAATGTCTTTCTGCTGCCTGGCCGCCAGAGCCTCTGACAGTCTCGCAGGGTTCTGAGACTTTGGGACACTTCAAGTTCAAAGCCTCTAGGGTGGTGGGCTTAGAGAGAAGCTGAAGAGAATACAGACACCTTGGCAAATAAAAAGGGGGAGCGTCGTGGACACCTAAAACTGGCCGGTTTCTTTTGGGTCACAAAACCTGTCTGTGTTGGTATCTCCATAGGGGAACATCCGGAATCACCTGTGGGGCTGTGGGGTTGTGGGGCGTACGAGAAATCCACCAGACCCCCGCACACCATATCCCCTGATGTCCCTTTTCTCGGAACTAGTGAACTAGAATTTGAGGTGGGGGCTGTGGAGTTCTTAAAAGCCCTACAGGTGATTCTGGGGCTCTGCCTCGATCCCCGCTGCTGCCAGCAGACAGGGAAGAAAAGCACCAGCTGCAAGCAATTCTGTTGTGCAATTCCGGGTAACTGGGTAGCGGAGAAACCCCTCCCTCAGGCTGGGGGGGGGCGGGGGGGATCCGGAAGGTCTACGGAGGGGCGAGGTGACTTGTGACTGAACAACAGTGGCGTTCAGGAGTGCTGGGTGGGCCTGCGGGCTCACTCATCCAGGCTGCTACGTTATCTGTCCTGCCTCATTAGCATACGATGACCTCCCTGTGGGCAGGAGGACCTAGGAGAGATGTTTGTCGCGCTTTCATTTCAGGGCCTTCGGGGACACATCATAGATCTAGAGGTGTACAACGACCACCTACAAACATAATGAGGGACAGTAGTCAGACACAAGACTGGAAACTGCCCCTCTGGTCTGGATGGGGGCATCGACTTGTTATCTTGGTGCCTGGGATTCAGTGTTCATAAAACACTGCTCCAGGATCCACTTGCTGGAGCACAGGGTATCCCCACAGTCAACAAAGAACTGAAGGACTGACATTAGCTCACAGGGCAAAGATCAGAAACCAAATGCACGCACACAGAGAGAGAGAGAGAGACAGAGAGAGAGAGAGAGAGAGAGAGAGAGACAGAGACAGAGACAGAGAGACGGAGAGAGACAGAGAGAGAGAGACAGAGAGAGAGAGAGAGACTGTTTTACAACTATACCCTTCAGTCTATGTGTGTCCCCTAACAGGGGAAGGTGCTTCTTGCTTAAAGGGTTGTATTTGCCAGAAATTCCACTTTGAATATAAATTATACTCATTAAATAAAACAGCTGCAACTAAGCTAATTTCCTGTGGTGCTTCTGGTCTGATCTAAGCACCACCCCACCCCCATCCCTTTCCCTTTCCCATGTAAGTCCAGCCACCTAGGAGATATTGTTTCTGGATAAGTGTGTGTGTGTGTGTGTGTGTGTGTGTGTGTGTGTGTGTGTGTGTGTGTGAATGTATGTCTCATGTCTGTGTGTATATATGTCCCATGTTTCTGTGTGTATATACATGCCCCACACCTGTGTGTGCGTGCTCAATATCTGTGTGTATGTATTCCATGCTCCTCTCTATGTACATGCTTCTCCATGTGTATATGTGTTTATACATGTTGTGTGTGTGTGCGTGAATACACACAAGAGAGAGAGGGAGAAAGGGGGGATATCCCCTATCACTGTCTACCTTATTTTTAGAGACAGGGTCTCACTGACCAGAGCTGGCTGATTCAGTCAGGCTGGCTGGGCGTGAAGCCTGGGAGCCCTCCCGTCCCTGCCTCCGGGGTGCTGAAGCCCAGTGGCCTTGCCGTGCTTTGTACATGGGTGAGAGGATTGGAACTCAGACCTCCACGTTCAAGCAGCAGACATTTTACCCATGAGCCACCTCCCCAGGCCCCATCCACTTGATATTTTTATGTAGTCTTTTGTAGTCAGATCAACCAAAATTATGAAGGAAAAAATAAACATCAGAGCAGCTTGGCATGTAGAGTCTCCTCCTGTGGAAGGTGGAAGAAACTCCTATGACCATCTACCCCAGCTTCTCCGCCGCCCACCCCACACACCACCACCAAGTTCCAAGGACCCTCCCCACCCCACCCCGCCCCACCCCCACAAGTCCTGTCCCTCCTAGAGGGCCAACGCTTGTGAGACTTTGTGTCTGCCAAGGCTGCCCCAGCTCCTCTCCTAGAATGGAAAGAGGAAGTGCTGTTTCATTGTGGGTAACATTCTTTTTATAAAAAGTATCATATTGCATTTGCAACATTATGATATACTCCTAATATAATAGTAGTTCCTACTCATTGCAGAAAATTTAGAAAGTTAAAAGTAAAAAAAAAAAAATTATATTGCCCAAGATTCCTACCACCCAGACCCCACATTTTTAATACATTGACATATTTCTCATCTATTTTTATGCCTTGAAATCATACGCTCCATAGAGAGCTAGCATTTGTAGGTAACCTAATAAATGTACTTTGCATGGTTTTAATCATTTTATCTTCATTATGTCATTTAGTCCTAGGAAGTCCCTCTGAGATAGGTGTTATTATTATCAACCCCGTTTTTCTAGGATGGCACAGGTGACTCGCTCCAGTGGCAGAGGCGCAGTGCCAGTCCAAGCTCACTGACTCAGAGGTACGGTCGACCGCTCTACTCCTCTCGCCAACTTCATTTCCCAGCTGGGTATTATGGTACCGTTAGCTGTCCAAGTTGCGTGCTCTCTTCAGCAACCTCAGATAAGTCCGGGCAAACTCTCCCATGCTCATTTCCAGTTCCTTCTTTCAGGTAGATTCCCAGAAGGAGAACCACCAAGCCAGAGGGCATGACTAATTGGAGGTTCCTTCAAGGTACACGAGAAGCCACTGTTCCTTATAGGTACAAAAGAGCTACACTGATTTACACTTCAACTTCCCTGGAGACAGCTCGACCACAGTCTAAATAGGTAACTCTTAGCTACTCAAGAATTGTCCAGAACATCACAGGATAAAGCCACAGACACGTCCATCCCCAGCCTGGTGGGAGAAGCCACACATGCCATCTAATGTATACCCTGAAATATAGATGTGGAAACCATTTCATATAAGGCTATAGTTATTAATTGCTGTTATTTTCTGAGACAAAGTCTCACTAATGTAGACTAGGCTAGCCTCAAATTCCCAGCAATCCTTCTGCCTCAACTTCCCAAGTGATAGGTTTATAGGCCTCTGCACCCATGATTAGCTTTAACACTGTATCTATTTTTCCATGAATGACTTTGCGCTATGCAATTCTTCGGCTGTGTATTACGTATTAACTTGGGGGACATCAAACTATTGTATAAAATATACAAATGTATATAATATCCCACATCGTCACACAACAGATTACAGTCATCCCCACCCTTATAAACATAACAGCACCATCACAACCAGGTTCAGTAGTCTCCTATTAGTCTCCTATATTCGTCACAGTCTGGCCAGATACACAGAGCTATTTGTTTATGTCAAGTATCAGAACAGCAAAACAAACCCGACAGGACTCACAAGTAACAAAGCTTGTCTAGTCAAACAACAGCAACAGAGCCCAGAAAAAAAAAATCCCACAAAAATAACTCCAGATAAGACAGTTTTTAGGAGGTTATTGACAGGTGAGATGCTCATCAGAAAAGCACTTGCCATGCCCATGCAAAGAGTAAACACTAAGTTTAGATCACACCACCAACACAAGAAAGAAAGAGGCACGTGGCATGTGCCTATCGACAATCCCTGTGCTGGGGTTGGGGGCGTGGGGGTGGCACAGGGATCCCTGGGGTGGGCCAGCCAGCCTGGTTGACAATAGTGGGCTCCGCGTTCAGTGAGAGACCATGGCGTTCAGTGAGAGACCATGTATCGAAGTATAGTGTGGAGAAAGTGTGGGCTCTAGGGACTTCTGAACACACGCGCGCGCGCGCGCGCGCGCGCGCGCGCACACACACACACACACACACACAAAGAGAGACAGAGAGATAGACATACAGAGAGAGATACAGAGAGAGAGAGAGAATCATCACCAAAACATCCTCACGTGGAAGAAAATGTTGCAAAAGACACCCAATCAGACAGCCACCACCACACCAGAACACGGCAATTTTAAAAGAAAACAGCTCGGCCCTAGTGATGGGTTCTCTTTAGTGCATGTTTGCCCTGTGCCTGCCTCTCCTACCAGCAGTTGGCTCAGTTACACACGGAATAAACATCAGTTGGGTCTCACCCTGAAATCAACTTTTGCCATACTCAGCTTGGGTCTGGCCAGGTCCTTCTGAAAATCTCTCCCCTGCTGTGCGTGGAAGACAGATGCCTCAGCAGGCCACAGCATATACTTACCTTACCATGGGAAAAACACCTCTTTGCGGATATCTTCTGTGAGACGCAGGCTCCCTGAGGGCAGAGCTATGCCTGCTTCTGCTTATCCCCAGCACCTGATGTTTATACATAGGTGACAATTTGGGAGATGAAAAGACAAGTAAGACTGTCCCATGCACTGTTCTGGGTGTTGTGTGCACATTTTTCTTTCAAAGCATCTTCATTCTGCTGTGGGGGGTGTGTGGGTGTGTATGTGTGTATGTATGTGTATATGTATATGTGTGTATATACATGTATGTGTATGTGTGTATATATTTGCGCGCGTGCGTGCACACATGCCTGAGGTAGATCTAGAGTTGGGTTGGTTCTCATCATTTAAATCTTCAAAGCAAAACACAATTAAAGTTCTCAGTTACGCTGGTCATATTTCTTGTACATAAGTGCCGCGGGCAGCTTTTTGAAGAACACATTAGAGAATGTACAAGAAGAAAACCTCCTTAAGTGCAAAGAGTCCAGCGCCCCAGAGTACAAACTGGGTGTCTGTATCTGCCTTGTTTTCTGTGCATGTCCTCTGCACAGAGTCTGACCCAGAGGAAGGGAGGAGAAGGAAATTAGAGGAAAGCAAAGCCAGGGCCTGTCCCAGCATCTCCTCCATGCCCTTCAGTGAGGCGCACATGAACACACAACACTCACTTATCCACGTCATCGCTACAAGCCTGATTGATACTGATAACCCCATCTCTTGGGCACGGACGGTGACCCTCAGACTATTTGAGTAGCTTTGCCTGTGTCTGCAAAGCTGGTAGGAAAGACAGAATTTTCAAAGGCTGCATGCTTTGCCTTCCTACTGATGTGTGTGGTGATGTTGACATGACTTGTCACCCTCTTGGCTTCCTGGGAAGCAGATAAAAGGGTGAATTTGAAGTGGTTCCAAGGGAAACCATCCCTACAATTTGAAGATGTAAATGGCGTTTGAGAGGGCAAATTGTGCCCAGGGCATCAGGAGAGCTAGCCTCTGGATGGTCTAGATAGAGAGAAGAGAACTCACTGGCTAGCACTCCAGCCAGCACTCTTCTCCCAAGAGCAGTGCTGGCTCGCCCGGATGACACAGAGTGAAGTGAGCACCTTCCTCATTCTTCATTTCTGTCTCTGCTAAAAGCTTCCTGACGTCTAATTAGATATTCATGCCATTACCACGGGCTGAGACTCCTATCCACTGAAATTGCCCAACCTGTCTTCAGTCTGACCCTGACCTGCTCACCCCTCCCTCCCTGTTACACCGTCGTATAAGTGATGTGTGGAGATCACTTGTGATGTATAAGCAGAGCCTTGACAGCTACTCCGCATCATGTCTCATTTAGCTTGTTTTTCTTGCCAACCTGGTAAGGTCCTTCTAACTATATTGTCACCCAGTGTTTCTGCTGGCCCTTTCAGCCATCCCAAATCTAACATCCATGACCACATCGTCTCAGGTATCAGTACAAACACAGAGTATTAGAGGATTCCAAGGCATTTCTCTGTGTGCTCCAAGGACTAGGCATGAATTCAATAATTAAACAATATGCTTTTAGAAAAATTATTCAGCTTACTGTACTCTTTTCCAAGAGATGGTTGATCAAAGCCTGTCAAATATCTTGGGAAGGTCCTGATTCACTATCACTGATATTCCTTTGGTCTGCTCTTCAATGTCCTTTTAAAGGAGCAACACCGTTGATTTGGTATAAACCACTTTTGGTGAGCTCATTACCTCCTCAAGATCACACCTTCAGTCCTCGAAGCTGGTTCCAAATCCTATTTCAGAATACACAGCCCTCCCCCATGCCCAGGATAAGAAATGTTTCCAAGTTACTTTTCCAATAAAGGACTTGTAGCTGTTCTGAGGATGGTAGTGATGGTTGTACCAGTAATGATAGTATTGGTGGTGATGTCATCAATGGTGATTGTGGTATTGTTGCTGGTGGTAGCTCCTTGCTGTATGATTATGGATAGATTAAAAATTGTGCTGTGGTTATTTGAACTGTATGTTGCTTTAGTATCCTAGAATGCTATTTAGTCATGATAAGAGATACATATTAATTTGTGGCACATCTAAGAGATTCTAGAATTATTGGAAATGGGATTGGAGAAAGAGCCAAGAGAGTGTCCCAAGTCATCATCGTCTCAGCAAGGAACCCAGGCCAAGAGCAGGACTACATACCTGATGTCCCAGCTGCTTAAGAGACTGAAGCAGGGGGATCACACGTTCAAGGCCGTGTTTAGTGTCAGAGCATATTAAAACATTAAATAAGCAAACAAAACAAAGTGGGGAGTGCTCTCTACCTACACGGGGTGAGCCTGGCATGGAGGTCACAGCAAGGAGGAGCCATCATCTCTGCTCTAGCCAGCGCCTCTCCAGGGTAGACTTTCTTCTTCTAACCTTCTCTTCTGAAGGTTTAGATCCATATCAAAATATCTACTTCTCCTTTAAGAATTGGCCTCGTAAGTCATCAATATGGGGTGGGGAAGGGCTTTTCCTTGATCACAATGTGAAGGGTGAGAGTCAGAAAAAAAGCTGAAGAACTCTTCCTCTTCTTCTTCTCCTCCTCCTCCTCCTCCTCCTTCCCTCCTTCCCTCCTTCCCTCCCTCCCTCCCCCACAAGGGCCACATAGCCCAGGCAGGGCTCAAATTAACAATCCATACAACCCTTCTGCCTCAGTCTCCCAAGTAAGTACTGAGCTGTGTGGCATACCCAGTCTGTGGCAGGAGAAGAGCTCTAGAGGAGTCAAGGTTGAAGTGAGAGGTCATCTTAACAATTAACGATAACCTTCTTGGCACATGCACCTCACTTAGAGACACAGCAGTGTGTTTATATCCATCATCTGTCCTGATTCCAAGCGCAGGCATGTGAGGCAGGCACCAGAGATGTCACCAGCCCATCTCCCTACTGTGACCAGCTAAAGCAGAGGACAAGAAAAGGGACGCCACCAAACAGCTGATAACGCCATAGCTGCCCTCCCTGTTGGCCTTCTCTTCCTTTCTGTGTGCTCTGCATAGTGGAGGTGCTGCTCTCAGTGCCTCGCTGTCATTGTCAGCGTCACTGTCCACACAGGAACTTTCACTTTCCTCATGACCCATCTGCTGTGGCGTTCCAAGCAGGCAGGGCTTAGCAGCCCACTTTGATCGTCAGGCGCTGCGATGCTGAATGTTGTCGTTGCCCACTGCATGTCTGGGACAACAAAACAAATGCCACAGTAGCCCCACCTCTAATTAAAGTAATTGAGCTAGAAACGTATCTCTCCACATCTGTGGTGCCAGATGCTCTTTCCAGAATCTTTAAGAGCCAAAGCTAGTGTTGCCATCTAGACGACCACCCCCATGCTAATGTTTCATCAGCACGAGCCCAAGATCCTGACCCCAGGACATCACTGTTACAAGTGCAGTCTCTTCCCTTTTCTAGTACTGGCGTGCCTAGCTGACTTTGAATAGTCACATGGTCATGTTTCTTAACTACTAGGAAGCCAACAGCCATGTGTTCCTACTCTGTCCAAACACCTTGCTGTCCCAAATACCTAAATCATGTAGTCATGGCAAGTGCATTCCTGAACAGACAATCGTGAAACCGCACGTATACCGGGTAGCCACTGTGTGCTCCACACAGGACCAGTTTCTAAGGAAGGTCAAGTGTTTTCTAGCAATTATGTGTAACAGAACCAGAAACAAAACAGTGCTGACCTTAGATGAAAGTCAGAGGGAAATCCACAAATTTGAGAAGTTAGGAGATCAAGGAAACCAGATAATGGTCTGGAGAGTTTAAGCCAAAACTTGTAGTGAATGAGAGGGAACAGCATGAGCAAAGTCTCCAAGGCTGTTCCTGGTACAGAGTTCAGAGTTCCTGAGGCAAAATCTGTGTGAGAAAGTGATAGGAGATATATCTGGAAACGTGAGCCACAGTCAAACCACAGAGGGTCTTGTCGCCACATTAAAGAGTGTAGACTTTTTTATATATACTGGGAGGGGCTGTGAGAAATTATTATATATGGTCATATATAATTAGAGCAATCTCTTGGGCTGCAGTATGGTGTGAAGAGAGGATGGAAAGTGGGGCTCCTCACAGGGGCTCTGAGGGGAAAGTGGGGTGATGGGAGGGCTGAGCAGACGCTGCAGGAATGAAGGAAGAGTCAAGAGAGATCATGTAATTGAGGGGTGGGAAGCAGGGGGCAGGAGCTGAGGGTCACTCCCTGGCTTCTCTCTCTGTGCCTGGGAATGATGGCTTCATGACCGAGGGAACTGGAGAAAAACAGGACAGACGTGTGAGCAGAAGGAGGAGCTCCGCTCAGGGCTGAACTTGAGGTGTTAGTGAGAGGTACAGACAGGAATCCCTTTAGAGCAGTGGTCCCCACCCTTCCTGATGCTGTGACCCTTTAATACAGTTCCTCCTGGTGTGCGGACCCCAACCATAAGCTTATTATGGCTACTTCATAACAGCAAAGTTGCTACTGTTACGAATCATAGTGTAAATATCTGGGTTTTCCAATGGTCTTATGCAACCTCTGTGAGAGTCATTTAACCCTAAGGGCTCTCGACCCACATGTTGAGAAACAACGCATTAGCCACATTAGCTTTCTGCAGAATGAAGATCATGCAACAATCACATCTCAGCCTTTTGGCTGAGCTCATGTGTAGAACTGTGCCTGGAAGCCCAAATGGGGAACAGCACAGAAAAAATTAAAATGAGCACAATGCTGAGAAGACATGTGGAGACAAGGGATAGGAAGACTGGAAATATGGAGCCACAGTGGACACACTAAAGTCACAATATAGACTTTCTCAGGACAGGAAAAGAGGGACAGAGTAGAAGAGACCAAAACTCCATTCTCCACTTTAGCTAAAACAGTTAATGCCTTCTGGGGGAAAATGAAACTTATTCTGCTGAAAGTTATTCATGATAAAAGCAGAAATATTGATATTTAGTGAGGGAAGAGCAGCATCTGATTTTCTAAGAGACAATGAGCAAGCACAGATACTCCATGCCACGAAACGCCAGAGGGAACCTGAGGTAGTGTCGCAGAACCTCAACAGAAGAATCCCATAAGCAGGAAAATATGGCTGAAAGATGCTCAGAAAGTCAACCCGCTAACACTTGCTAGTGAGGAAAGTTGTTTACTCAAAATGATCTGGCCAATTTGGAGATTGAAAGCTGAGAATGGGAAAGATGTTCTGTGAAAGACACAAAGCCACTGTGGAGTGCATCGTGTCATCTTAGTACTGGAGAGTTAGAGACCAGCCTGAGCTACGAAGTAAGACTCTGCCTCAAAAAATAATTAAAAAAATAAATGAGGACTTAGAAGGTGGGTTAACCAGTAGAGTGCTTACTGCACAGTGTAAGCACCCAAATTCAATCCCCAGAGCCCATGTCAAAAAGCCTGGCATGGGTCTGGGTATTGCTCAGTGAATGAAGTTTGCTTATCCTGTAGAGGTGAAGACTGGCATATAAACCCCCAGAACCAACTCAAAAGCCAGCAGTATGGCTCCTGCCTGTAATTCCAGAGTTTGGGAGACAGAAGTGGGATCCTAGGGGGAAACTGGCTAGCAAGGTCCAGGTTCAGCAAAAGGCCCTGCCCTCAATAAAGTGGAACATTATCCAGGAAGATGCCTAAAGCCAGGGTCAGGCCTCTGCAAAGAAGCACACACAGGGGCACACACACACACACACACACACACACACACACACACACAACACAGACACATGCAAACAACAACAGCAGCAAACCACGGGTGTGATAGTATGCATTTGTGACCCCTGGGGTGAAGGCAGCAAGAATCCTAGGGCTTATTGGCCACCAAGTCTAACCTAACGACAAACTCCAGACCTTGTCTCAGAAAACTATTGGATGTCATCTAAGAAGCAACACCTAAGGTTGACCTCTGACCTCCACACACGAGTAAACACAGGTGCACATGCACCTAGATACACAAGAACAGATGCACACACACAAACACCTATGAACACAATAAATAAATGGACCATGGAACAGCTCAACCATAGACAAAATGGATAAATGTTATTAATATGCTCTTTAAAATGCAACTACAAGTTTTATTCTTAATAAAGGAGATTCATAATCTAAGTCTAAAAACTTGATATAAGTTCTGCCATTGCGGTAAGATGGATGGACCCTGGAGACACATCCCATGTGCTGGAACCTCAAGCAATTAGTCTCGTAGAAGTCAATAACAGAAGCTAGGCGGGATTACAGATTTATAATGCCAGCTACGTGGGAGTCTGAGGCAGGAGGATGGAGTTAAAGGCTGGTCTAACCTGCGGAGCTGTCCTGGAAGTTTGCTAAAACCTGGTCTGAAAACAGGGAAACGGCAGCAGGAAGGCTGGGGATGCTCATGGTGTGTAGCACCTGCCTCGCACGTGTGAAGCCCTGAGCTGGATGAGAGACTGTAAGTACTGAAAATACAAAATAAAGTCGTTACTACCAGAGACCAGAGCAGAATAGAGATAAGGCTAGGGATAGCTGGTCAGCGGTACCAAGTCACAGGTAGGAACAAGGTCTGTGATGGCAGGGTAGAGGACTGCATACAAATAATGGGAGGGCTGTATGTAAGCACCTTAGTGCACAGGCACTGGAAGGGGCTGACCATAGGCACCATAGGGCAGTGTGTATAGAAGTGGTGAGAGATTGTGGTGGTTTGAGTAAGAATGGCACCCATGGGTTCATAAACTTGCATGCTTCATCCCCAGTTGAAGAACTGTTTGGAAGGATTAGAAGTTGCGGCCTTGTTGGAGTAGGTGTGGCCTTGCTGGAATGGGTGTGGCCTTGTTGGAATGGGTGTGACCTTGTTGGAATGGGTGTGACCTTGTTGGAGTAGATGTGGCCTTGTTGGAGTAGATGTGGCCTT
>BDUI01000012.1:383637-401542 GCA_002335545.1 Apodemus speciosus
TTGTTGGAGTAGATGTGGCTTTGTTGGGGTAGATGTGGCCTTGTTGGAGTAGATGTGACCTTGTTGGAGTAGATGTGGCTTTGTTGGAGTAGATGTGGCCTTGTTGGAGTAGATGTGGCCTTGTTGGAGTAGATGTGACCTTGTTGGAGTAGACGTGGCCTTGTTGGAGTAGGTGAGTCCCTGGAGTGAGCTTTGGAGTTTCAAGAGCCCATGCCAGGCCCAGTGTCTCTCCATGCTGCCTGAGGATCAAGAATTAAAGCTCTCAGGTAGTTCTCCAGTATTGTGTCTACCTGCATGCCACCATTCTCCCTGCTATGATGATATTGAACCAACCTTCTGCAACTGTAAGTGAGCCTCCGATTAAATGCTTTCGTTTATAAGAGGTGCTTACGTCATGGTGTCTCTCCACGGCAATAGAACACTGACTGAGAGAGACTTGCATAGATATCGTAGGAGGCTGTATATCGGTATGGCAGAGGGCTGTATACAGGCACTGTACGGGAATGTGGATGGAACCTGTAGGGGTCTCTATAGGAACTATAGGGGACGGTACACAGGACTCTGAAGGACAGTGTAAAGCACTATAGGGGACTGCTTCTAGGCACTGGAGGGAATGTGCACAATCTAACTAGAAGAAAGGATTTTGAACACTTCGTCATAAAGAAATGAGAAATATTTGAGGAGAATATGTTTTACTTGATTTAAGTGTTATAGAATGCATGTGTATACTGAAATACTCCGTGCTAGCCATAATTTGTATAATCCTTATGTTTTATGTATCAATTTTAAAATTCAGCCTATTTAATAGAAGTACTAAATTCTCATTTTGTAATGTGGAAAAACACAATTTTTCATTGTTGACATAAAGTGATATAGGCATACATAAATAAAAGTAGCCAATATGAAACTAGATATCCTATGTTTAACCTCAAAATTAGGAGGTAGATCTGGAATCTTATAGCAAAAAATAAAAAATAGGTAAGAAATTAGAAAGGAGACATAAAAATAGGAGGTCTAAGATGGTGATAAAAGAGAGGTCAAACCTGCAGGGTATGGCCTCAGGGACCTGCTTTCATTATTTCTTCTAAAAGACAAAGAGTTTGGGAGGGTCTCCACTCTAACTATATTCTGTTTTACACAAAATGGGACAGATGAGGGGAACACAGGTATACCAAGAAAATGCAAATGAAAGAAAGGTGATATTGATATTAAGCAATATAGAATTTAATATGGAAAACATTAGAAATATCACATGCATGGGTGTTTATTATTCTGAATAGAAAGTATTAAAATATATAAAATAATTTGATCAAACACAATTGCAGAAGAAGTCTTCATATTCCTATGTCACTCTTCAACAAACCAAGTGAACAAAATAAATAACCACAGAAAGAATTTTAAGGATCTAGGCAGCCTGGTAAAGTGAAGACTTGTGGGATTTGCATTAAAATGAGCATATATATCTATTAAATAGTTATGAAGTGTTAAGATATTTTTATCTCCTCATAGGAAAGATCAAGCATTCTGGAGAGTAGACTCTGGGGGTGAGAGGAAAATAAAAATGAAAGGCGATGCTCCAGGGTTGGGTGCTCAGACACAGCGTGGGTCCGGGCTTCTCCCACTTCCTCACCACTCATGACTTAGCACACAAAGGGACAGAGTCCAGAGACCCATTACCTGAAAGGAGCACCACCTTCAAAACAATTGAAAGTAAAATACAGGAACTGAGGGAAAAGCAAAGTGAGGTCCAAGGGAATAGGACAGAGCACTCAAACCAGTTACTCCAGCTGGGCCCAACAGAACAGCTTCTGAGACCGGAATCCTGACGAGGGGGCAAGAAGGCGCTGCTTCTACCGAGAGATGGAGATGTAGCCCGGTGTTCACAGATGTGGATGCAATACCGAAGGACTCCAGAGAAGACAACCCTGAGCCACTGCTGGGTCGAAAATCAGACGCAGCTTGTGGAGGAAGAATCCCATACAGAGTGAGCAATCATTACATAACCCAGCTTAAAATGCTCCCAGATCACAACCGTGATGCAGCTTTAAAACTATGAACTAAAGAAAATGCACACTTTGTAACAAAAAAAAAAAAATCTGAAACAAACTTGCAAGCGTAACATCTTAAGGTCTTCATGTGTTTGTTAGCTTCTGCTGTGCGGAGGAGCATGGCCAGGACTGTGCGCCTGCTGTCCCGTTACCACGAGCTCAGCTTCTCCCCTGTTAAAGCCTGAAGCTACCGCACTCTGTCTGGGTCAGGAGGGGTAATGAAAACCAAATGTTATGAAGTCCCAGGTTCAATTATGAGTGACTTTATTCTTGACTTAAATGTAGAAAATAATAGCTGCTCATTTTATTTTACTATCCAAGTACATATATTCATGTATTGCCCTGGGGCACATGCCACTGCACGCACGTGGAAGACAACACGTGAGTAGCTCCCTTCCTTCCAGCACGTGAGTCTGGGAACAGAACTGGCATTGTCAGACTTCAGAGCAAGTGCCTTCACCATCAGTGAGAGCCAATTAACAGGTCTTTCCCCTACTCATTCATTTTCCAATCAAAGGGTCTAAGAAAGCATGCTCCATGCATGTAAAGAAAAGAAGAGAGATGGAAGGGAAGTATTCAAAATAATAATGGTAACACTAAGAAAAATGACACCGAACACCTTAATTATAATAACCACGCTCTATTTGTTAAGAGCAACATTTTTGTGTGTGGTGTGCTTGTGCAGATGCGCATGTGTGGGTGTGTAGGCCAGAGTGTGTCCTCCTCCATCAGCATTTGAGACTCACCATTTAATGATATTAATATCATGTCCATAGGATGTATGCATAACTTTGTGGAATTGATCTTCTTTCATTTTGACAATGAAATGAAGAAGACAACGACGTCTCCTTGGCGTCAGCCGTCCGGATTTTGTGATTGTTTGGCAGATGGCCCACACCGTGGAGCAGCCCCACAGGCCATCACTCTTGCGAGCAGCAGGTCACACCATTCTTGTTATTTTTGCTCTAAAATTAACCAGCGGACTGCCCAAGTTTCCCTCGATTCCCAGCCTGTGGTGGTGTTTTTATTCAGTACTGTTGGACCATCTTATGCTGTGTTTTATGGGAAAAAAAACTTCCGGATGTTTGAGCCACCTGCCTTGGTCCTTGGCTAAGCACCCTCACGTTTCCTTCTCAGAAACAAAGCCACAGGCTAGTCCTCTGATGCATTTCATGAAGGACCATTTCTCAGTCCTCTGCATTGGAAGGAGTTTAATGCCTCCCCATGTGGGAGAACCTGGATCTGATTCCCTTCCCTTCCTTGCAGTCGACAGATCTTTGTATCAATAACAAAAAGCCTGCCCGAGTCTAGAGTTCTGTGATGTATTAGAAGGTTCCACTTCCAGGCCATCACCGAATGAGCCCAGCGGATTCTCTCTCCACAACTGTTCACACTGCTTCCTAGGGTTTGCTCAGCCTTCTGGCCCCAAAGCAGGCGAGTCTGTCCTCTTAGATCACTGCAGTCCACATCCGCAGAGGGGTGGAAGGATGGACGGAAGAGATGCCTGCTGTCTGGCAGCATGAGACTTCCGCCTTGTCTACTTCATTACCCCAACGTCCCATGCCACAGAAGAGGGGCGGTGAGGGACGCATCCCTTGGCTCCTCCTAGTCGCATTGCTCACTCACAAGACACCCTCAGGAGCTCCACCCTGGGGGTCACAAATTCCAACCACAAACTAATTTGGGTCCAAAACTGTATTGCCATGCAGACAAAGGAGTAGTCCATAGTGTTCTCTATAACTATGCAGACTGTGTGTGTGTGTGCGTGAGAGAGAGAGACAGAGACAGAGACAGAGACAGAGACAGAGAGAGACAGAGACAGAGACAGAGACAGAGACAGAAAGAGAGCAGGCATCTCTTAGCACACTTCTTTAACCAGGAGTTCTAGTCAATGTGCAAATTTACCTTGTAGGACCATGAGAGGCAGCCTGGTTTCTGGTTAAGCTAAGGCTTGTAACCCAGGTAAGCCTGCAGGGGATAACCCCGCAAGAGACAGGAGGCACTTTGCCATGCTCCTGGACACCAGGCTCCCAGCATGAGGCCGCAGCTCTCCACAGGCTCGTGGCCATCAGTCACGTAAGGGCAACGCCCCAAGCCCCACCACAGGTAGAGAACTACAGGTCACGTAGCCTCAAGACAGACCTCCATTTTAATGAGGTACCTACAGTCCTGGAGGCTTAGCCAGTAAACTCTCCTTCCCCGACACTCCTCCCTGAAAAAGGCATTTAACCCCAGGCCCACCCTGGGAAGTGGGGTACGGTTTTACTCATCCACTTTCCACCATGACAGTAAATGCCTTAAAACCATGGACTGCCGCTTTTCATCGGGATCCATCGTGGGGAGTCATGGAGCAGGGGTTACCCTAAAGAGCTGCATCTAATCTCCCGCAGAAGGCCTCTCAGCGCTCTCAGCCATGGCCCCCACCAAGCCAAGCCCCCCACCCCGAGGGACCCAGCTGGAGCTCCCCATTTTTCCCCTTCGGCCCTGGGCTAGACCCAGCCCAGCAGTGCCTGAGTGCCCAAGAGCCTGAAAACCAGACTGCCCCGGACCCCACGAGGGCCCAGGGACTCCCTGGAGATGACTCCAGGTCTGGGACCTCAGACTGTGCTCTCCCACCCCCAGAGCAGTGTCTAGTGAGTCACATAGCCTAACACCCACCCAGCACTGGCGTGGGGTAAGCGCAGTCAAAACTCAACACCCTCCCTCCTCCAGAGACCTAGTTGTGTGTTGGAGTGGACACTGTACCCCAGCTCTCTGATAGTCTTCCTCATTAGAGTCTAGGCAAACATACAGTCCATGCCCACGCCAGTCCTTCCTGCAATATCCCGTTCAATCCACTCTTCCAGCAAGTACTAAATGATGGCCGAGGATATGGTATGATAGCATGTAACCTGCCACCTTGTCCCAGAATCCCAAACATCAGCACAAAAAAGTGGATGAAAACTCCACCCTATTTTCAAATCACTCAGTGTCTCTGGATGCTGAAGGCCTTGAACACTTGCAAAAGGAAGCAGGTACAAACAGCCAACTTGGTTCTTGAGTTAGAAAATAATCAAAACTAGCAGCTTCTGTGAAGGCCCTCTACACGGAGCAGTTGTGAAGACAGGAGGCTGATGCCAGCCAGTGAGGAAGTCCAGGGTCACAGCAGAGAGATGGGAAGAAAGCAGAGCTGGGCCATCGCACCAACGGCGAGCCGTGGTTTCTGATCCTCTACTGAAATTTTGGAAGAAGGGCGTTTACCGAGCTTAGTGAATGTGCAGAGCGTCGTTTCCACTGGAAAAGTCCTTTAATTGTGGAGGGTGGGTTTGAGACTGGGTTGACTGCCATGTAATAGTCACACCTGGCAAACGCTGGAGTAATGAAGCACTACACATGGCTCCGTCAGCAACAGGGTGTCTTTCTGACTCGCCCAAGCCAGCATGTGATTTCACATTTTGATCAAAACAATGTCAGTCAATCAAACAAAATGATTTTCCCCTTTCTTCTCGTGTGGGGCTGGTTTCTGTTGGCTATTTTTGCCTACTTCAAAGTGGCTGGCCCACAAAGGCCAGTCCCTGCAGCTGGGTGGCAATTCATTAAATGCTTTTAGCCAGATGAGTCACCGTCCATCTCTCCTAGCTCTGCTGTTCCTCCAGTCCCCATCCTAGCCTGTGAGGGGGTGGGGGGAGACACTAAGGCTGTCGGTCTCTGCTTTCTATCAGCTGCCTGGAAGCACGGAGGGGAATTCTATACTTTTTACAGCTTTATCTCTTATGCCTTGACCTTGAAAGCATGCGCCTTCTCTCCCATTCCTTTCCTTAAACCGAAATCTACTGTCCATGGCCTTTAAAATCCTGTTTTTTCATTCCAAAGCCCTTGCTCATTTAAGAGAGTGCTCACAGCATCGGGGAATCTTGTGTTTCCCCATATCTGATGAAAGAGGGAAGAGGGTCGTCATCCACTGAGTCCCGTGTACAAGGCAAGTGCTCGGAAATCTCTTTTGTCCCTTTTTTCATGTTTGTGTCTGTGAGCACAGGTCTACACGTGCCACAATGTAAAGGTCAAAGGGCAACATCAGGTGTGTCTTCCTTTTCCATTCTGCTTGAGCCAGGGTCTCTTGGTGTTCATGACATCATTATTCCAGTCTACCTGGTCTGCTAGCTTCCAGGAATTCTCCTGTCTCCACTCTCATCTCTCCACCAGAGTGCTGGAATTACAGTTGTGTGGGGTCGTGGCCAGCTTTGCCCTGGTTCTGAGGACACGAGCTCAGGCCCACAGGCGTATGGAACAAGTCACCCACTGAGCCATCCCTTCACCTGTCTCCGTCCTGCAGTGTAAGGTAACAGACACTCTCCCCATATTCCCGATGAGGAAACATGGGTTGAAGAGACTGAGATACCTATTCATCCTTGTGGGCCTCAGGACTGTGCTCTCTTCCTGTTTCCTGACAGATACTGACTTCCATTTGTAGCACGATGTTGGTTCATCATGATCTCCACATCAGACCCAGTCCAAGAGAAGAGTTGAATGTCACCTTTTGTATCTCCGGTCTCAGTGTCCACTGTCCACTCTGAACACACACACACACACACTCCTCACTGGACCCAGACACATACTCCAATAAACTGGGCTCACTCACTTTGGGAGGAATGACACATTGCTTCATGGCTCTAATTCCAGCACTCAGGAGTCAGAGGCAGGCAAGGCTGCTCCACAGAGCAGGTTCCAGGATGGCCAGGGCTACACAGAAAAATCCTGTCTAACAAACCAAAACCAAGCAACCAAACAAAACCAAACAAACCTAATTAGCTTGAGCTGGAGACTTTATTGCTTTATTTTAACTAAGGGTGAAGGTGTAAGGAAAGTGTGAAGAAACTCTTCTTACAGCTAGGTTCCATGTAGGGGTCTTGTGGGGCTATTGTCACTGTTATTGTTATTATTGATATTTTTATTTTTGAAGAAATGCTTAAAGGTCGGTTGTAGCCTTGAATGAATTTCTTAGCAAACATAGTAGGTCAAAACCTCCCAACCACCTATAGTTTTAGTGTTCTGTTATTTCCTTTTGTGTTTATAGATTTTTATTGAAATATAATTACTTCACTTTCCCCCTTCCTATTCCTCCCTCCATCCTCTCCCAGGTCCCCTCCCTTGAAGTATGTGGGGGGGGGGGGTTGGATAATTCTTACTAGGACCTATTTCTTGACAACTACAGGCAACATGGGACCCATGAGGAAAGGAGAATGAGCCTGCTAATTCATTTGCCAATACAAAGTAGTCAGCCCTGAAATGGTACACATACAGATAACTTCCTGCCTCCAGCCCACGCATTCATGACAGTAAACAAGTCTTGTCTGCTCTTCTCAGTCAAGCATGTCTGTGTCTTTGCCTGCCCCACTCTCCTTTCTCCGAGCTCTTTGCACACACAGGTCAAATACTGTGGCTTCTGTGGAAGCATTGTGGCACCCCCAGCTGATCATGCACTCGCTGGAGACTGGGCCCATTCATAACTTGCATCTCTTGGTTCCTAATAAGAGACTGGTAAATGCGCAAGCCTAGTTGCCTTTATACACACCAGATTAGCCAAACTTTATAGGAAAGAATAAACGGAAGACAGAATAGGATTTCAATCAGGGGGTGGGGGAGGTGGGGGGACATCCTCTGTGGGGCACCAAATAAAATACTACTGTGGAAAAACGGAAGGGGCTGCCACTCCATTTATTTAACTAGAGTATGCATTCTTGCATGGTCCACATGCAATACACACATTCACAAATAATACTCATCAATTATGAAAGCTGTGATAAATATGCGTTGTTCATACCATAACCCCGCACTCCACACGCAAAGTCACACCAGTCCTCCTAGATACACACAGCAACTGCTTAGACGGCTGCCTTCAAGGGGATGCTCCACATTTCCTCAGGAATTTTCCATTTCACCTACTTTCCCAAGAGCAGTACTATAAAAGTGCACAGACGATCCTCTCATAACTCCCCACAATCTCCTGGCTCGAATTGTGTGTCCTTGCTGACATTGCTGGTGGTAGGGCCTTGTCCATACGTCGCCTCCCCTTGTCTTTCTCTAGCTTACTGAGCCAGACTTGTGGACGTTGTTGTTGTTGTTGTTGTTGTTGTTGTTGTTGTTGTTGCTGTTGTTGTTAATTAAACAACACTGCCAACAAAAAAGAGCTTTTGGTTTTATTTATTGTCTTATTTTTTATTTCTTTTTTAAAATATATTTGTATTTTATGTGCACTGGTGTTTTGCCTGCATGTATGCTGTGTGAAGATGCTGGATCCCCTGCAACTAGAGTTGCAGACAGTTATGAACTGCCACGTGGGTGCTGGGAATTGAACCTGGGTCCTCTGGAAGAGCAGCCAGTGCTCTTGTTTTTTTTATTTCTGAGTCATTTATTTCTGACTTGATAGCAGCCCTTTTTAGTCTATTTAGATTACTTTTGCATTCATCTTCCTATTGTATGAGTTGGGGGCTTGATTCTTTTTTGGTGGAGGGGTATTGTTTCGATGGGTGGGGTGGGGAAATAGGTGAATGGTTGCCTAAGTGGTCAGTTGGTTCGGTGGATGGATGAGTGGATGATTGGATAGGTGGGCAGGTGAGCTTGGTTTTGATCTACCATGCTTTCTAAGAGATTTATTCAAGGCTGCAAGTGTCCCGTAAGCATTGCTGTACGTTGTACATCTATTAAATCAATGCAGAATGCCCCCACGCTTTTATTTATTTTTTTAATCATGAACTTCCTTAAGAATGTGTGGAGGTCTTTCTTAGTTTCTGTATCGCTGAGATGAAGTTGATGCCCAGGCCCTTAGGCGGAGGTCGCCAGACAGAAACATACATACGCTTCACTGAGGAACGCTCCTGGGTGGGCTGGGGAGATGGCTGTGGCAAAGTGCTTGCCCATAAGAATAGCACAAGTTGGATTCTGTCACTCAAAAGGAAAAAAAAAGATACCTGTAATCCAGCTCTGAGGAAGTAGAGACAAGGAGGTCTCCGGGGCTTGCTGGCCACACCATCTAGCGAGATTATACACCAGATTCAATAAGATATCTTGTCTCAAAAATAAAATGGAGAATGGTTGAAGAGTCACTTGGTGTGGACCCCTGGCCTTCCGATGAGTGCTCGTGAGAGCGTTGGAGGGTGGGGAGAGAGAGGGGGCGTGGGGAGAGAACAGAAGAGAGGAGAACAGAAGCTAGCATTCTTCCCATTGAGAAGAGGGCCCAGGCCTTCATACCACACGGCTTTGTACCACTCAGCAATTGCATGCATACTATGTAGTGCAACCGATTTAAACTCATGCCAGACTAGTTTACAAATAAATGAGACTCAGACCATGACTATTTCATTTGGCTTTGACAAGTACTGGGGGATAACCCCTAATCTACTCTCCTAACCGCCGGCCTGTTCGCCTCTCCAGCGGTGTACCCCAGATACCCCAAATACTTGCTGTATCTCCTGGCCACCTCCCCCCAGAGCGGCCTCATGGTCCACCTCCCCCCCCCCCCCCCCCCCSTGGCAGCCTCCTCCTCTTCTCATCCTTCCTCCTTCTCCTCCCGGTCTCTCCTCTCTCCTCTCTCCTCTCTCCTCTCTTCACCACCCCAAACTAAGTAACTGAAAACCCACCTGCCTCTGGTCCCTCCAGTAACTGGCTGCAGCCAATTTTTTTAAACCAATAGTTTTAAATGAAGGAACAAGGTTTGCACCACAAAAACTTGTAACCCTGCGAAGTCACTTGTAGGCCTGGAATTTAGCATTACAATAATAGCAACAGAGCAAACCTCCAACTCGATGCCCAGGCGTGGTCTTAGACAAGGAAGCCCCTCTTCAGCTGAAGCCTTTGCAGAATAAGTTAGGCAGGCAAAGAACTGGGTGCCAGAACTTCCGGGGGACACAAGGTGGAGAGCAGATCTTTCTTTCCAAGTGGGACTCCAGTCAGTCCAATTCATCGTCCACTGAGACTGTTTCTAGTTTAGTATTTAAAATAACTTTTACTTGTTGGCTTGTAATTTACATGAGGTGCTCCTCCATGCATCTTAACAAATCTTCAGAGCAGGCTTTTCAGTGACGTCGGGGCATCTAACTTTCACATATTTAACAAGACGTACTTATCACCCGCAGATGGCATGCTTCCGATGGTTGGAGTTTTCGCTACTGTAAACAATGCTGCCGCAAATATCCCGGGTGTGAAACCCCGCAGCGGTTGTGCAGTTATTGTCATCTGCATACTTTAAGATAAGCCCGCAGAACTAAATCTGGTGGAAATTCATCTTTGGGGCTAGAGCTGGCTGTGCTATTGCCTAATATACCTCCACATCAGCGGTGGTAGTTTTCTTACTTTCTTCTCAACAAAGGTATTACCTGTAATTGTTAAATAAACAGTTTTTAATTGTCGACAGTTGGATAGGTGACCTTAGTATCAGGCCATGTCTCCGTTCAGTGAAGTATATTTTAAATGAATTCAAAATGAATGGCCTTCTCAGTCTAAGATGGTGGTATCAACTGTGTGAATAACATCCTAGGAGAGTGAAGTTACTGTTGAGAGGTGTTTTAAATATTATTTAATTCATTCTCTGACGTTATCAGCTGAGCAGCTTGAAGCCTGGTGAATGGAACTAACTGCTCAGCTACTTAAATTAAAACCCAAAGCTCCACAACACACAGAGGCACCCTCTCCAGGGGGGAGGCAAATGCATTCTTCCCACTCGAAGCCATGGTTTTGAAAGGGGATTCCTGAGAAGCATTCTTTATTTTGTAGTTTATTCTAATGGCAGTATCTAAAATCTTGTTCATACGTTTGCATGTGGTTGATGGCTGTCTCCTGTGGAGCACTGCCATCGGACATCAGTGGCCTGTCACCTTTTTGTCACATGACACAGTGGCAAGGAGCAGCCCCAGGGTCAGACGGGCATGGATTTCTGAGTCTTGGAAATATCAGTTAGCAGCTGCATGACCTAAGCTGGCCTTTCTAATGTCTGGGCTTTAGTTTTGACATCTTTTTTAATTTGTTTTTGGTTTTGTTTTTAGAGATAAGATCTCGTTGTTTAACCCAGGCTAGCCTGGAGATCACCCTGGAGCCTGGACTGGCCTTGAACATGATTTTCATGTCTCAGTTTTCCAAACGCTAGGATCATACAATGGCACCAATACGTCGGGCTTCATTTTTCCCATGTTTAAAATGAGCGTGTCTGTGTCTCTTTGACACGAGTGGTTACACTCACTCAACCAAATGCAATGTGCAAACTGTTAAGGACAGCCTGGCACACAATAAAGGTATTTGCTCATACTGGATTCTAGGTACCTAGATTCCATACTGGATTGGGTATCTAGACTGAGCCATACAGGGAGGGACATACGGTCTAGGTTAGGAGTGAGAGGCAGGGCAGCGACGCTGAATTTTCTTGTCCATGGTGCTGAATCAACCCTGCATGACTGTCCGTGATGACTCTACCAAGATACTGGGAGAAGAAACACCTTTTTATATCTTGTAAACAAAATCTGGGAATGTGCCGGAAGATCCATGCCCAGGCAGCTTATGTCTAAGGAAGCCGTCCATAGCCTTTGTGTATGTGCGAGCCAGAAGAGAGGCTGGGGGTGTGAGCTACTTTATGTCCAGACAGAAGCAGGTTTGACCAAATGGATCCACTGATGACAAGGCAAAGCGCTCTGGTAAGATCACCTTAAAAGATTGTCTTAAAGCTGTTAATATAGAATCGATAGACTACACAAACAGTTGCGGTTTGTTTCTACTGATGTGGGGAACTGAAAATAGAGGCTAAAAGGAAGAGGAATGGAGACAACAAAAGGGTGAGAAGGCAGAGGAGGGGTCAGGAGAACGCAGCATCCACACAATGCAGAGTGGTGCTGGACCAGCCGAAAAGTCCTCCTGATCTGTGGAGCCCGGTCGACTCTTCCAGATGTGAATGGCTCTGGTGTGATTGCTGCTGTAACCCCGACGCTTGCCTCGCCCCTTACCACACGCACCATGTACCGTATGCACCGCACACACCACGCACACACACCGCGCACACACCGCAGGCCTTGCATCACACCATGCTGCCTGTTGCTTTTACAATCCCATCTCCTTTTCTACCTACTGCAGCCTCATGCTTTAGGCCCACAGCTTGTGTGTGTGTGTGTGTGTGTGTGTGTGTGTGTTTCTTCCTTAATAGTTGTGTTTCTCACGTGTGAATGAGCTGCCAGGGCTGAAGGAGCTGGCATTTCTCTCGCCTTCTGGGAACTTTTTGATGGTTTCTTGTTGATTCACTTGTAGTAGGAAATCATTATTATCTACTCTGTGCCCTCCCTAGATGATGTATTTGTCACAAAGTGTCACACAAGGAGTATTAAAAACAAATGCAGATGGGAGAAGAAGGGAATTTCTACAAGGAACACAAATCACCATGAGAATTTTATTTAGTAGTATGGCAGAATGACAGGTTTCGGGCTGTCTAGAAGCCCTGGACTCCCAGTAATGTTGGCCTCCCTCAGGAAAGTGTGATTGCCACAGGAGACCCAGACTCTGCCTGGAGTACTAGCTCCAGGAATCCCAGATTTTCCCTCTTAGCCCTGCACACTGCATTAGTAGAAAGCAGTGCCTACAGACTTGCATGTGACTAAGACCCTGAATTTCTCAAGGCCTTTAGGTCCCACTGATTCTCTTTCCAGTGAGTTTCAAGGCAGGACTGTTGCTGTTGGGTATAGGGACCCACTTTGGGAGCCATTGATGCAAAACTTACTTGTAAACTCAGAAGCTCTATAAAACTGACACTCGGGGCCACCCTGCAAACATGCCAATGTTACTGTTTTGCCTACCTTGAAGTGACAAATAACTTGTTTCAGATCACACAGTTGTGAGCCAGGGTTTGATATCTGACATCTCTAGATCCAAGACCAGACTTATGTTTGACCCAAGTTTCCCTTGACCAGATAGGAATCTAAAGAAGAACCTTCCCTGAGGTGGCTTCTAGTCATGACCCTATCCCAGCATGCTTTCCCTGCCAGTTCATGATGCAAGGGCTGCGTTAGTATCTCGTTCTGCCCACAAACCTCCTGCACATTTTGCATCATATTTTTGTGGTCACGTGTGTTACAGTTTTTCCTCCTTCCTAACAGCAGCCCTCTGGAAGCCTGATGCGATTCCACCTCTGGTCTTCCTTTCCATTTGGAGATGAGGTTACTGGATCTCTGGCTTGATTGGTGGCAACAGCACCTTGCACACAGCTGGCTGCTCGGGTACCCAAAACCTATTCACCCAGAGGTAGAATGGAGAGAGTGAGCCTTGAAATAAGCAGACTAGGGCTCTGTCCTGTCCCATCACTCACTAGAGGGAGAACTCTGTCCTGTCTCTACAGCTCTAGAACATGCATAAAAATGGCATTCGACAGGGCTTGGTGACTGCTACAGACTGAGAAAGGCAGGGAACATGCAGTAGGCTGGTCATGGGGTGTAGCTATTATTATCATTTGTTGTTAAAAATGGTTTGTTGAACAAGTTCACAAATAAATTAATGACCAGCCCCTAACCCGTGATGCCTTTTGGGTACACAACACTCTCAAAGGGAGCCCCTGAGAGTCTCAACCTCCACCCTCCATCCCCCACCCCCCAAAAAAGAGCTCTCCTGGAGACCAGAGCAGCCCTCGGAACCTACCCTGCACCTGGGCAATTTGGTTCAGGTTGACAAGTCCACTCTCAAGATGCCACATTTACTTGATGCCACACATGCTCCTCAAATGGAAGTTCAGTCTGGATTTTTGTGAGTAGTATATACCTCCAAAAACTTTGTGTGTGTGTGTGTGTGTGTGTGTGTGTGTGTGTGTGTGTGTGTGTGTGTGTTGGGGCTCTATGCTGATGCACTACTAAATGAGTTCTTAGATATTACTCATATTTGTTATTCATGAACTCAAATTAGTTCATTACTAAGTTCCCTGGCGGCTCTAATTCAATTATCTGTGACAATAAGCTCAGTCTAAAGGCTCCAGAGCTCCTGCCCTCACACTGACATATGCCTCAAACCCTGTGACCTGGGGAAGACCATACTAGTATCATTTCAATGTTCTGTTCTGAGTCATTTGTGGCTTTCAGCTATTCATATGGTTGCTTTTAAATTAGGAATTATAGTTCACTTGGCTTTATAGCTATCATTTAGTCAGTGAAGGTTGAATCAGCCCTACTGCATGTGGTGACATTTGCATCAAAGCTATTTTTAGCCTACGATTTTCCAGTTAGTAGGTTTTAAGACACAAACTAGTTACAGTTTGAGATCAACCATGCAAATCTTTACCAAGAAGATACACAGAAAATTTTCACCCAGAAGTGCTTGTAGAGCTGTTTGGTTATCTGTGACTGTGCAGCCAACTATCCCAAAACTTAGTGGCTCAACAGTCACTTTATTAATCCACATAATCATATGCACTGGGAATGTAGGCAAGGGTTAGCAGGAACCAGTTGTCTTTGCTCTATGCTGTTCTTGTTAAAGCTATAGAATCCAAGATGGCATCTCTTCTAACATGCTCAGCACCTTGGCTAAGACGGC
The DNA here is from genome assembly GCA_002335545.1 of Apodemus speciosus. Classification (NCBI taxonomy): domain Eukaryota; kingdom Metazoa; phylum Chordata; class Mammalia; order Rodentia; family Muridae; genus Apodemus; species Apodemus speciosus. The sequence continues at coordinate 398,211 of BDUI01000012.1, forward strand.
TTTTGTGACTCAGTGAGTGGTTTGATGGAGTCTTCGGGTTTCGTCATCTGGGTTCCTTGGTTCTCTGTGTGATGGTAAGCTTCACCCTGTCCTGTGGTCTTCCCATATGGTCTCTGTGGGCTATCTCCAACCATGTCTGACTGAACTTCTTCCAAGGAGATTTGGTAACCTCACTAAGACAAAAATGGAAGGCACTGGCTTTGGTCAAAACTTCAACCTGATAGTCACAATGTTGTTTCAGTATCTTTGTGGTTAAAGTAGGTCACAGACACAGTCTAGTCTTCAAAGGCTCTAAAATATCAGTATGAGGAGGAGTGGTTAATGGGCAACGCCAATCTTACAGACTGTGACAATAGTGGCAGTTCATTGGTGAATCGAGCAACTTAACCACTCATCTTGAGACATACATCCTGATACATATATAACTACCTTGATACATACTATCAAGGTAAGCCTAACAAATAACTTTGCAAGTTTATAGCCCTGATATCCTACAAGTTTATAGCTCTTTATTTTAATATAAAATTGTGTATGAGTACATATTTTTATCATAAGATCAGCAACTTCTAAATGAAATTTAAACAATTTTACTCTTGCAGGGAACAGGTGATTTTATTCTTCCTTGAAGGAATCCAAACTCTTGTAGGAGAGAGATATTTGTTTAATTTCATCCAGTGTGGTAAGCACTGCAGTAAACAAAAGCCCCTGGTACTGATGAAGGACAAAGATGCTATTCTCATCCTGGGCTGAGCATTTTAAGGGATCGTCTTAGAGTAGCTACTTGAACCGAATTGCTAATATACTGGCTAATTTTTATGTAAGCTTGCCTCAAGCTAAAGTCATTTTGGAACAGGGAACCTTAGCTAAGAAAATGTCCTCACCAGATTGGTCTGTGGGCAAGGCTGTGAGGCATTTTCTTGATTGATGATTGATGTGGGAGGGCCTAGCCTACTGTGGTTGGTGCCAGCCCTGGGCTGGTGGTCCTAGGTTCAATAAGAAAGCAGGCTGGACAAGCCATGGGGAGCAGGTCCGTAAGCAGCACTCCTCCATGGCCTCTGCGTCAGTTTTTGCCTCCAGGTTCCTGCCTTGAGTCCCTGCCCTGACTTTCCTGTATGACTGGATTACAAGCTATGAAATAAAATAAACCCTTTCCTTGCCAGGTTGATTTTGGTTATGATGCTCTATCACAGCAATAGAGAACTCTGAGACAGCCATGTAAGAGTCAAGGATGAAGGCGAAATAGCAAGATTAAAAGCTAGAATGGAGGAAGTCATCAAAATCCGACCTTGTCCAGAGTCTGAGAAGAAAGAAAAATCTTTATCTCTCTAGTCATTTTTCCCTTATAAAAATGGGCTCATTATGGCTTCATTATAACCCATCAGATTCCTATAAGTAAGTTTCCCCAAAGCGATGGCGTCTTCATGCACTGATGATTTTTGGAGAGTGAAAGGGAGATGAAGAGGTGTTTGTTCCTGAGTAATTGGGTATGGCTGATTCATTCCAATGAATAGAGAGACCTGGGGTGCAATTCAATACACGTTGAATTGCCGTCTCCTTCTGACTTATAAATCCCATGCTGACATCTGTACAGAACAAATAGAGTTTGAACCAGTATACAAAACCGCAGAGCGAGAATACGCATTAGAAACCATTATTTCCACCCCCTCATTTTATAGACAAGGAAACCGAGGCCCCGGGAGCCGAAACAATTGCTCAGAGTGGCAGAGCTTCAATGACATAAACTATTGCTCTCATCCAAGTCAGACAATATCCAATCTTGAGTTTTATTTAGAAAACCCTACTAAATTTTATTCTGTCGAGCAAGACTGTCTACCCAGAGCACAGCCTCGATGAGAAATGATTGGGCCGGTGCGGGGAGAGGAGGGAGTACCGGTGGAGAAACAGCAGCCATTATGAGCTAGCTGGTGCCTGTCAAAGAGCAGAAGGCACGGGGTCAGGGGTGGGGGCACTCTGTGGGATCCATCGAGAGTGAAGCAATGGCTCAGGCAATAAGATTTCCTGATAGAAATGAGCACTAACAGGGGAAGACTGCAGCAAGGCTCTCAGTCATAGCGGAGCATCAAGAACGAGAACACAAACACTTGCTGTTACAGCAAACATGTCTTCCCTTCACCTTACACAGGGGTGTTGGCTCCTGCAGGACACTTCTGAACCTACGAGCCGTCTTATAATTGTCTGTGCGTGTCTGCGCCATTATTCGGACAGCCTGGGTGGTAACTAGCTGTTCCCCCTGTGTGTCTCCACACAGGTCATGTGCCCCTACGCTATAAAAACACAGTGTCCTGTGGAACACACCTGAGAGAGCGGATCAACTGCTGAAGGAGATTCAAAATACTCTAGGGATTAGGTGACCTTTTAAACTAGGACTGGACAGACAAGTACTGGTTTGCTGTGGGAAGGAAGTAACGCAAGGCTTGCAAGTACAGCAGAGAAAGGCCTGGCCTGTCAATCCAGTGACCTGTGTTTAGGAGGTGCTATTGTGTAAGACCTGGCATTTGCCTAGGGCAGGAAGTAACAGAAGGTGGATTTGACTGAAGCATACATATGAAAATGCCAGGGAGTTGCTCTCACAGCTTCCGGGGCCTCCTGGAACTCCAAAGCTGGTCCTTTGTCTTGGACCTCGAGAGAGTCTCCTGAAGAGTTTTAGGCAAGGATATGCCAAAGCGTTTCAGTCCCATAGGTCTTAAATGAGGAAGCACAGAGATTCTGGGTGATTCATAGGATACACCGTTATGTGAACACAACGTGCAGACCACAGTCTCCGGTCGGCTGGCTAACCTTTGTGTCAGAAGGGGAAATGAGACATCTCTGCACTTGCTCTCTTGTGCAAAGCTAAACACACAAAAATAAATAAATAAATAAATAAATAAATAAATAAATAAAGTCAAAATACGTAGGGAGGGTGGAGATCGGATGAGGAAGAGATGGGCAGGAACAGAGCAGACGGAATCAAGGCGCCAGGCTCCTCCGGGAGCACGTTATGTAGTTTGGCCCTTGAAGCCCCCTCTCATTGCCCCCAAGAAGATTCCATGGGAAAGAAACAGGCAACAGGGAAGACAAACAGAAAGGAATGGCAGCGGGACAGGTTCCCTCAGAGACACTTGGAAAAACTATTTTTGAGATCTGTTTTCTTAAAAACAAAAGAAGTGCCGGGCGGTGGTGGCGCACGCCTTTGATCCCATCACTTGGGAGGCAGAGGCAGGCGGATTTTTGAGTTCGAGGCCAGCCTGGTCTACAGAGTGAGTTCCAGGACAGCCAGGGCTACACAGAGAAACCCTGTCTCAAAAAACCAAAAGAAGAAGAAGACGAAG
>BDUI01000012.1:404152-426032 GCA_002335545.1 Apodemus speciosus
TATATATATATATATATATATATATATTCACTTTATTGTCCCTGTCCTCTCCATGCTTGTGCTGACATTTTCTTAATGGAGATTCCCTTTCCAGATAACATCTCAAGTTGACTTGATAAAACCAACCAGGACAAACAGACAGATGGACAGACATGCATGTATCTGTTAGCTCTACCTTTGATGTAGTGGAGAAATGATGACAAACCTTAATGAACATACTTACTATCCAAACCTTGCTTTCAAATATCTTCCACTTAAAGGAATCAGGGCTCTATGGAGAATTAGGGTTGATGAAATTAAGATGAACCAGAAAAGTTTATGGCACCAGAAAATCGTACTCAAGGAATGCAGGAACTGTTTGCAATGAGCTCACACTGTTCAAATGTGGGACAATTTGAGAATCCAAACAGTAGTGTGTTGTATAACCCACAGAGAGAAATAAGTACCTATGACTATAATTAAAATGTTTGTTTCCTAATTCAATGTGCATTTATACTTAATATAAAATAATTTACTACTTATACAAATATATTCATATATGTTAAATTTAGTTATACTAATATAAACTATAGTGTATATTACTATATAGTATATATAAATATATGTGTACTGGCTAGTTTTGTGTATCAACTTGACACAGGCTGGAGTTATTACAGAGAAAGGAGCTTCAGTTGGGGAAGTACTTCCATGAGATTCAGTTGTGGACATTTTCTCAATTAGTGATCAAGGTGGGGGGGGGGGCCCTTGTGGGTGGTGCCATCCCTGGGCTGGTATTCTTTGGTTCTATAAGAGAGCAGGCTGAGCAAGCCAGGAGAAGCAAGCCAGTAAGAAACATCCCTCCATGGCCTCTTCATCAGCTCCTGCTTCCTGACCTGCTTGAGTTCCAGTCCTGACTTCCTTTAGTGATGAACAGCAGCATGGAAGTGTAAGTTGAATAAACCCTTTCCTTCCCAACTTGCTTCATGGTCATGATGTTTGTGCAGGAATAGAAACCCTGACTAAGACAATATGCATTGATATAAATAAGTTCTTCCTACTATAGACTGTTGATTAATATAACATGAATGATTCAATTATAAACCCATTGTCATCATAATCATCTAGTCAAGACTCATCCATGGGTGCTGAAACCAGTGTATAAAATTTTGATGAGTAGTTACAAGATTACAATAACCTGGAGCAGGATGAGATCAGGTTCAGAAACCTGAGGCACACTGGAAAACTTCTCCCTGAGGCTGTCAGCTGATCCCTACACCAGACTGCTAATTGTTGCATTGGCAACAAGTAAAAAAACTTTAGCTTTATATTTTTATTTATTCATTGACAATTTCACACATTTACTTGATGCATTTTGGCTACATTACCCTGTCATATCTCTTTGGAACCCTGCATACCAACAAGTCTTCCTCTCACTTTCATGACTTTTTTTTATGAACTCCGAGTTTAATTAGAGTTGTCTGAATGAGCATAGGGGGTTATTTGCCCAGCCATGAGCAATTTGCCAGGAGAAACACCAGTGAAGAAGAAGACTCTCCCTCCCCCAGCAGTGGTACCTGGCAGTAGCTCCTTCAGCTAGTGCTAACTTCTACATAAACATAAGGATTTAGAAGGCATCTTGACAGCATGTTAATCTAACACAACAATAGGAGTAGATTCCTTACTAGAAGACCTGACCTCCTCAGCCATGGGATTTTGACCAGGTTTATGATAGTGGGCATGGATTCCCTCCTCTGAATCAAGCCTGAAGTCCACTCAGGAAGGGGTTTCTACTTCCCACCACATGAGCTGTACCAGTGTTGTGTCTTTGGGCACACCTGGCCTAGCAGAGTGTTTGTAGAGTCCACAAAACAATAGAACTTTTGGAGACAGTTCTCCCATCGAGGCCTGCGTTGCACTTCCTCACACTATGGGAGCTAGGCAGCAGAAAGAAGCATCTCACCCAGTTCTAGGCTGATTTCTTTATGTCCCGTAACCAAAGTATGTGACCTCAGCAGTAGGGCTTTACCATCTAGTTCTGGTAGACGACCAAGAGGAATGGTAATGGCCTGGATTGTTTGTGGGGGTGGGGGACAGGAAAAGGGGGTCTTCTGTGGCCTCCCAGACCAGAAATGCATAAGAACGAGGGAACCCACCCATCTGGCACTGAGTTTTCTCTAGTAACCTCTGACTTCCAAGAGCATTATTACTTGCTATAAAAGATACCTCCACTCAAACTTCCTTTATTTTTTTACTTATTTGTGTTGATGTATTGATTGTGTGTATGTGCACAGGCATCTGTGGAAGGCAGGAGGGCAGCCAAGTGTTAGCGCTCTCATTACAGTGTTGCCAGGATTGGCAGCATGTGCTGAGTCAGCTCACCAGCCTGCCTGCACCACCCCACTCAAACCTTTGCACCCCAGCGTTCACCCTACCTCTCACAGCGTGTGCTGAGAACAGTCATTTGTATTGGCTATCACTGCTTCTGCAGCCATTGCACTGGAAGGGGTGTGCATATTGACCCAACCTGATGCACCAGATACATTCTTTTTCTCCACTGTTATCCTCATTTTTAAAAAGAAAAACTGTCTGGAATAAAATAACCAATGAGAGGTGGAGCCAGGAGCCAGATTCGACGCCTCTGGTTTGCTCTAACCTGCTGTGTGTCTCTGAGGCCTCTGTGGAGTCCAAGCTTCTCGAGGTGTGTAGAGTAATTAAGCCACAGAGACATTGCTTTGTTTTCTGTTCTGTGTTGTTTGAGACAGGGCTTTGCTAGAGATAGCCCAGACTAGCCTCATGTTCACACTCCTGCCATAACCGCCCCCCCCCCGGATTCTGGGGTTCTAGGCATGCGCTACCACAAATGCCGCAAACGGCTCGTGCAGGCATTCTTAAACAGTCGTCTGTGGTTCCTGTTTTTCTCTCCATCCTATTTACTAAGCACTTGGTTTTCTTTTCCTCATCCATTAAATAGAGACAGCAACACAGTCACCTGTCACTTAACTATGGGGACCTGTTCTGAGGACTCAGATCTTAGATGGTTTTATCATTGTGCAGACATGCAGCGCACGCTGACCCGAAGCTGAATGGTACAGGTCAGTTTCGTAGCCTGTCCAGTAACACGGTCATTAATGATCTCTATTGACAGTATCACGCACTATACATGACTGTGTGTGCTACACTTTCCTATAACTGACAGTTTAACAAATCTTTCTTTCTTTTTACACAGCTTTGAGTACATATAAGTGTGGAATATATTGAGCTAGCTAGTGCAATATGAATGCTGGACTGTTACCAGACCACAGGAATTTTCGGGTTCCACTATAATCTCTTGGGTATATTGAGTCTATTGTAGCATGAACACAACAGTTCTTAACATGCATGCTCATGTAAAGACTCTACTAGGTCCTGTATTAAAACACATGACACAGTATGAAATGAGTGTCCATTAAGAGAAGCAGAGGTAACTGCTCACTTCCCTAGTGTGTGTTAAAAGATGGTGTCAAAAGTCATCGCTTCCTTTTGACTAAATGGTCATCAGGGAGTAGATCATAAAGAAAGAGGTCGCAAAAAAAAAATATCGTGATTAGGCAAGGGAACACACTGAAGGATTTCATTAGCAGGAGAGATGTGATGGCTGGCCATGGGAAGGAGCAGACTAGAAGAGAGAGAGAACAAAATTCGCTGCAGAGAGACCAGCAGGAAGAGATGAAGGGTTGGGGGAGGGACTGTGTGGCAGAGAGGAGGGAGCGTGGATGGACAGCACAGCCGTGGCCCAAGTAGTGACTCTTGCAGCTTGAGGGTACCGGCGGGTGCTGGATCAAGGTAAGTTGAGGCATAGAGGAATCTCAAAGGGTGGTTAGAGAGTCTGTCCAAGTACAGGATCTGAAGATCTGAATTCTCAGATCCAGATCCAGGACTGGGCTCAGTACTCAGGAGTCACAGAAGCTGTGAAGGAATGAAGTTCCCCGGGGACCAGAGGCAGACTGAGGAGAAGCACCGGTGTTCAGAGATGGTGAAAGAAGATAAAATAGACAGAGAGGGAACCCTCAGGAAGACAAGGTGAGGGCTTCCTGCCAGGAGACAGGCTGTATAGAGAGAGAACAGAGCTAGGAAGGACTGGGAAGGACCTGTGGGTTGGCAACTCGTGACCTTAAGAAAATGATGAAGATGAAGCCAGGCTGTCGGGACGTTAAGGAAGACACTCAGCCTTCTTCTTCGAAGAGAGATCACTATGAAGGCTTCCAGAGAAGCAGACAGCTCACTCCCCGGCCACCTGCCTGCTCACACCATGCTCCTTTCTTGTGGCGCTAGAATCTCAGTGCTTTGGTATAATTCATCCCTACCAGGCAGACCGGTACCAGCCATGACTACACACTGCTGCAGAGAATCCGACACGTGTGTCCCTTCTGGGACCTCCTTCCAGCATTGCTAGGACACTTGCCCCTCCCCCCACCCCACCACTGAGAACAGCCTTGAAGTCAGCCCCAGAGTTTAGACTCCATTGTATTAAAACTCAGCTTATGGTTTCTTTACATCTCTTCCTATTATGCCAAAGGTTTACCAACTTGTTTCTTATCTTTGACCCAGAATAAAAATATGCAAATGTATGCGGTGTGCATGGGTAAAGAAAAGTCTCGGGAAACACAGCTTGCTACAGTGAAGGTGCTTCTACTTTCAACCTTATTCTGCTCCATACTAATCTGTTTCATTCTTTAAATGCTGGTCCTGACCCGCTATGCTAATTTTATCACGAGCAAAACTGATTTAATGAAACATACTATGGAATGAGAGGTTCAAAGGGAAAGGCTTGCTGTCCTTGTCCATCCACCTAGCACCTGCACGCCGAGGCTGACAGACCCTCCCCCAGAAGCCTCTAAGTAGCTCTGAGAACTCTCTCACTAGAGACCACCAGCCAAGGGTTGATCTGAATTTCCACAGCAGCCTGCAGCTCGAAGTTAGAAGCCATGTAGTAAGATCTGGACATTATTGAGGGAGAGAAGGCGCCCCTTTTAAATAAGCTGACCAGGTTCCTGTTCCAGTAGGATTCTGGGGGCACCTAACAGCTCCGGGGGTATTTTCTTCGTGTGCCTCTAGGAACCTAAGACCACTGTTTGTGAAAGACATTTCAGCTTTTCCAGTGTGAGAAGTATGGAGGTCCCGTCACATAGGCCAGTCTGACATTCAGCCAGAAGTGGAACAGGGCTGTCATGTGCTGGCTTCTGGGCCCTCTTCAGATCTCTCAGAAGGTAGACCACGCCCATAAGAAACATGGAATCGCCGGGCGGTGGTGGCACACGCCTTTAATCCCAGCACTTGGGAGGCAGAGGCAGGTGGATTTCTGAGTCCGAGGCCAGCCTGGTCTACAGAGTGAGTTCCAGGATAGCCGGAGCTACACAGAGAAACCCTGTCTCGAAAAAAACAAAAACAAAAACAAAACAAAACAAAACAAAAGAAAAAGAAAAAGAAAAAAAGAAACATGGAATCTTCCAACAGAGACTATGTTGGGATTCTTTTTCTCCCCTGGCAACTCATTTACAGTGACTTTTGTGCTTTCCCTTAGGAATTGCCAGCGTTTGGGGATTGGCCTGGTCTACAGCATGTTGCCTGAGGAGTAGCAGAAGTCTTTTATCAGCTGCTGAGAGGCTGTCCACAACCGAGGTCTCCCGAAGGCATCGTCCACACCTGTGATGAGCCAGGCCCTGAGCCGGGTCTCAGCTTCTCGCTGGTGACCAGAACCCCATCCGTGTCTCGAGACGATCACGCTTGGCTGAAAGATGACTGAAGGACAATGGGTCTCTCTCTCATCAGAAGAATTTGATCAACTCCAGAAATACTCTGAATGTAAGTGCTGGCATTCACAGACACAAGGGAGGGTGCCGTCTCTGTTAGAGATTTGACTCCTGGAGGGCAAAGTTATTGTAAAGCCATGGAGAGCGAGGCCTGGTGGACACAGTTGCTTTAGAAGCACAGAATTAGTGTTTGCAATATAAAGATGCAACCACTCTTATGCTCGACACAGAATTTGGAGTACACACTGGAGAAAATAAGGCAGGTCATAAAACCACCAGTGGGTTCAGCAGGCACTTCAGCACCCACAGCTGTATTTGACTGAATTCTGCCCCTTTCTTCTCAGACCTGTATTTCCCACCTGACAATACCATGAGTGTGTTCCCAGCCAGTTGCCCCTTTAAGCATAATTTTGCAGGACAGCAGGTGCACGGTGAGCATGTTCCACCACCACTGACTTCAGCTCACTCATGTGTTCGGAACTCTTAGCCCAGGCCTCTTTGGGGCTTTGTTCTGGGAAGGCCTAGGCTCTTAGTCTCCCTTTTACTGTGCCCCGGAACGCTCTCAGCATCAAGTCTCATCATTCACTACTAGGAGTGTGAGATGTGTCGCCCACAGGCCACCCTGACCCTGAATGCTGAGAGGAATGGGCTCAGGCTGAGGCAGAGCCTCATCTGCGTAAGTCAGGGTCCCACCAAGTGCTCCCTCTGCTTCTTGGCCCTGTGATGTCACAGCTCTTACCACCCCTGAGCCAACGCATCCTCGCTGAGAGAGTGGAGCCAGGGCCGGGGAATGACTTCGTCTATAAGGTGCCGCTGTCTACCCAGTAAGAGAACCCAACTTTGGATCCCTAGCACCAAAAAAGAAAAAGAAAAGAAAGAAAATCCAGGTGCTGGGGCAGGGGCCTGTCATCCCAGCATTGGAGAGAGGGAGAAAGGAAGATTCTGGAACCTGCTGGCCAGCCAGTCTGGATGAATCAGCAAGCTCCAGGTTCAGTGACAGATTTAGACTTAAAAAAAAAAACCATATGGAGAGTGACTGAGGAAACACACACACACACACACACACACACACACACACACACACGGACATACACACAAAAAGTAGACACACCCTGAATTCCTACTCAAGCCCACTCACCCGTTACTCCGTGTGTCCCCGAGATGAACAATCGCCCCTAGTGTACTGGTCAGTTTGGGTGCTGGTATTACGGGTCCCTGCCCTCTTCCCTAACCTCTGTGGGTTTACAGAAACTGTGCAGTGCTCACTGGGAACAAGGGTAAATTCAATTTAACTAAGCCTGCTCTCCAAGAGGTGAAAAGAAGCATAAAGGTAAGGACGATCCCATGTGGTGAAGAATCCTGTTCAGGAGTCAGATCTGTACTCGAGGGAGGGACGAGCAGAACGCAGCTCGGAGACAGCAGAAGCACAATGCGCTCCGGTACCGCTGGCTAACAGTGCATATAAAGGCACGGGGAACTGTAAGAGAGACACGGGGATGGTAGACAATTGTCCCATAGTGTGGGTGATTAGACAACAGAAACTGATTATCTCCAACGTGTGGAGGCCCTGAGTCCAAAATTAAGGCATTGTCAAGTTGGCTTTTCTGTGGGCTAAAAGGGATGGTCTTTCCTCGGCTGTGCCCGTGGCTTGTGGATAACCAAGCTCTCCCTAGTCTCCTCCCATGGTGGTGTGTGTGTGTGTGTGTGTGTGTGTGTGTGTGTGTGTGTGTGTGTGTGTGTGTGTGTTTGTGTCTGTGTGTGTGTATGTCTGTGTGCACACACGCGCGCACACACACATGCACATGAACATGCATGCACATACAAATTTCCCCCTCTTATAAGGATACAGTATAATGAATTAGATGCATCCACTCCAACATGACCTCCTCTTAACTGCTTAGGTCTATAGTCTTCCTATATATCAGGTCCCGTGTGGAGACGATGAGGCCTGAGATTTATAGCATATGAGCAGGAGCCAAGCTGAAGACACCAGAGAGGATATACCTAAATGAGCTCTAAGTGAGGCCAGAGGGTCCAGACAAAAAAGATGAATAGAGAGGTAGGCAGAGGTCTGGGCTGGCTGGGGAGGAACAGAAGGATGAGTCGGGGCAGAGGAATGAGCGATCATCAAGCTTTTCATGTCAATTGTGGACCATAGGACAAGTTGGGGTATCACAGAGCCTTGAATCCGGAGGCTGCTAGGCCAGGAGTCAGGAGGTGGTTGGGATGAAATCTAGCCTGAGCCAAGGAATAAGATTAGAGTGGGGAATTAAAGCTGGTTTGAAGGAAGTTGTGATGGGAATGTTATCTAGCCACACATATAGAACAAAAGGAAGACAATGGAGGTACCTAAAGTGTGTCAAACAGGAGGTCCTGGGGCTGGTGGGGACAGTTGGGGATGCTGAGGATAAAGGTGACAATGGCCAACCCACTTACACATCCAACAAAGAGGAAGAGGGGCAGCTCCTGTTCTCACCAAGTAAGAGATGGTACTCAATCCCATCTGCACGTGGCAGGTCTTAAGCAGGCTGGAGCTGGCCTTGCAAGGCCGGGCCCCACCCTACAGGGGTGCCCTATGCAATTCTTTTACTCAGACACAGACTGGGAGTCTTGTAGAATGTGGGAGGAGTTGGAGAAAGAACTAGAAGGCCAGCCAGAACCCCTTGTTAGGATTCTTCTGAGAGACATGCTGTGCATAGAGGTATGCATAGGAACCCTGGTTAGGCTGCAGCTCTGATTTGGGAATCTGTAGAAATAGCAGCAGGGGGAGGGGAATGAAAGAGTAAAGGCTCTTTCGAGATTAGAGTTAGGAGAAAGAAGAAGACAGAAGTTTGGGGCTAGGGATTCCAGAAGAAAAGAGTCAGAAGACAGAAGAACTAGAAAAATAACCAGGTTAAAAAAGAACCCAGGAAGCCAGGTGATGGTGGTGGTGCGTGCCTTTAATCCCAGTGCTCAGGAGGCAGAGACAGGGGAATCTCTGTGAGTTCAATGCCAGCCTGGTCTACAAAGTGAGTTCCAGGACCGCCAGGGCTACACAGAGAAACCCTTTCTTGAAACAAACAAACAAACAAACAACCAAACAGAGCCCAGGCTTGTGGGGAATGTTGGTGCACACCTGTAATCCCAGCAGGGGGGTGCTGGATGGGGCGCTCTGACAATGTTATAACAGGAAAGGGGAAAAAAAGATAAAATTCTTGGAAAAATGATTAATCCATAGAGGAAACCTTGAAAAAGTCACTTCACCAGTTTTAGATGTATTCTGTTGTTCAGTCAGATCGTATTGCCATAGCAACCACTCCCTCATAACCACATACACAGGAGCCTTACAATAGCAAAATGATGAAGGACACAGCCCAGGAACTGAGCTCTTTCTCAGGTGGGGCTAGGGAAGAGGTGTTCTCCACTTGTGTTATGTAAACTCACACCCTCTCTGGAGACCTTCTGGTAGGCGACGCTATCTGAAAGCTGCTGGAAACATTGATTAGAGTCTATACATGAAGTCAACCACATAGGAACACACATCTGTGCTTGAGAGTAAGTTTACTGTGAGGCCACTGAGAAGGGTGTTTATCAAGAAGCTACTGTGCTGATAAGAAATGTTTATTACAAAATAAAAGCCACCTGTGGCCCTGGCTCTCAGGAAGTGRCTAGAGGAAGGTGGAAAGATGAATGCCAGTCTGGACGACATAGTTGATCTCAGGCCAGCCTGGGATACAGAGCATGACCCTGTCTTGATGTAACAAACAAGCAAATAAATAGAATGCAAGTTCCTTTTGTTTCAGTTTGACTTCAAGAAATTAAATAAAAATATCTACTAAAGATAATCAATCTAATACATAAATGGATGATGGATGGATGATAGATGGATGGAAGATAGATAGATAAATAGATGACAGATAGATAGATAGATAGATAGATAGATAGATAGATAGATAGATAGATAGATAGATGATAGATGATAGATAGATAGATGATAGATAGATGATAAATAGATCGATCGATAGATAGATGATAGATAGATAGATAAATAGATAGATAGATGATAGATAGATGGTAGATAGATAGATGATTGATAGATAGATAGATAGATAGATAGATAGATAGATAGATAGATAGATAGATAGATAGATAGATAGACAGAGACAGATAGCTATGAACTAAATTAGAGAAAAAATGAGTGCATTTGAAGACAGTGAACCAATGTGTTGTGTTTTTAGGAATTGAGTTTTGTTAGAATTAGATCAAAGCAGTGTTTGACTTCAAGCAGATACAGTTCAAAACCTTTCAGCATTGCTGTGGAGTCAGAGAACCTGTGCAGGCTTGAGTTGTAGAACAGTGTGGAATCTAAGTAAGCATCAGGGATATCCCAATGTTAGTAATGCTAGCCATGGGGTGGCAGGGGTGTGACATCATCAACTGCTCGCACAGTCCTGCCCTAGGTGGTGCCTACTTGTTTCCAACTTAGAAGGGAGGAGCCAGATGTCTTCTCATCCACATCTTGTTGAGCTCAGCAGGCCTCTTTTTCCTCTGTAATGATTAGGAATCTGCCTACATAGACTCAGAGAATGTGTGGTTAGGGAGAAATGTCTTTGGAATAATGGTGTTAAGAGTTTAGTGGCCCTTGCACCTAGACAGCTGTTCAAATGCAGATTCTGACCCAGTGGGCTGGTGTTGTACCAAACCTGTGCATTCGTCACAAGCTTGCAGATGATGCTGTCGGTCCAGGGACCACACTTTGGGTTTCAAGAAGGTAGAAGTTGCCTGTTTTATCTCTCCACCTTCCCTCGTCTGTGAGTCCAAGGTCACAGGGAAGCAGTGGGCATGTTGCTAGCAGTGCAAACACGTGCGTGAGTTACATCAGTCATTCAGATCGGTCACGATGCAACAGAAAGCTTGCCGTCCTCCAGCAGTGTTCTCACAGCAGTTAAAATTCTCTGGGCTTCTCTGTAAACTCTCTGACTCTTGTATCATGTGCTGCGCTATAGCTGAGACATCATTTCTGCGAGATCCTGGAAGTGTTAGCCCTGATCTGCTTCGGCCAGCCTGTCTGGCTGCGCATCCAAATCATGTGGAAGACTCTGAATATTGCCAGGTCTCTGCCTAGGCTAATGGCTACTTAGTCATAATCTGTAGATGTGGGACCTGGTCATTAGTATTTTCTAAAGCATCCCATATGATTTCAATACGCAACCAAGGTTGAGAACCACTGGTCTGTCATTCCCCCCTCCCTGAATATAAGATACATGGGACAGGCATGACCTCTCCAACTGATCGCTTTTCCAGTTATCATTCCTTCAATAAGCTTTTATTGAACATCTGCTTTATTCTGGTCTATGGGCTACACGCTGGGAACAGTGAACAGGTAAGGAGGTACAGTTGGGAGAATACGTGTGTGTGTGTGTGTGTGTGTGTGTGTGTGTGTGTGTGTGTGTGTGTGTGTGTAAAAGCAAGTCAGTGCCCGACTCCAGGCTTCCCTGCATGTCTCCCATCCTACTCTGTGATCTGATTCCTTCCTCACTGAAGTGACTATATAGGCTCCCGGCACTGGAATTACTATGGTAACATCTTCCCTCTTCCAGCGTCTGCAGAAAGCCCTGCCTTGGTTGTTCTTGGCTCCTTGGAAGAACTGCAAAGATTATTTGTACATCCCAGCCTTCTCTTGGTATCTCTCCCATTACTACTACTCCTCAATCAGGAATTACCTACAGTCATTTCAGTATTTAATATATATCCTCCTGGCCTCCACCTCATGGTCTTTTCTGAGTTGTGAGAGGTGAGCCTGAACTGTTAGCCCACCAACTGGGCATTGCTGGAGGTTGGTTCACCCAAGGTAAGGGCATCTAACATGATGGTAACTGGTGTCATCGTGGGCCTTGGTGTAGATGTACAGCGTAAGAACCTCAGTCCCCACCCCCCCAGATCCCAGGCAATTCCTCTGCTCTCTACAATTCAAGAAACCACTAGGAAACCTCAAGGAATGAAGAATTTGGCAACTTTGAATTTCACTTCTGTGCGTGCGTTTTCAGATTTCACTTTTGAAAGGTTGACTCATGGTCAATTCCAAGTGTAACCATCACGTTCACAGCTAGAAGATAGCCTATAAACTTCGGGGTTCTGGTTCAAGTTTAACCATGGTATTCACAGCTAGAAGACAACCTATAAACTTCAGGGTTCTGGCCCACATAGTGAGGCCGATTTTCTGCTGTCAACACAAGTCTCTGGCTGATCAGCTTGCTCTCACAGAACATGGTGGCCCACAACCACATAGCCAATGCTCTAGGAACAGAGCCAATTTCTTTTCTTCTTTTAAATGTCTTTAACTTTTCTTAAATGCCAGGAATATATGTTTAGTTTAGGTCCCAGGTTTCCTAGCTCACAAAACATAAGGGATAATCATGGTTTGAAACTTTTCTTAAAGCAGTTGTAACATCTACATGTACCTGACTTGGAGTGGACCTGTCTGCTCAGGGCCCAGCCAAAGTTTATACAAAACTTAATCCAGCCTTGTCAAGCAGCTGAATAATTTGACTTGCTGGTGGAGTTCTTTGGTACTGGCCCCTTAAACAATGGAAATCATCTGCTGCACACATAGCAATGTCAGACTTGCCATAGTTGTGAGCTTCTATTTCAATAATTATCCAACAAGACCAACTACTGCTCAAGGCAGCAGCCCTCTCTTATAAGAACATAGCCAGAAGGCAGAGCAACGGTCTTCATATGGCTTATATTTTAATTGATTAGGAAACTATGCAATACATTATTTGCTGAGCATCCCAATGGATTAACCGATCTTGAGACCAGGTTTTGGTATATAGGAATTGCCCAGTTGACTCTAACATGCATGCAGATTTCAAAGCCACAGTCCTAGAGTTTTAAAGGGTCATATCTCATGACAGCGTTCATCTATTGGGTAAAGCTTACAGCCATGACATAATCACTCAGATAAGTTAAACAGAAGGAAATGAGAGGAACACACTCTTGCTCTATGTGCCCTTGACAAGTTAATAAACTTCTGTTTCCCCTTCTCTAGGGTAGGAATAATTGTTACTTCAGAAGCTATAACTGTTGCAGTTATGAACACAGTGTATATCTTCTGACCAACCCACAACCAATGGAATTGCTGCCAGCATGGTAGATGTGGCCCTGTTCTCTATACTCAGAAATGCAATGCACACCCCCTGAGTCTGTGCTGGCACAATGACACAGACTTTCGCAAGGGAGGTCTCTGCCAAGGTTAGACTCCTAGGCCCACAGTAATGGCTAAAATAAGACAAGGGTTGTTTCAAGGAAGCCTCTCGCTGTAACCATTCCTTCTTCAGGTAGAGAGAAATCTCCTGAGAAGAAATGACTAGAAAGTGTCAGAGGACACCAAGAGAAAGTAATGAACCCCCACATTTGAGAATTGGGTTGTTTCTCTTTCCAAGAAGTGTTGCAGTAAGTCTGTAAAAACCTGTGCTAGTTCATTTTATGCCAGCTTGAAAGAAGCTAGGGTCATCTGCAAAGAGGGAAGCTCAACTGAGAAAAGATGTTTCTATCAGATTATACCTATAGGCAAGTCTGTGGGGCAGACTTGATTAGTGATTGATGTGAGAGAACCAGCACCCCTGGGCTGGTGATCCTGGCTGTAAGAAAGCAAACTGAGCAAGCCACGAGGAGCAAACCAGTAAGCAGCAGCCCTCAATCCCTCTGCTGCAGTTCCTGCCTCCAGAATTCCAGCTTTGACTTCTAGCCCTGACTTTCTTTAATGATAACATATGGCTGATCAGGATGTGTAAGCCAAATCACGAACCCTTTCCTCTCCAAGTTGCTTTTGGTCATGGTCTTTATGAAAGCAATAGAAAGCTAACAAGACAAGTCCCTATGGAGTGAAGTGAAACCATTTGTGAGAAGGAAGGCTCTGATGGGAAATCAGTCATAAATAGTTTGGATGGTTCAAGAGATTTATTTTCACTTAATCTTAGGCTTTTGATTAAGTATCTTAGATGGTTTTCTCTCTCTCTCTCTTTTTTTTTTTTTTGGTGGTGGTTTTTCAGGATGGGGTTTCTTTGTGTAGCTCTGGCTGACCTGGAACTTACTCTAAATTTGCCTGTCTCTGTCTTCTGAGTGCTGGGACTAAAGCTGTGAGCCACCACACCTGGCTTCATTTTTCTTTCTAAGATCTTGTTAAATGTGAAATTTGATAAGTATGTATGTATATATGTAGACATATAAGTATCACAGCAGGTTTTGGAAACAGAACCATAACACTTCAGGGTCAAAATACTTCTGCTAAGTTGAACTTGGGAGTTTTGTAACATGGAAATGATATCAAAGAGTATGGGTTATATTGAAATTAATCCTTGATTCCCAACTGAAATACTGAGTTTTTACTGTCCTTATGGAAGGCACAGTAGGGTTTCTACTTCTCAGATTTGCATTTAGATCTGGGCACTTTTGCTGAGTTGACAGCAAGCCACTAAAACAGATCATGAAATGCAGCCTTTCCCTAAATTATACAGTGGCCTGTGAGATAATGAAACTTGCCTGTAGGGTGACAGTTCTGGTTTACTCCTCAGCTCTCTTCCCTTCAGGTTCAAGAGTGGGCTTTGGAAAACAGAGTCTTAGCTGGTTGCTCCACCACTCAAAACATCTCTAATGATTTTGAACCAATGAGCTTCCATTGGCATTCAAGAACCCCCATAGACCTGGCCCCATTGTACTCTCTGATTGTAACTTTTTTTTAGGTGTTTAGGGGAGCCCTTCATCTTGGTTTACTCTGTCTCTTCTGGGAGAAGGGTCCTTCAACCTCATATCTGCCTTTAAAATTTTTACCCAGACCAGGAGAGGCAGCATGTGCCTTTGATCCCAGTACTTCAGAGGCAGAGGCAGGGGGATCTCTGCAAGTTAGAGTCTAGCCTGTCTACAGAATGAGTTCCAGGACAGCCAGGAATGTAACACAGAGAAAAACCTATCTCAGAAAAACAAAACCAAACAATCAAACAAAAACAAATTTTTTTCTCAGGTGCTTCAGACGTCAGGGTAGCTCAGAACCAGCCCCACCTGAACCTTAGTCTCAGCTTGAATTTATTTCTTGTTCATTTGATGACAGCCTTGCTATCACACTTGACCTTGTGCTTCCAAATATTTGATAAGCAATAATGAATAATGCTGAGCAGAAAGGACACAGACTCTTGAGCCAAACACACCCTTAAAATCTTTGCTCTTGGGAAAGTCTCGTGATTTTTATGAGTAATTTTAACTTTGTCGTTTGTAGACTGAAGGAAGTATCCCGTTATTTACATGAAACTCACAGGAGAGGGTTTGTGAGAGTTCACGGGTAAATGTCCTCAACATGAGGCAGTACGTACAACCACACTACTTAACCCTTTCCCCACCAGCCCTTTTACAGTGCCTCAAAACCTCTTATTACCCACAGTGCTTCCTATACTGAATAGAAGCAACCAAAATTGTTGGCATCTGCTGCCTTGATCTTAGTGAGCTATTAGCTTTTCAACATCTGTTTTGAGTTTCAGAAAAATTTCCATTTTTAGGCAACAGCAGCATTTTTGCGTAGCATTTCAAAATGCTTCAATCCTGCGGTGATTATAACTTCTGCTTGATAGACTTCCAGTCAGCAAAACCACAGAGGCCGGCCCAGCCCATATAGGATCCTTCCCTCGGGTGGTTAAATAGAAGCAATAATGAAGCTTGAAGAAGCTTTCAATCACCCACAATTCCTGGAGGCGTGGGAAGCGCAGGTCATAAAAACTCTGATTTCCTTCACGGTCTGCTGTGTCAAACCACGCATGCACACTTGATGCGTTTTTATGACAATTGTTGATTCCTTTTGTCCTCAGTTATTACAAAATTCCTGCAAAGCAGCAACCAGTGATTTCCCTGTAGTTTCTGAATCTTTTTAAAGATTTATTTTTGTTTCATGTATATGAGCATTTTGCCTGCATGCGGACAGTGCTCTTCAGTGCTGAGCAGTCTCTCCAGCCCCTTCTGGATTATTTTCTATAGATAGCGCAATTTTTAAGTCACCATGTTTCTGGAATACCCTAAATATCCGTTTCCCCTTCTGAGCAAATGTCACCTACAGGAAGCAGTGAAATGGAAATGCAGAGGGCAGAGACTCAACTTCTAGATGAAACTTCTCACTTTCAGAAGTACGATAGAGCAGCCGTAGAATATCAAATCAAGCAAGTTAATTATAAGACATAATTGAGGTTAATTTTTTGTGTCATGATAAATAACTCAATTCTATCCATCAAAATGGAAAATATAAATTAAGGGAAGGGGAACAGAGTGGTCAGATGGCAAAGCTGGAAGAAACCACCTCGCCTCAGCACAGTGTTTCAGCACCAAGGGCAGAACCTTCCTCCCTGGCCAGTGCTTCCCGCTGGATATAATTGACGCAAAGCTTTCTTTCCTTTTCTTCTTTGTTTGAGGTGTGTGGGGTGGGTGGATCTTTATGTGTTTAGTCGTTGTTTTGAAAGGTGTGGGAGGTCTGTCTGTCTGTCTGTCTGTCTGTCTGTCTGTCTGTCTGTCGGTCGATCGGTGATAAGGTCTCTGAGTGTAGCCCAAGTTGGCTGGAGACTATTCTCCTGCCTCAGACTCTCAGGTCCTGAAATTACAGGTGTACACTACCACACTCAGCTCAAGATTTGGTTTGGTTTGGTTTGGTTTGGTTTGGTTATTTATTTTATTTATTTATTTATTTTATTTTTTTATTTTATTTATTTCGGGTATTTTGAGACAATGTCTCACATACTCCAGACTGGGTCAAACTCACTATGTAGCCAAAGCTAGCTTGATTCCTGACCATCCTGCCTTCCTTTCCTGAATGCTAACAAGGTTTTTAATGTTGTAAACTTTTACTCTCAGATGGTGATACAAGCTCATAAGCCCAGCACTGGAACGGAGGAATCCAAGTCACCCGTGGCTATGTATGGAGTTAGAAGCAAGCCTGGGATACTTGAGACTGTGTCTAAATACATAAATAAATTCCATTCAGATGACTACACATTTGTATACATGCTTAGAATGTGTTTGATGTCAGATTTTGGTTTTGTATGGAAAGACCCAGTAGCTGTTACAGCATCCCAGACATCCTCAGCTGTACTGGAGGTTTCCCATGGCCCCAGGAACTCCTTCTTTTGCTGCACTCCAGTCTAACACATGTGCTTTGGGGGGTGGGATGCCCATGTTCCTGTGTGCATGTGTATTCATGTAGGTTAACATGCATGTGAGCGTGTGTGTGTGTGTGTATCCGCCTTCTAAGGGTCATACCTAGGCCCTGAGCTATCCCCCACACCAATTTTCTTTTCTTTTTAACTTAGAGAAAGAAAAAAATTTCTCTGGCCCCCAAATCAAATCATTGAGGGGAGGAAAGAGGTCAAAAGGAACCAGGAAAAATAAATATAAATTAATTTAGCAAGTCCATTTTTATTCCTAAAATACACAATTCAAAGAAAGGGTCAAGAAAGACACGGTAATAAATAATAGACTAAAGTACGATGGTGCTAAAACAGAGCTGTATGTGGCCATGCTGGAGCCAGGGATGGAAATAACTGTCCCAAAGGAAGGTTTGACAAGGAGCTGACTGTAGACAGGGCACTGAACATTGTAGAAAGTATGAAAGGCGGAGAAACAAGCTACGGGAGAATATGCAGTGTGTCTGGAAAATTCTGGAAATACCTTATATGACTAAAAAGCTGGGAAAGTGGTGAAAGAATTGGGTAAATCAGATCACCAGGGGCTGGACCAAGGGAACAGGGAAGACAGTTCTGTGAGAGCAGAAATCCTCTCAGATCCAGCCAGGATCTGATCCATCGGTGTTTTGGAAGCACCAGGGGCTGGAGGATGGCTCTGGGGTTTAGAGCAGAGGTTAAGAACCTACATTCAGTTCCCGGCATCCACATCAAGTGGTTTACACACCTGTAAGGACAGCTCCAGAGGAGCTGACACACCCTTCTGACCTACACGTGCACACAGAGAGAGAGACAGAGAGAGAGAGAGAGAGAGAGACAGAGAGAGAGAGAGAGAGAGAGAGAGAGAGAGAGAGAGAGAGAGAGAGAGAGGCTGGGGATTTGGGAAGGAGGTTAGGACAGGACACCTCTCCCTATGGCCCCGCAGGATGCCCCGCCATACTGTGGCTAGGCAGACTTTGCCTGGCCTGAGTCTCATGAGCAGCTTACCTACGTTTTCCATTTGGATTGTGTCTCTCCAGATTCCTCCAAAAAGATAAAAGATGTACTGGCTGAATTTAATGACGGTGGAAGCCTCAAGCAATATGACCCACACAAGGTGAGAAATACTTCCATGTCAAGTCTTCCACATCTGTGTCCCGGCTCTTCCCCACTGGTGTCTTCGCTCTGACCTTGCTCTGAGACCTCTGCCCCTCCCCTGGTCTCAAGCGAGCCACTCACACCGTCCGCGTTTGCATTCTGCCCGCATGCCCACGTTGTCCTCCAAGACTCCTTCATGGTTCTTTTGCTCATGGCTCTTGCTCCTCCCCCTTTCCTCATCCTCCCTTAACAACTGAGAAAACAGAAACCAAGCTCCTGGGCAGGCTCCCTCACCCGGGTGCCCTGTGCTGTCGCTGTGGGTAAGCTGTCTGTGCTCTGGTCTGACTCTAATTGTGCTTTTCTCGTGTCTGGATTATTGGTGTGCATTTCTGAATCAGAAACCCTCCCCCATCCTTTCCCCATCCTCCCTGTCCCTATGTTTCCCCAGCAGACTGCCTGTACACATTAGATGCCTCCCAGTGACACCAAGGGCATTATATCTCCTCTATTGAAACATTGTTATGTGTCTGTATGCACTGTCTCCAAGTTCTCTTTGACTTTCTCCAGAATCCTTCAAGCAGCGTGTACCACCCATTCCTTCACTGATGCCACTAGTCAAGACATCATGTGACTGAATCCCATAGTGGTGACATTCAATGGCATTGGATGCAGTTTGTCAAATCCTTCATCTTTGTCATTTGATTCCAGGACACCACACTCTTGGGTCTTTCTTTTTCTTCTGTCATGGACATTTCCTCTTGAAAATTAGGCATGAGCTAAGCTGATGTCCCCAGTCTTCCCCTGTAAAGCGTGTTTCTCCAGCCGTCAGTCCGTGACAACCCAATTAGCAATAGGCTAATAACCGGAGCGATTAACCTAAGAGTCCATAATCACCATTGATTACACTGTTTTACATTGATTACTTTTGCTCTCACTTCCCCATCTAATTCAGCAGAAAACTCCACTGCATCTACCTTCAAAAGAGATCCACATCTCTCTGTCTGCCTGGCTCCGTGACCCGCTCCATCAGCATCCTCCACTCAGACCCTGGCAGTGTCCTCGCAGGGTTCTCCCCGTCTCCTGTTCTTAGCTTTCCTCTGTGTGACTCTCCGTTCCTCAGTCCCTCATCCCATATTAACCTCCGTGGTGCTCTTGGACAAGCTGGTGCTCCATAACCTCAGCACCAATTGCCCTTTCTTGCCCTTTCTCCTCTGGGATATCCTCTGACACATGCGCTCTCTCTCATGTTCTCTCTCTCTCTCATTCTCTCTCTCCTCACCTCCTTCAAGTGGACGGTCAAACCACCTTCCTGGTGATTGCCACCCTCTTTACCCAACTGTGAGGGCTTTCTTCTTCACTCATCCTACCCTACTGTTTTGCTCTATTTTCTCAGTACTCCGAGCCATCTGTCATGCTAACTAATTCACTTAATTAATTCCCTGTCTCTCTTACTAGAATATATCTGCTCACCGCTTAGGTCTCCAGAACCCAGGAGAGTGTTTGGCTCCTAGTGGGCATTTGCCAAATACTTTTTGAATGAGTAAATGAATTCGAGGCCTTTTCCCATGAGGCCTCTTCTCAGTTTGAAGTTCAAGGTGTTAACGTTTCTTGGGTATGCAGGCACTGTGCTGGGCTCTGCAGAGGAGACAGATCATATTGCACAGCATCTACCTGTGCTGCCAGGGTTGGTTACGTTTGAGTCTTGGTCCTTGAATCATCTGGTTTGAGGCTAGCCTTTGACCCCTGCCATCACCTAGCAATGTGGTCCTCTATGATGTTTTAGTGAGCTTTAGTCCTCTTACCTGTGAACTGAGGCTAATGGGAATATTAAAAGTTTGAAGATAGTCAGAGAGTGAATTAAAGAGGCAAATGCTGTAAAACACTGAATACTTTACAGGATGTCTTATCACTCTTATCACTTCCTGTCTGCCCCCATCCCCAGAATGTCTTATGCCCTCCTTCCTTTCCCTGTTCCTGCCTCAGTTTATGGAGACTTAACTGGAAAAACAAAGTGACAACTTAGCCAGAATTCACTAGGGAAGAGGCCGCTGTGTACTTATTCGAGTTCAGTCAACAAACCTGAGCCAAGGGTTTCTCCACTGGCTGCCAGGAACGATTCACAGAGACCCTGAGAAGGGACTGGCCTAAAACACCAATCACCACAGGGAGAAAGAAGTGGGAGGGCGCTTGACAGAACAGAAAGCGACCACACCTCTTCAAAGAGCATGCCCGCATTCTGCATTCCGGGAGGAGAAGCCATGCAGAGCACCAAAGAACTCAATGCCCCACACCTCCTGCCTCCAACTTCAAAAACAGGGAACAAAGGCTGGCGGGGGCTGGTAATCACCCTGTCTGCCTGGGGGCTGGTGTGTGGGAGGGAAACAATTTGGTCAGGGCCACCACGGGTGTGAAGGCCAACAGAAGCTTTGAGAAGCTGGGGGCTTGTCCATCACGAGTGTGCAGCTGCCCTCACACCCATCAGGGTTGGCCCTCTCTCTCTCTCTGTGTGTGCCTGCCCCACCCCCAGCATCCCCGGGGGAGCTCTCTGCCACTCTGGTCTTATTCTCTCGCACAGTGTGCTTGACTTCTGGTAGGTGTAATGTCACACCATGGGGTTGGGGAAACAACAAGGGTGTCTTTTCTCTTGAGCTCGGTGGCTTCCTGTTGCTAAAATGTCTTCGTGAGAAAGGAGTTAGCTGTGGGCAGGGGCAGGTTGCTGGAGAAGCTAGAACAGGAATGGAAATTTGTAGAGTGGCTGGTCTGCCCATGATGAACGTGCCCTTGCCAGAGACCCTTTGGAGAGAAGAGCATCGGTGACAGCTAGAGAGAGAGAAAAAAAGCCCAGCAGAGCATAAAACAGGTAGTGGCTCAGTGGTACTCAGCCACTGGGCACAAGTTCTAGCTCAGCAGTACGCATGGTGGCTGCAGCAGACTTTCAAGACGTGGATCATAGCCCTAGCTCACACCGTCGTCTCATGCCTGACACATAGAGGTTCTCCAGCTTCTCTCCTCCCTCTAGACCCAGATCAGAATGAACAGGTCCTCTCAGAACAGGATTCAGCAGTAGCAGTTGCCTGGCTGGTTGCTTCATGGATTTGCAGCTCCCTAGAGAACACGCACGATGAACGTGTTGGTTGTTTACCGTTGAGCCTCCTAATGGCTGGTGTCTAGTTTGGGCATAAATACTCAACCCCTCCCTGCCTGGGCACCCACTAAACATTTACCAAGCAGTCACTGTTCTTGAGTGACGCTTATATGGAACTTTCTAACCTGTCTCATCTTTAGAGGAGAGCACAATCTCTCTCCCTTGCTCACTGAACGTGTGGTGCTTGGACGGAGTGGCTGGGAGCACTCCAACAGCGCTGGGAGCACTGCAACAGCCCAGGGACCTGAGACAAAAACGATAGGATCCAAAGATCTGGCTTCTGGTTAGTCCTGTGTCTAGTGGTCTGGGGAAAGTCACTGAACGTCCCAAGCACCCAGGGCATAAGAAGACCCAAGTCACCTGAGGAAATTTTGAGTTGAATGTTCTAGGTTGCTTCTAGGCCATTCCATTTTCCAGAGGATGCTGGTGTTGGACTGTGAATGAGTAGACATGAATGTGCTCATCACAACTTTCGAAGGTCTCTCAGCATGTCCCTCTTCCTGTGCTGTGAGACTCGGTACTGCTGACCCTGCACGACAGTCATTTCAGCACCTTCACTTGTATATCTAGAACACTGCGTCTCTGCCTCACTCCGAGTATTCTTCATTGGTGACAATACTGTGCCTGACCCTCAGAAGGCTGCTCTCTCAATCTCTCTCTCTCTCTCTCCCTCTCTCCATCCCTCCCCCCCTCTCCCT
>BDUI01000012.1:426648-437965 GCA_002335545.1 Apodemus speciosus
CTCTCTGGCTCTACCTCTCTCTCTTTCTCTTGCCCTCTCTCTCCCTCTCCATCTCTATGCTTATGTGTCTGTGATTCTCTGTCTTTGTCTTTCTCCCTCTCCTCTCTATCTCTCTGTCTCTCTTTGTGTATGTGTCTGTGTCTGTCTCTCTCTGTCTCTACTTCTCTTTTTCTCTCTCTTCCCCCTTCCCTCCATCTCTTCCCATATCCCCATATATAAATATTTAGACCCCGCATCATTATTTGTCATTCCAGCAGGCCATTCCTTTGATGAACCAACTTTGAAGCCAATATCTATCAGGAAATCTTTTGATGAAGGGTTCAGGAGGGAAAAAAATGAAATGAAGCATTCTTATCATCATCCAGGAGTTCTGAATCTAGAACATATAACAACTAGCTATATTAATCCAGAACAGCATCCATGAGTTTCACAAGACAGGAACCAAAGCGCACATTAAAGAAATTCGGATGCAGGAAATCCCACCAGGTTTCAGGCAGAGGTGACACCTGGATTGGGCTTTGAAGCCTCACTAGAATTTTAATAATTAAAGAAGAGTTGGGTTGTGGAAGCTTACTCAGGAAAAAAACTAGGGGACTGTGTGGACAGGATATGTACATATAGATAACAAGAGAACATGGCAGATGGGCGGGAGTTTGGAGTGACTCCACATCTAGGCTGGAGTGGAACTAAAGACTAGGTTCTAACCCAAAGGTCCCAGAAAACGCCTAAGTACCTAGGATAGCAATTGGACCATAGCAGCATTACTTATCTGTTAACATATATTGAACCTTCTATTTCTGTTCCCTCGGGTTCCCCCGAGCTCCTTTTCTATATGTGCATTATGTCATGCGGAAGCGGCGCTCAACTCTCCCATGGGCGGTCAGAAGCCATGGAGACTTTTTGAGTAGGAGATCAGTGTTCTCACAGTTGTGCTTTGGGAAAATCAACCTGACAGGGCTGAGTCCACCGATGGGAGGAGCAACATAAGGAAGCAGGAGCATGGGTGCCTTCCGCCCAGGCGCTGGAGGAACGGCTCGGCAGCTCAGCACTTGCTCTCGCAGAGGACCTGGGCTTCATTCTCAGCTTCCGCACGGTGGTTCCGGACCATCTGTAACTTATCACTCCAGATCCAGGGTATCTGATGCCTCCCAACCTCCATAAGTGTGAGGCACACACTCGGCACACACATGTACATGTAGGTAAAACACTCAGACACCCAAGATGATTCTTTTAAATAAATAAGTAAGTTTTTAAGGAAAGAGACACTGCAATGACCTGGCTAAAATACACGAAAATGGAGTCAGACTCTGGTAATAGCACAAGGAAAATGGCCCTAGAAAGGGTGTGTGTGTGGCAGGTACTGCAAAGGAACTAATTATGCAAGGGACAAGAACCAGTTCCAGGTCACTGAGAGGTCAAAGCTGAGTTTGGAGTGGTATCATTGGCATTAGCAGAAACAGCAGTGAGGGAAAGGATCCGACTACGGAGGGTCCAGGGAGGTTTAGAGCTGGAGATCCCGCCAGGAACTGGTCAGTGTTGAGGTTGAGGGCACATCACACGCCCGAGAGAGAGCAGAGGTGGGGTCAGGCTGAGTGGCCTGGCCACGGCACACCGCGTGCGTATATCCCCGGGGGACTCAACATCCATCACAGAGGGACTTGCTTGTCTTTGTCCTGTTCACAACAGCCCSAGAACAGAACTAGCCTAGATGTCCACCAGCAAAAGAATGGATAGCGAGAAGATGACCTATATGAGCAATAGAGTTTTACTCAGCTATAAAGAAAAATGACATTATGAAATCTATAGGAAAATAGACAAATCTGGAAAATATTTTATTACATGAGATGAACCAGACTCAGAAAGACAGAAAAAAATTATATATTCTCTCTCATACTCAGATCCAAACTTTCAGTGTTTATGTGCATGAATTGAGGGATTACAAGGTTGGTTATAGACCGTGAAACCAGTTGGGAGATCTTAAAAGGGGCACAAGAAGCGCTGAGAGAGACAGGAGAGGAAAGCCACAGGTCTCATATGACGTGGGAGCAGGGAGGAGGGGAGGGAGCACACACAGGACGGATGGGGGATGAGGGAGAAAAGAGGAACAAAGAACAATAAAAATAAAAAAAAAATTTCTGTTTGAAAAAAGCCAAGTGTGGTGATGCACGCCTTTAATCCCAGTGCTCGGAAGGCAGAGGCAGTCAGATCCCTGAGTTTGAGGCAAGCCTGGTCTACAGAGTGAGTTCTAGGACAGCCAGGGCTACATAGTGAAATCTATCAAAAAAAAAAAAAAAAAAAAAAAAAGTCGGGGCTAGAGAGATGGCTCTTCCAGAGGTCCTGAGTTCAATTCCCAGCAACCACATGGTGGCTCACAACCATCTGTAATGGGATCTGATGCCCTCTTCTGGTGTGTCTGGAGATAGCTACACTGTGCTCATATACATAAATACTTTTTTAAAAAAGCCATAATGAAACCTAATTTTTTGTATGCTAATTACAAGTAATTGATAAAAGATGGATGCACTCAGACATAGCCAGCCCACTGTTTTTCTCCACAGTAGACATCTTGTGTCTGCTCTGGGGACTTCACGCTGGTGACTTGCCGTGGATCTTAAGTCACCTTTTGGATTTGTTGGTTTTATTTGGGTTTTGTTGTTGTTTGTTTGTTTGTTTCCACCATATTCTATTAGAGTTTGTTTAGCTAAGCTTTTTTGTTATTTTTGGGGGGGGGAGATTTGGTTTTTTTCGAGACAGGGTTTCTCTGGATAACCCTGGCTGTCCTGGAACTCGCTCTGTAGACCAGGCTAACCTTGAACTCAGAAATCCGCCTGCCTCTGCCTCCCAGAGTGCTGGGATTGCAGGCATGCGCCACCACTGCCCGGTATGTTTTGTTTTTTGAGACATGGCCTCTCTACCTAGCCCTAGCTGTCCTGGAACTCACTATGTAGACCAGGCTGGCCTTAGGGATCAAAGGCATGGGCCACCGCAGCCAGCCACTAAACGGCCATTTTAATACCTGCTTTTTCAGAAGCATTTCCTCCTGATAGTTTCCATCTGGTGCTATCTCAAAACTGTGGTTGAAGCTGGTACCTGTCAATTAAAATAGCACAAAAAGATAATGCAAACAAGCTTTGGTAATAGAAGAATGAACAGCAAAGGTTATTTTACTAGCAGAGATTCAGTTGAACCAAAATAGGGAACAAGGAGTATCAAAATAAAATGACCATGTGGGAATTCGCCTCAAGAAGAGAGGGTAAAATTCCTCAGAGAGCTGGGTTGAAGATGTTCACAAAGGAGCAGGCAACTATGCTCAGGTCGTCCAAGGAAGCGAGTTCACAGGCACGAGGCAGGAGCCCACACGGAACGGAGTTCAGCGGGAAAGGAGGGCCAGTGCAGGTTCTTTGCAGAAATGAAAGGTAGAGGGGGAAGGATTCCCTTAGAACAAAGTGTTTGCTGGTAGAAGACAATCAAGTGATGGAAGATGCCATCAGAGACAGTGACGACAGAAGCAGGGTTGTAGAGGACGGTGACACCTGGGAAGGAGAGGACATGACTTTGATGCTGGGTCCTGGGAAGGAGCAGAGGATATGAGCAGACGGGCAGTCTGGGGTAATGACACTGTAGATATAGAGACATGAAGTGGAAACTTAAGGGCTCTTTGGAAAGTCAGTTGTGTCTGATGGTGTTTTGCTGGGGCGAGCACGTAAAGGAGTGTTTTCCTGAGGTGGACACAGGAGAGAGGATGTTCTGCTAAAGCAAGCACACGAAAGGACAGGTAATATAGGACTCTTCACTAACGACACACTATGGGTTCACCTTACACTGTGTAGTTGAGCTGCAATTGTTGGGACTCCATGGAGAGAAATGCACCAAGAAACTTCTGGTGAAATTTCTGCTAGCAGCTGGGGTAGATTGACAGAGTGATGTCAGCTGAGTGATGTCAGTCACATACTGAGACTAGATACGTGGTGAGGCAAGTCACACGGAGGACACGTGATGCTTGGAGAGAGTATAAATGGGACTCCACAGACCGTGATGGAAGATGAATTTGCCTTGCTTCCATAGCTAAGTGCTTCCTGGTCTTGAGGCAGGTCTGAGAGAGGCAGATGGTGTCCCTGGTAATCCTGGTCTCTCCTTCTGACTTGTGCCGATTTTGCTGAGGCCTGACCATTTCTGCTAGGTCATGCCGCCACTGCTGCTGCTGTATTGAACTGGACTGCTAGGATATCCGTGAAGTGTTTGCAAGTAGCTGCCTCTACTGACCTATTAACCAAATTACTCATTTCCTGACAACACAGATGAGATCTGCTCCAAAGAGCCATTTCTAAACAGGTCCACTTCCCCCATATCCTTTCTCTCCAATACCTCTCTGGTGGGTGGTGGACTAGAAGGGAGGTGAAAACATTTTAAAAGCATCATTAGAGTAGGCTTTGAAAAAGTAAGCTACAAAGACAGGCAGAGAGTGCAGCCAAGACTCAGAGACTTGGGACAGAAAGAGGACACAGAGAACCTAATAGCTGTCACAATAAATATCAATCATCCACGTGCTGTGTTCTTCTAATCTGGACTAAGCACCTGACTCTACACATGCAAGTCGGCCTCTGCCTGTGGGAAGGCTTACCGAATCCCTAGAACACGAAAGGGGTTAAATGCTATCAGCATTTTCCAGACAGCACCAAGTAGGTCTCCAAAGCGGGATTCTCTTCTCCTGGCTATCATTATGCACAGCAGCTCTCGGGGCAGCACTTCTTTAAACGGTGTCCAGACGCTTCTGTTATTTGATGACGCTCCAACTCTGTGAAAGCACAAGCCAGCGATGACTCACCGTGCACTGGTGTTGTTATTGTTGGTGAGTGTTTGCTGGGGGTGTGGGTGCTCAAAGCCTGGGACCAGGTGCCAGGCTGTTCTGAGAGAGACACAGCAGGCACAGGGTCTGGTTTCTACCTGTCCCTGCTTCCCTTGATGCCTAAAGCCTTCACAATGACACGTTTTGGGTCACCGCTTAACCAGCCACACACAATTGCTTTTCATCTCCGGGTCCTACTTTCCGAAACCTGACCGCGAGAATCAGCAAAACATCACAATAAGCACTAAAGAACCTTTCATTCCTTCCTGCTCTCTACTGCATCCTTCTTCCTCTTAACCAGACTTTTCAACCACTGCCTGAATCCTTGGTCCATAGGCCTTCACATGCGCCTGGACAAAGGCAGATCCCTGGAGCTCACTACTAATGAATGCCACCTTTTAAGTATGTGGTTTGTTAATCCTTTGAGAGTTTCATACATCGGACACGTTTTGATTATACCCGCCCCTCCTCCTCCTGCTAACTCCTCTGAGATCCTCAGTAGTGGGAAGCCCTGGGGTTGCTTGTATTTTGATGCTAATTCCGCTCTCCCAGGAGGGGCTGAGAGAGTTAGGGGCTTTTGGACAGGGGTAGTGAGAGGGCAAGCCACTAGTGTCTCCCACTTATATGGCGAATCCGCCAGGAATCGTCAGGGGAGGATTTAGATTTAATATGGCTTACAAGATTAGGATTCTAGAGCTGGAACACTGACTGCTCTTCCCAAGGTCCTGAGTTCAAATCCCAGCAATCACATGGTGGTTCACAACCATCTGTAAAGAGAACTCGTGGGGTATCTGAAGACAGC
Organism: Apodemus speciosus; assembly: GCA_002335545.1. Taxonomy (NCBI): domain Eukaryota; kingdom Metazoa; phylum Chordata; class Mammalia; order Rodentia; family Muridae; genus Apodemus; species Apodemus speciosus. The sequence continues at coordinate 432,297 of BDUI01000012.1, forward strand.
TACAGTGTACTTACATGTAATAAATAAAATTTAAAAAAAGATTAGGATTCTAGTTGTTGCGTCCAGTGATTGAGTCACCATTGTTTCTGAACTAAGTTTGTGTGGCGTTTTCCTTCACACAGTAGTTAGACTGGGTTCAAGAGAGAAAGGTGGGTTTGCCAGATGTGCGCCACAAAGGCTGTGGGGGTTTTGAAGCATGAGGCTGGTGTGGTAGCGACCTGCCAGTGGGAACTTGGCGAGCTAGGTGGAGAGATTTTGGAGCTCTGAGTCAGAAAGTCTCCCCAAGACAAGAACTGGCTGGCAAGACTGACAGGGTTGAGAATAGCTGTGTGTAGCGTGGGAACTTGCTGTTCTTTTTTAAATTTCCTGCAACAATCCTCCCCTGCTCCTCCCACTAACTCCTCTGAGGTCCTCCCCTGCTCCTCCCACTAACACTTCTGAGATCCTCCCCTGTTCCTCCCACTAACTCTTCTGAGATCCTCCCCTGCTCCTCCCACTAACTCCTCTGAGATCCTCCCCTGCTCCTCCCAAGCCTTTGCAACATAGGGTTCTCTTGTTTGATGACCCACTAAGTTCACCTTGTGCTGCCCATATACTCATGGGTGTGGGAGCATTCCCAGAAGCATGGTAGACCTACTGGGGACCACACCTTGAACGAAAACTGACTCTTACTCCCCAACAGCTGTTCATAGCTCCTTAGCTATGGGTGAGGACCATGAGCGTCTCCTCAGTTCTGTAATATTAACTGGCTTGATCCTATGCAGATCTTGTGTAGGCAACCACAATGACTGAGTTAGTGATTCCTCTAATGTCTGGAGAGCGGTGTTTTACTCTAGTGCACCCCAACATCTGACTCTCACATGCTATCTTCTTTCACAGTAGTCCCTGAGCCTCAGGGAGGACATCACCCCAACTTTCAATCCAAATTTAGACTGAAGCATTCCCGATTACAAACCCTACTCTGCTCCTGTGTCTGACAGCCAGCCGCCATGTTTTCTCTGTCTGTGTCCCACCCCTGTCTCCTGTTCCCCGGACTCTCTGTCTCCTCCTGGTCTCTTCATTCACGCCCCTACCAACCCTTCACATCCATGGCTCCCACCTCACCTGCCTCAGCAGCCATCCCCCTGTCCCCTTCCCCCCACACCCTCTCCCTTCCGCTATTGACTTCTCTCTTCTTGCCCTCCTCAGCCCATTAGCTATGATGTCTTCAAGCTGTTCATGAGGGCATACCTGGAGGTGGACCTTCCTCAGCCACTGAGCACACTCCTCTTCCTGGCCTTCAGCCAGAAGCCCAGACAAGAGACACCTGACCACCCACAGGAGGGGGCCAGCAGTAGTGAGCCCAATGTCTCAGGTACAAGGTCCATCCAGCTTTCCCCAAGATGGGAGGATGCTGAGCAGCTGTAACCCTTGGCAACAGGCACAGGCAGCACAGTACAGGGGCACCTGAGCATAGCAACTTCCTAAGGAGGAAGCAGAAGGGGGACTAAGGGGCAGGGACTCCTCTCTTTCTCGACTCTCACTGGAACGCGTGTCTGTTGAGCCCTTCAGCAAGAGGAGTAAAGAGGGGGCAGTTCTGTCACCCAGGGTCAGAGAATAGAATGGGGCAAGCGGGGCCACAAACTAACGTGGCAGAAAAATAAGAGCCTTTCGAGAAGGCTCCAGTCCATGGCTAAAGCACATTTGGCACATGTCCCAGACAGGACTAATCAGGGACTGTCAGAGGAGACAAAGTCATGGCCAGGGTCTTCCTGGCGTGTCAGAGACCACGCGCCAAGCTGACAGTAGTCCTGGGTTACAAATATGACCTACACAAACCAAAGCCCACGGGAAGGTTCCCTGCACGCCCCTCTGAGAGTCTGGGGGACATGAGCTGGCCTTTACTCTCCTTCTTGCTTCCTAGATTATAATGCGGATAATGCTGCCAAAGCAGACGAGGCCTGTGCTCCGGACACTGGTAAGACACTGGGACATGAGATTTGGGGAAGGAGGAGGGGCCGCATGTCCAGCTCCTTTTTATTCATGCAATTGGGGAATTCTGTGGCTCAGTAAAGGTTCTTATCTCCCTTGTCCTGGAACCGAGCAGGTCAAGACATGGGACAGGTGGCCAGATGTTTACTCCGGACAAGTTGTTTGCTAGGGTGGGGAGGAGCCTTCTCCAGAGGCCTGGGAACGGGAGCGTGTTTGCCAAGATCTGGCTTTCAGGCGTGAGCAGGCGTGGTTCTGTACCTTACCAGTGGACGGCTGGAGAGGGGAGAACAGGTTGTAAGCGTATGTCCTGACTGAACAACAAAAAATGCAAATGGGGGACTGGAGGGATGCTCCAGCAGGTAAGAGCGCTGGCTGCTCCTGCTAAGGACCCTCGCTAGAATCCTAGCACCCGCACGGCAGCGCCCAATGGCCGGGGATTTTCTAGTTCCCTTTTCATGCCTCCATAGGCAGGCACCAGGCATGCATGCAGAAAAGAAAAAACCACTTAAAATTAAGTTAATTTGGGGGGGGGGTGTTTGTTTGTTTTTTTGTTTTTTGTTTTTCAAGACGGTTTCTCTGTGTAGCCCTGGTTGTCCTGAAACTCACTCTGTAGACCAGGCTGGCCTCGAACTCAGAAATCTGCCTGCCTCTGCCTCCCAAGTGCTGGGATTACAGGCGTGACCCACCACGCCCGGCTGTTAAATTTTAATTTAAGAAAAAAAGAGATGTGCATGCCATTTTTTGACAAGTTAGAGGGTTTTTAATAGTTGCCCAAAGGACCCAGCGAACATTGGTTTGGATGAGCTGTCTCCTGGGTACTTGCTTATTTCCTTTTCCTCTGAGCTTCACACGCATGACACTTCACACAACAGAGCCAAAAGGACTTGTGGGGCTGGGGGTTCGATCCAGACTTGTGCAGCCTCAAATCCCTGATCTTTGACCTGCACACAGAGAGCGAGTGAGGTGCAAACAGGTGCCACGTCAGTTAGCTAATGGTGGAGCTGCTGTGGCACCTATGGGCCACTGACCCAGCTCTGATGCAGCAAATCTGGAATCTTCCATGACACATTTATAAATCAGAAGCCCCTTCCCTGAGCTCTGGACAGACCCGGGCACAGAAAAGAGCAATGCTCACCCTCCTTGACATTTGCTCTGGTGTCCGATAAAGGTGCCTTGCTGGCTCCCCACCTAAACTGGATCAGGCAACAGAACACATTGGTTAAGAATCTGGACCTCATTCCCAGCTTCGTCACAACCTACAGCAGAGAGCTGTGGGCTGTGGGCACATTTGGGGACTGTCTGTGTTTTGCTGTCTCCTCTGTAGAACATGATGATAACAAGCATTGTTATGCAAGTTGAGTTAGCAGCTGTCTAAAGGCTTAGAACAGTTCCTAGTCCCATAGTAAATGGTCAATAATATTAACAATTAGACCAGTGTTTCTCAACCTTCCTAATGCTGCCACCCCTTAATACAGTTCCTCATGTTGTGCTCTCTCTCTCTCTCTCTCTCTCTCTCTCTCTCTCTCTCTCTCTCTCTCTCTCTCCCCTCTCTCTCTCTCACACATACACACACACTAAAATCATTTTTGTTGCTACTTCATAATTTTGCTACCATTGTGAGTTGTAATGTAAATCTTGAATTTTCCAACGGTCTTAGGAGATCCCTGTGAAAGGGTCACTCCATCCTCCAAAGGGTCACAGCCCACATGTTGAGAATCACTGCTCTAGATGAGCATTCTGTTCTTCACCCATTACAGTCAGTCAGACTCTCCATGAGTCTGAAGCCCCAGTCTCCTGCTGGACCAGCTTGGAGTCTGTTCTAAAGGACTTGTGGACTCTTCACTGTGCTCTTGAGGTTTCAAATACAAAGACTCTGGGTCAGACCTTGTTTACTACACTGGATTTTGTTGAAACAATTTATACACACAGAAAGGTGAATCCCAGCTTTTGGGTTTGAACGCTGAGGAAAGAGGATGTGGTCCCATTATATTTTTCAATTATGTGTCAGACAAAATAGGTAAGAATTACTACAGCTGAATGAGAACAAGAACAATTTCAGCAGAAACCTAGGATGAGGGTATCTTCCAGTGGACACTACCTACAGCCCTGATCCTTGTCTTTTCTGGTCCAAGAGGGAAGCTAGAAGCCTTATAACGCTTTCGGTGTTTGGCAGAAGGACTGGCAAGTTAGTTTGGGTTGTTGTTGATGTTTTTAAATTCACTGTGAAGATGGATGCTGTAGTCCCAACTTTTCAGGAGGCAGAGATGAGAGAATCATGTGAGCCCCTGAGTTCAAGACCAGCCTGGGCAACATGGAAGACCCACCTAGAAAGAAGAGGGAGGGCGTACAGAGATGGCTCGGCGATTAAGAGCACTTGCTGCTCTTCTAGAGGAACTAAGTTCCCTTCTACCACCCACATCAGGTGGCTGTACAGAGGCTCCAGGGTATCTGAGGCCAGAACGGACACACATGCTCACAAGCACGTATCCACGCGCAGACACACACTCTATACATAATTAAAAATAATAAAAGTAGATTCTTTAAGAGGCAGGGGAAAGGGAGAACTGAAAAGAGACAGCTGTAGAGTATGGGAGGCTGGGGCGAGGGAGAAGAGAAAAGGAACATTACACATGGGAATCAGAGCACGCTTCAGAAACAGGCTGTCAAGGCAGCCTGTGGAGCTCAGATTCCGGGTCTCCCGGATGCCTTTGGTGGCAGCTGTGGAGCAAGACTCTTCAAGGTTCTCCCTCCCTCCTGCCAGCRCTGCTGCCACAGCTCTGCTAGTCAGGGTAGATGTCACTCTCCGGGTGGATAGTGAATTTAAGGCATAGGTAAGTCTTACATCTCAAGGAGCAAATTCTGACAGGAAAAATTCTCCCCTCAGGAAAGAGAGGGCAAGGCTTAGAGATTTTTAAACTCCCAGCAAGGAAGCATGCAGCCCCAGGTACTGGGAACTTCCAAAGGAACCTTCGAGTTGCATTCAGGCCCAAAATAATGTGGGCGGAGTTTGTTTTAGTGGCTCAAGGAAGGACTTCACGGAGGGGAGGTCACATGATGGTACTGGAGGTCACGTGACGGCACTGAGGGTCTCGTGACAGTACTTGAGATGGACTGGACGTGGCCCTGCTCATTCACAATATTCATTCTCTATCACTCTGCATCTCAAAGAGAAACTTCCATAGACTTCCTCTCCGAGAATTGATTTGTCGTTCACCATTTCACCTGCTTATGGTAAAGAAAAACACCAGGCTCCACGGGTTAAATCATGAAAGGCAATTATCTAATTTGGGACCCAGGGAGATATTTAAACTTATTCTTTTTTCTTTTTCTTTTTTTTTATTCGATATATTCTTTATTTACATTTCAAGTGGTTTTCCCTTTCCTGGATCCCCCACCTCCCCGAAAGTCCCTTAAGCCCTCTTTCCTCCCCCTGTCTCCCATCCACCCCTTCCCACTTCCCTGTCCTGGTATTCCCCTACATTGCCTCACTGAGCCTTTCCAGGACTAGGGGCCACTCCTTCCTTCTTCTTGGGCATCATTTGATATATGAATTGTGTCTTGGGTATTCCAAGCTTCTAGGTTAATATCCACTTATCAGTGAGTGCATACCATGAGTGTTCTTTTGAGACTGAGCTACCTCACTTAGGATGATGTTCTCCTGCTCCATCTATTTGTCTAAGAATTTCATGAATTCATTG
>BDUI01000012.1:439283-511624 GCA_002335545.1 Apodemus speciosus
GCATAAGCTATTGGTGTTCTGTTCAGGAACTTTTCCCCTGTGCCCATGTCCTCAAGGGTCTTCCCCAGTTTCTTTTCTATTAGTTACAGTGTATCTGGTTTTATGTGGAGGTCCTTGATCCACTTGGAGTTGAGCTTAGTACAAGGATATAAGAATGGATCAATTCTTTTCTTTTTTTTTTAACTCGAGATTTAAAGAAGAATAATCCATTTTCTGCAAGGTCTCCATCAATAGATAGCTTAATTAATGCCCCTGTTTACCAAAAATAAGAATTGGGACCAGGTAGATACTTCATAGAAAGCCCCTTCCTACAAGAGCCAAGTCCTGGACTTGAAATCTGGCCATTTGTGGGAAACTCTAGGCTTTTCCTGTTCAAGTAGAAGAAGCCTGTAGACACTAGGTTCTGACTGACGAGCCTCTACCCATCATGCCACTTTCTACACTCAGCTAGAGCACAGCCCACTGGCATGGCCTCCACCAATCACAGCACTTCTACACTTAGATGTAGAAAGCCTACAGCAGCTCTTCCTTCCCAGAACAGGGCAGGAGAAAGAGTCTGTGACAGAACACAAGTATTGACACAAAGCTCCACCCCCACCCCCCACAGTCACTGCCATCATGTCAGCTCAGGATATGAAAACAAAGAATTTTGGTCCTTGGGGTTTTATTTGATTTCTTAAACTGTTGAGAGTTTTCCCCAATGCACAATATTGAATATCTAAAAGAAATACCTTGGGGTTTTTTTGTTTTGTTTTGTTTTGCTTTGTTTTCCCAATTCTAAAAGTACTATACTCACACTGTTGACAATTTGAAGACTAACCTTCAAATCCCCCGAAAAGAGAGAAACAATAAAGATAACAAAGATTGGTGGTGGTTGCCTGAGTCCGAAGTGAAGAGATGAACTGAGGGCTGGTGAGATCCCTCTGCTCAGGGCTGCAGTGATGGACATGTGGCCTCAGCCTTCAGTCCAGGCCCATGGGATACGCAGTTCCACAAGCGATCACTACTCTTGGCTGCGGGCTCTCACAATGGTGTATCAGTGAAGGGCCACCAGGTAGGACAAATATAGAACTGTATATGTTGATCAGGACGATATGTGGATGCAGGGAACCATGGGGTATGTGAACAAAATCTTTGTACCTTCCACTAGTGTTACTAGAAACCTAAACTGCTCCAATTTTTTTTCATCTTTAAAAAAACAAAACACAAAAAAAACAACAACAACAAAAAAACTCAACCAGATTTGGAGTTAAATGTGTATAATCTCATATGGTTTTTTTCAATAGGTTTCTTACATAATTGGGAATAAACCATATATAATTTTGAACTTAGATTTGTTATTTTCACTTAACATTATAGTTACAAATATCTCTGTCATTCAAGGCTTGGGGTAAACCTCAGTTGCAATGCAATGAGTTCTTGTAATAGGTTTAAACAAAAGCAGGTTGAGTCTGGAGAGTAAGTCTACCTGAGCAAGTCACACACCATTTAGTGCAAGCCCAGTGCTAGGGTCCCCAAACCCTCTTCTCTGCCAGAGCTGGAAGTCAACCAGTTCCATGGAGATGACAATCAAAAGCAGAACAGGCAGGTGCCGTCAATGAAGGTGCTTACAAGAGGGTGCTGGGTGGCAGAGAGCCTGCGTGGTGTAGAAGAGTCTGTCTCAGTTACAGGGAAGGATCTGGTGACTGGAGGTTTGGGTATTTCACGTGTGGACCTCGAGAGCTTGTTTGGAGGTTCTAGCAGGGGGGTGCTCTCTGTGGAGAGAACCTTGGGGAAACACCTTGGGACGGAATGATAGGTATAATGTGCCGGGCTCTCTGCACTTCAGTTTATGGGAAACTATAACATTGTTAGAGTTAACACTGTGCAGCCTCTGCATCTGTGCCATGAAGAATATTGAAGCCTGCCCTCTTCTCTGTGATGTCTTTGATTTGGGCCTTGAAGCAACACTGGTCTTTTAACATAGCTTGGGTAGGATTCTATTTTTAAAGATGTTTGTTTGTTTGTTTGTTTGAGTGCTCTATCTGAATATACACCTGCACACCAGAAGAGGGCATCAGGTCCTGTTATAGATAACTAAGAACCACCAGGTAGTTGCTGGAAATTGAACTCTACTAGTAATATGTGGATTCCCAGGGCTCCCATCATTGAAACTGAGCATTAGTCCTGACCTTTTTGTCAGTTTGTCCCTCTAATCCTGTATCTTCCCCTACCCCCACCCTAACCTAACTGCCCCCACCTACCCCACCCACCACCCCACCCACCACCCATCCTGGCCTCAGGCAGTTTCCTCACCTGGGAGGAATAATCCTCACTGAGCTGAAGAGGTGGAGGTGGCTGCCCTGGTCACCAGGGAGCCTTCCACAGGTCTCTGGGTTAGTGTGTGTAGCTCCCTGGGCTCCCAGGGTCCCAGATCCTCCTCAGCTCACCAAGAACGCCAGGATCTGCCAGCGCCCCCTCCCTCCATACAACATGGAACATTCTTCCAAATGCTGAGGTGGCGGTCCCCGGGGCATCTCGCCTCTCATTTGTCTTCTCAGGGCCCTACTTGAAAGACAACACCCTCTATCTAAACTTTTGCTTAGAGGCTGCTGTCCAGGTGCTCCTTGAGTCAGGTAGGATAGATCGCACATCTGGTCCACGAGACTCTGTGCTGGAGACAAAGTGGAAGCCATTGGTAGTGTTTTGGTGGCTGGATAGCCTGAGCACACAGAAGTAGTCCAGGCCCCACGCAGAGGACCATGTCTGCCCTTTGTCATCCACATCACTGTTAAGACTTTCCATAGCATTTCTTCCAGGAATGACAATAGTTTGGTTGCATCAGTAATCTCATCTCAGTCTCCCTACCTCACTACTTCTGCTACCTCATCCGAGTCTCTTGTCCAGTAGAAAATTACCTGAAAACAGTCTGGGACTTGTGGGTGAAGCTTCCTGTCTGTGTTTCGTAGGTTCCGTCTTGGTCTCATCATGGGCCCTCTTTAGGTTAGGAACCTCTCCTCTCCTCCGCTGTCACTATGAATGGCAGCTGACTCCTTCCTAACTCACAGTCCATGCTACATGATGGGTAGGCCTTCTTCTCTCTCAGCTCTTCTGTCTGGAGGTCAATGCTCCTACCCAGCATGCGGCTCTTTGGTTCTCTGAAGAGTGTGTGGTAATGCTGCCTTCTCTAGCAGGCAGTGCCAGGACGCTTCCTCCACCTTTGTCTGTGTCGCCGGCACTTACAGCTTGTTGGTCATTTCTTCCTGTGTGTTGTACATCTTACTGGGTATAAAGAGATTCCTGGTGGAGAAGGAAGTAAAGCTGAGAGAAGAAAGAGCAAAGTATCTCAGAGAACAGAATCCACATCGCGAAATAAAACTCCCAGTGTCCTTACTGACAATGAACTTTATATTTTCTGATCTAGGGGGCAGAGTATGCGGGGAAACTTTTCCACCTGGAGTATATAGCAAGCTGCTTTCTGCATTTTCTTGGGAGTTAAAATTTCCTGGTTTTCGAAAATGGATTGTCAGTAGAGTTTTTCTCTTGGATGTCAAGCTCTTCATTTGTCATTAAGTATATTTGTAGAAAATTGTGAGATACCATGTCCTCGCATGGGTCCAGAGACTAACCTACCTGGGACAGTGAGGGAATAAAAATGAAGAAATGACAGGCACAGAGATACAGACATGCTGGGTTAGGGAGGTCTAGGCTGTGATGGAGAAGCGTCAGTGCAGTGTTTATTATATACTCTTGAACAGGGAGGCGGGGGTCATTGCATCAGATAAACAAGGAGACAGGACTATTACATACAGGTGAACAAGGAGATGGGCTTCGCTGACTCTGGAGAAGCAGTCTCTATAGTGGAGCAGTCTTCAAGCAGTAAACATGGTGGGAGGAGCTGCTGAGATATTTCCTGCACCCATCATGGTTCATCCATGGGCCAGAGGAAGCTTTCACCATCCCTCTGAGCCTCCCCTGGGGAAGGCTGTGCCACTTCCATGGGTTCGAGACACTGGCCCTGACATGGCTGGCTCATGCCCACAGCACATCCACTGAGGACACTGTGCTCACTCAAGTCTTCTGTTCTCCCCACTAAGAAAGGGGTTGGATGTGGCAGAAGCCCATCCAGATTACGTCTGCAAATTAAGTATTTGGAGCAGTCTGGTAAATGATCTTTTCCTTCTCTGTGTGATCACCAGGACTCACTGCCACCTTTCCTGGAAATTCTGAAAATGAATAAGCTTTCTGCAAGGAAATAGTCTTAAATGAACCAAAATGAAGCTATCCCTAGAGAATACTATAGACTGAATTTCTGTGGCCACATTACACAATGTCTGTTAATTACATTCTCCAAGCCACCCATAGAATATTCTGACCTCAACTTCGAGGAGGATGGGACCACAGGAGGGATAATGTCTACTAGCATGAAGGTCCTTGGATGTTCCCCTTTTGTCTTTCAGAATCAAGAACAACTAAGATGCAAGCGCCATCTAAAGAACCAGAGGCCGCGGCTCCATGGGGAGACCCAGGTGCTCTGGCTTCAGGCTCGGATGCTCCCGTAGTGTACCTGAAGGATGTCGTGTGTTACTTGTCCCTGATGGAGACCGGGAGACCTCAGGATAAGCTAGAATGTAAGTGCTCACCGGTCTAGGGCCTCGGCGTCCTCCCAGAGGAAGACCAAGGCTCCGGACAGTCATTCCGTACACTCTGGAGATGCATCTGGGCACTGGGGAGGGTTCTCTGTCCCTTCGGTAGCAGTGGTAACAGCATGTCCTACAATCTACCCAGAGCAGAGCACCAGGATAGAAGTCAGATGGGAATCTGAGACCTTAGCCGTTTGGAAGAAAGAGGTTCCTACCGAGGACTCCGGATGGTCTTGTCTGGCAGGGCTTCCTGGGCGCCTCTAATCAGAAAGCCTCGGCCTCATCTTGATGGTTTTTAAGGAAAAGATACTCAACATCTGATCTCCCTCTAAGCAAGGAGCGTCGTAACTATAGGGCTTTCTTCTCCATCCTCATGTGTTCTTCCATTTTATTATTTTATCTTATTTTATTTTCTCTTCTTTCTTCTCTTTTCTTTTGTTTTCTTTTCTTACTTTAAGACAGAGTCCCTCTATATAGTTCTGGCTCTTCTGGACCATACTGTGTAGACCAAGCTGCCTTAAAATCCTAGAGATAGGTCTGTCTCTGCCTCTGCCTCCCGAGTGCTGAAATTAAAGGTCTATGACTGCATGCCAGGAAATCCCCCTCCRTTTCCTCTTTCCCCTTCCTTCCTTCTTTCCTTCCTTCCTTCCTTCCTTTTCTTTCTTTTCCTTGAGTTCTTGTAAGCCTGACTCGATAAGGCCTGTTTCTACTTCAATGTGCCAGCTCTTGGCTCACCAGAAGAGTTAAGGATGTTCCGTGGTGCTTTGGAGTCAGTTTCAAACCACCCTGCAGATGATGGGTGGGAGTGATGTGAATGCTTTGGTGGATCTCTGTGAAGTCATGGAAAGCCTGGTCTGTGTAATGAGTTCAAGGCCAGCCAGGGCTGTGCATAGAGACCCCGGCTCAAAGAAATGTATAAATGTAAAGCAAAGCAGTCCTTCTGGACACAGCAAGTGCTCAGCAGACAGAGCCTGCGGCCTAGAGCTATCCCCGGAYGGCGTCCCTGGCCTCTGGAGCCACCAGCTTGCTTTTTAGGGCAATCAAAAGGACCTTGCTACAGCTCATCTTATGTCTGCCTCTCTTGGGAACTTAAATAGCAGCAGAGAACTCACTTCTGTAGCAAAAGTAAAAATTCAGTTAATAGGAACAGTCAACGAAACTCAAGCATTTCCAAGAGAAGTGTGCCAGGTGAGCTCTGCCGAAGCGGAACTGACGATTTGCTCATTGGCTGAGCTTGACCATGCCCGTAGGCCGGGGAGGTGCTCAGGATGCCAGTCGCAAGGGCTAATTTGGTGGGCCTGTAGCAGGTTTCTTTTCTTTTCTGGCTAAAGTTAAAAGTGAAATATCAACTTATTTCCAACCGTTAGGAGAGCTTTGAGTCTTCAGCATCGTGTTTCTTGGCGATTTCCCCGGAGGACAATGACACTCCATGTAGCTTTTTCAAACAGAAAGGAAAAAATTCTAAGTTTTTTTTGTTTTAATTGAGATCTTCAGAGGTGGATGAGAGTGGAGTTCAGTCTTCAAGCGAGTAGAGTCCCAACTTCCACTGTTCACACTAACCGTCCGTCACTGTTGTTCTGGGCGTTCCCTCCCGCCCCAGCTTCTGATCGTTTCAAAGCAGATTCTAGGATCCCGTGATTCCATCCAGAAATAGTCAGTGTATACTTCTGAGATCATGCTACTGCTCTGCTCAGATACAACGATGTCACACCGTTAGGGAACGCTCAGCCACAGTCACATTTAGTTACAGGTTTTCACTGTCCGGATCCCTTTCCAACCGAGCCCGCTGTGATTCCTCATTCCTTATATGTCTTCGGTGTCTTTGAGTTTTCAGTTCCCTCTCCAACTTTAGCTAATGTTTTCCCTTACAACCTTTGATGCGGATAAGGCCATTTAGTCAGCATTTCCATTGGCTCGGGTTTTTTGGGTTTTTTTTCCTCTATCAGTCTAAGTCATTCCCTCATTTTAATGATTGAAAACAAGTTACGTGTCTCTAGTTTGAGAACTAGGCATGCGGCTTTTGGAAGTCATCCCTAAGAATCCACCTCTTGTCAATGCAAGAGCACCTCCCATCAGCTGGACGCCATGCATTTTGAATCCACCTTCTCACTTACTGTCAGTCTCATAACAACCCTGGAAGGCAGACATGGTTATCTCACTTTACATGTGAGACAGTATGGTTAGGATAAAAGGAGAATGTCTGAACCTGGGTTACCTGAACCAGAGAGCGAAATTAGTGGTACCTTCTCTATACTACGCGGCATGTACCATGTGCCCCTGGCAAGAATATTTTGAGGGACCAGAGAGAATGGGAAGGCTGTGGTGCTGCTTTTTAAAAGCTTAGATGCTACTCAGGTACATAACATGAGGTGGGGGGTGGATACAAAGAGAGGGAATTTAAGACCTCTGAAGGACAATCACACGAGAGAAGCAGAGTACGACCAGACAGCCCGTACTGAGCTGTAACCAGGTTGTGGCCAGTAGGAGGTGCACATAAGAGAACCAATTGTGAACACCATAAAGAAGGGGGGTTAAAGGGGAGAAGTGTTTGGCTTGCTTCCCACCCTGCTTACGTTTGAGATCACACCATCTCCATGTGTTGGGTGAATGTCCCTGTCAGCGCACACTTAGCCTTTAGTCCCAGTCCTTCCCAGACCTTCCTCTGCTTCTCCTCCCTCAAGCTCACAAGATATTTCCAATTAGCATATTGACACTTGCTCCAAACTCCTAAACTTTTGAAACTCCGTGGTATACGTGGAATATTTCCCATCTGAGCACCTGGGTTGCATTGCAATCAAAATGGAATGCACTAAAAATATTCCATAAAGTTTCCTGAAGGCTATGCATGTAAGACACATGAAAATTGTAATATTGCATGTGGACGCAGGTAATGTGCCCCAAAATATCTGATCATATATATGAAATAATCCCTAATCAAAAAATTCTCCAAATCTGAAATGCTCCTAGCTCCTAGCATTTGGGATAAAGAACAATTAAAAATATTAGCATCCTGAGTGTCCTGTAGCTCCAGCGGCAGCATCCTGCCACCGTTATTAAGGTAGTCATTACTACTAGGTAATTATGACCCAGTGCATACAGTAGTACCTGCTGCCTAAGGAATGTCATATGTAAATGTTCACTGGTGACAGAAAAGAAACAATACCTTAAATGCTTTCTGCATTCTGAGCCCTATCCCTGACTACAGTTGTAAATATTAATCCTTAAGCTCAAACCAATAGAAATAAACTACAGTTTCCATCTTACAAATAAGGTGATCCCAGAAGAGAGCTAACTTGTTTGACACCCCAGAAGTGGCAGCAGACACCAAGATTCTAGCAGGTCCAACTCTCCCTGTGTGCAGTGGAGGCGAAGGCCCCGCTGTAATTCTGGAGGTGCCTCGGCCGGACTAGCTGCTGGGCATAGGTTTCAAATTGTGTCCAGGGGATGCAGAACGATATGCATGCTCTCCAGGGTGTCTGCCACAGAGCCACTGCACAGGAAGGCACAAAAGCCCGGGGCCCTCATTCTTCTCCCTAGTGTCACCTCTTCCTTAAGGGAGTCATGTACTGAACCTCAGAGAGTAAACTGGCTATAGTAGCTTGTGCCCCACTGCCTGGATCTTGGCTAAAAAACAGGAGTAGCAGAATGTCGGCCCATGCCGGCTCCTGGAGGACCTTGGACTAACCTGTGTGTTTCTTGCAGTCATGTTTCGTCTCTATGATTCGGATGAAAACGGACTCCTGGACCAAGCGGTAAGCTTCCACTTTCAACACGATCCTGGGATCTGAAAAGGAGTGGGAAGAGCAAGGTGCAGTTCCATCCCTGCAGGAGCTGAACCATCCCGGCTAAGGGATGCAGGCCAGGAGTGGAGTCCCCGGCTGCCGCTTTCCGAAGAATCGGACTGTAGAGCACAGACTCCATTTTTGTTCTTCCAGACCCAGAAGCCCGGAACCACACAACCTCGGGATAGGGAGACATTTTAGTATTTTTATCAAATGTAACTTCCCCATCCACAGACTTCCCTTGAAATTTCCTGCTGAAAACCAGGAATCAGGAGGAGTGGGGCAGAGAAGCAACAGGACCAGGCCAAGAGGAAGGAGGTTACTGGCTTCCTGTCTACTCAAGCTTAGGAGCCTGGTCCCATTTGTTCTAAACCCTTTACCGTCACCTCACCCCTTCAGGAAAGGGCAAGAACAGGATCAGGGAGAGAGAGGAAGACTAGAGAGAAGAAAGTCCAAGGACAAAGAAGGCCCCCGAGCCCAGGCCTTGTAGTCATGACTGACTGCCAAGGCTTTTCATGAACTGAAGTGAGTATGGCTGACTGAAACCACAGAAAGGAAAGAAGGGAATGAGAGAAGGGAGAGATGGAGGGAAGGAGGGAGGGAGGGAAGGAGGCATGAAGGGACAGAGGAACCGAGAGAATAAGTCTACTAGGCCAATGAACCATGCCATCTCTACCCTAGTGCTCCACTGGTCTGAGCACTGCCGCAGTGCTCTGGACTGTGGTCTTTGACGAAACAAGCACAGACTCTCACAGACCACAAGCATTCACTTACCGAGGGTTTCCATCATGCCCCGTGCTACTCTGTAGCCAAGTAACAGAGTTCCATTTCCTTTCGTTGTAGTCTAGGCAACACTAAACAGTGCATCAGATGCCTGTAGACTGGGGCATGGTGATGTACACCAGTCATCCCAGCATTCAGGAAGCTGGGGCAAGAGAATCATTAGGCCCCCTCTCAAAATAGAAGGGCTAGGGTAGAGTTGGAAACAAAGCTCAGAAACAGCATCTGCCTAAAATAAAACCATACAGTATAAAATAAATCCATATACTTGCACGCATATTGGGTAAATGCTCACTGAGAAGAAAATAAGGGAAGTAGGGAAACACTGGAGGAAGTCACAGCTTTCAGAATGGGTGTCAAGGAAGGCCTCCCTGTGGAAGGGACACTGAAACAGAGACTTGGAGAAGGGGCTAACGTGGGGAGAGAGCCCTCTAGGTAGCAAACACTGTGCGTAAAGATCCTGAGGCGTGCCCAGGATTCTGTAGGATTAAGTGGAACTCGCTGGCTAGAGAAGAAATAAAAAGCAATGTATTGGCATGTCTCAAGGATCACTCTAGACTGTGTCAAGTAGACTGTACAAGACCTAAGGAAATAATCAGGCCACAGAACAATGGTAATCTTACACAGGACAGCAATACTGCAGGTGGAAACTGGCTCAATCCAGAATATATTTTAAAGATGATGTTAGTGGACAGAAACAAGTCTCCAAAGAGAATGACTCAGCTTCACCCCTGGAGTCCCTGGCTGATGGGTTCCCAGTTTCTTTGTGAACTCTCTTAGTGACAAAGAGGCCACTCCCCCACAATAGCTGTCCTACTGCTGGGGATGAGCTGGACAGGGCTTCCTGCCAGCTCGCCAGGCTTCGGTTTGTCAGACATCACACAATGCACTGGTATCCCCTCCTTCCCCAACCCAGGAGGGAATAAAAATAGGTTCCACTCCATTGTCCCTTCCCAGAAACCCTCGCTCCCTGCTGCCCTCTGCAGCCAACCAGGATGAGAGAAACAAAACTACATAGCCTTGACAGTTTAAACATTCTGTCAAACCTAGATAAAACCTCCTCAAAGCCAAAGTGTCCCTGGTCCCCATCGGCTCTCATTAGGCTGTTTTAAATACCCATGTTTGACAAGCTCCAGCTGGCAACATTATTACTAAAATACATCATGAAATAGAACCTGCCCACCCATCGCTTAACATAATCAGACATGGCCTGGCCAGGGTAGACACTGGGACCTGCTTCTTCCTGAAGCCAGTCCTTCTGCTTCTATTTGCACAGCCCACAATGGAGTCTAACTTTCCGTTTCTAAGTCACGTTATCGTATAGAATCTTGAACCCCAGTAGACTCACTGATTTTTCCACTGAGACGTAATTCCCCCTCACTGCACTCGGCCACTGCAGGATCCTGTAGTTTTGCTCTGGGCTACTGTTTCCCTTTGAGTAAAGTGGTAGTTTTAACAGACAAGAGGCTGAGGCAAGAGGATCACAAGTTTCAAGTCCAGCATAAGATGGAAGAGGAAAAAAAAAGAGGATGAGGAGAGAGTGGAGACAGAGACAAAGACAGAAAAAGATAGAGACAGAGACAGAGCAGGTGTATCTGGGTCAGGGGCTTCAGAGATGACTCGGGGTTACCACTACTCTCACAGAGGACCCAAGTTCAGTTCCTAACATTCATGTTGGGCGGCTTACTTGTAACTGCTACTTCCAAAGATCTGATGCTCTTTTCTGACCTCTGCAGGAATCTGCACTTACATGTGCACCACACACAGACACACATACACAGACACACACACACACATATACACACAGAGACACAGAGACACAGAGACACAGAGACACACACACATACACACAGAGAGACACAGACACACACATAAACACACACACATACACAGATACACAAACACCCACATACACACACAGAGACACAGAGACACACAGACACACACACACACACATACACACACACACACACTACAATTAAACATATCTTAAAAAAAACAAATGGATATTGAGACATGGCTTGTTTGGCTTAACCCTGAATTTGACATGAAGAAAGTAACATCTTCCAAACTTTCTTCAGTCTGCCCATACAACCTCCTAGAACAATCTCCCTATGAACATCTTAGGTGGTATCCATATGTGAGATGCTAACTGACACCAAACACTTCCCAGCACAGTATGTTCCCATGGGTCCCCATATGCACTGACTCACTAGGACCCAACACATCTATAAGGTTTCAGGTAGAGACAGGCCTTGGTACCAAAGGAGTACTCGATCCAGCAAATAAGCCCATACACTTCTGTTCACCCAGTTCTAGGCTCAGGGTTGACTCTAATGCAAAGGAAAGAGAAGATGCCAAAATAATTCTAAGGCGTAGCGCTTCAGCAAGGACCAACACAGGATGTGAACCTGACTGCAGAGACAGACAGACAGACTGACAGAGCTCAAGCTGCTAAGGTGTGGAGATGGAGAGCAAGCAGTAAGAATAGCAAAGAGGRGCCTGTCTTCACTTGCGTTTGCATATGTTACAAAAGAAGAAAACAGGATTCCCTGTGGTCTCTGGGTCAAAGGACAGAACAGTGGGGGGTGGGGGGGGGGTGGGCCTTGGAGTCAGTGCTCCAGCGGCCCTGGCTTTGTCGGCTGTGAGCGTCTGTGTCTACTGGCCTTTGTAGTCAAGGCAGCTGCCCTTGTGGGGCTCCAGTGTCTCACACAAGCTTTTCCTCATGATCCACCCTGACCGTCCTCCCGCCATGTTTGATTTTCAGATTTGTTCTTATTCTGATGAAATACACACACACACACACACACACACACACACACACGCACGCACGCACGCACGCACGCACGCACGCGCACATGCACACGCACACACACTGGTTTTCTCCCTTTGATATCTTCTCCCCTGATGTTTTCCAGGAAATGGATCAGATCGTGAGCCAAATGCTGCATGTTGCCCAATACCTAGAGTGGGATCCCACGGAGCTCAGACCCGTGAGTTTCTACAAACACAGTTTTCTCCAGAGAAAGTGAGGCACATCTGGCACGTGGACACGAATGGTTGAGTGCTTCTGTGTGGTACCCCAGATTCATCCTCCCAGCAGCTTCTTTGGATCCCTACAGTTTGATCTCCCCGTTCTCCAAAAGAAAGATGCTTAAGGCAGCAGAACAAAGTTTAGACCTAGCAGAAACTGCAGTTCCCCAGCCTACCCAGCAGGGGCAACATTATGATAAAAAAAAAAAAAATTCGTAGAACAGAGAAGCTAGAGCCCAGAAGTTGTCAATTGTCAGCTGCTAATGTTAACTACTGGGGGGGGGGGGGGGGGGAGCTATGCACCAGATATTAGATTAAACACTTTTTATGCATCTCCTCCAGTCTTTGCTAAGGCGCTGGAATACAGCAATATTATTTCCATCTTAAGACGAGCCACCCAGAGCACAGAGAGCTGGGGTGAGCCACCTAAGGTCAGGACACGGCAGAGCAGGGTCTCGAACCCTGGTCTCTCACTGCTTTGCTCCCTTGCTGTCCACTCACTCTGAATAAGAAGGGTGATGGTGAATCAGAAAACAACCCAGGACGGAGGAGAAATCCGAGAGCAGAGGCATCCGGATCAGACGGACCATCGTTGGTTGTTCTTTGCCTTCCACAGATACTGAAGGAGATGCTGCAAGGCATGGACTATGACAAGGATGGCTTCGTGTCTCTACAGGAGTGGGTCAACGCGGGCATGACCACCATCCCTTTGCTGGTGCTCCTGGGAATGGATGACACTGTAAGTCAGTAAAGTACATTCAATGGCTCTGGATTCCATCTTGTTGCTAGTGTCTGCTCCAGGCTTCCGGATGGGCAAGCCACGCCTGCCCGCTGGCTCCATCACGCTCTCTTCTCAGTCCTTTCACTCTGTGTGCTCAAAATCCATGCTTTCCCCTGACCATTCTCTGCTGCTCTTCTACAACGGGAAATGTTTTGTTATGCTCACTCTGAGGGGACACAGACAAATCATTTGCCAGCAAAACACTTATTCTCAACCAGGCAAAGTGCAGCAGAAACTCATCTTGTCATCAAGTTAGGTCTTAAGATCCTAGGGGAGAGCCAGGCGGTGGTGGCGCACGCCTTTAATCCAAGCACTTGGGAGGCAGAGGCAGGCGGATTTCTGAGTTCAAGGCCAGCCTGGTCTACACAGTGAGTTCCAGGACAGCCAGGACTACACAGAGAAACCCTGTCTCAAAAAACCAAAAAAAAAAAAAATCCTAGGAAAGCGCTCAGCAAAGTGGCCCTGCACATAGAGGCACTTAGTAACCTGAGTTCGATTCCCAGAACCTGCATCGTGAAAGGGCTCACCTCCTCACCATCTGACCTCCACACACCATGACACAAATGCTCACGCACCTCTGCCAATTTTAAAACTAGGAAAATGCAAAGAATTAACAAAGGAAGGAGGGGAGAAGAGGAACAGTGATCTGCCTCGGGGACTTTCGTGAATGTATGCTGGCTTAACAATCAAAACAGATGCCACGGGTGTTTTTAATCCCACTTTGTACAGACAGAAAGCCGGGGTTCTGAATGTAATGAGAGAAACAAGAGTGGGGTTTTGTGCCCAGCTCCAAATTCTCCACACTTCCCAGCACCCTGCACGTCAGTCAGAGCAGGGAGAAGAAACCTTGGAGTGTTTGGCTTATCCCTATGCAATAAGCGAGATTCTGAGAACCCATTCTGATTTCTATGTGGCGTGTGCAGGAATTGAACCAAGGGCCTCACGCATGCTAGGCAAGCACTCTGCCACAGATCCATCTCTCCATCTCTTTTCTTATTTTTTATTTTTGCATCAAAGTCTCACTCTGTAGCACAGGCTGGCCTCAGACTTGCTCTGTAGCCCAGGCAGGCCATGCTGTTTGAACTTGCAATCCTCCTTATTCAGGTTCCAGAGTGGCTGGGCTTACAGGCTGGCACACCAGTCCTGGCCTGATAACACATTCTGGCCCTGAGGGTTGCACAGGGCGTGGCTAAAGAGTCCTTCGTGGCTCTTGCTCCAGCACTTTCACCTGTAAGCAGAGGTCCGGCAAGGTAAAGGACGGTCCAAGGGCACACTCTGTCACACTCAGAAGCGTGGGACCTGCGAACAATGACCTCTTGCTCAGGGACAACACACACAAGAGCAAAAGCCAAGCAGACTGTTGTCGGTGCTCACTTGAAACCGGATCCAAAGGGATGCTCTGCTTGGCTGCTGTTCTCACAGTAAGAGGTTGTTGTCTTGGTTTGTTCTCATTTGGGGGGACCAAACTGGGACCTTGTAAGCACAAGGAACCAACTTCTGGTCTCTGTGTATTGAACTTGCTAGTGTTCAAAGCGCCAACCAACATCTTGTATGCAAAGAGCCCACACTTCAGGAAGCACCAGGCAAAGCCTGTATATGTTTGGTAGCTCCTTTCTGGGGTCAAACACCAAATCAGCCTTGCATTAAACTGGAATTCACATGGGAAAAAATGGAACACAAGAAACGTACATTTCATTGATATTAATCAAAAGCCCTATGTAAACCTATTGTAAATGTGTACTAAGTAAGTTTTAACAAACAAGTAACATACAGGCCAACTTCCTGGGTGGTCTGCTGCTGCTGCTGCATCTTTCTTGCCATTTCCATCACACACATGACCACTGAGAATGCTTAGAGATCTCTGTGCACATCCTCTGTCTCCTGGTAAAACTGTAGCAAATGGGGTAAAACCTGGCCAGAAATGAACAAGCCACACGGTGGTGCTAAAACACAGCAAAAGCTTTACCTCAGCCAGGCAGCCATCTGCTTTTGAGCTGAGAAAGGCGGGGAATTGGGCTAGATGGGGTGCTTTCAGATAAAATGGTGATTAGGTGATAAACAAGCAGATCTCCTGACAAGGTGCTAAGTTTTCTTCTGTCCAGGAAAATCCTTGTGGAGGTGGTGGAGAGAGGTGTGGAGAACTTGCAGATCAACCGCTGGCTCTGTCACTCATCTTTCCTGTGTCACTGTCCTAGTGACAGAATCTCTCTGAGTCTGTTTTCTAATCAGTTTACTAGTAATGAACTTACTGCTCCTCCAATAGTTTTGTAGCCCCAGAATTTGGTACAGATTAGAATCTGGCAGTGGAATAACATTCTTCTTCATCATATCATCATCATATCATCATCATCATCATCACCAGTCCTTGAGTCCAAAGAAATAAATAAGTTGCCTCCTAGTATTAAGTTATATAGATGAACTACAACTTTAGTGATCTGGGCATGGTTAGGACATTTCTAGGTCCTCACAATTTGGAATAATGCTGCATCTTACTAGCACAGACATGCTCATACTGAGTCAGTCTATAATCATTAAAGATATTCTTAAGATAGACAGGTGAGGTAGATAGATGATTGATAGATGATAGATAGATAGATAGATAGATAGATAGATAGATAGATAGATAGATGAGAGAGAGATGATAATTGATAGAAGATAAATGAATAGATGATTAGATGGATGATAGATCAATGGATGAATAATTGATAGATGATTGATAGAGAGATAGAGATAGATTGATGATTGATAGAAGATAGATGGAGAGAGAGATGATTGATAGACGATAGATGGATAGATGATTAGATGGATGGATAGATCAATGGATGGATGATTGATAGATTATAGATAGATGGATAGACAGACAGACAGACAGACAGATAGATGGCAGGCCGACAGACATATCAAATTGCTCTTCCATTTATACTTCTGCCATCCAGGTAGGAGGGGGCTTATTTTAATTAGCTCCCCTCCCACTTCTGTTCAGATGCTGGTTCCTTTCTGTGTGCTAATTTTAGAAAACATATACTACACTGAGAATTTGTTAATGAATCCAAGTAAGTCTCTTCCAAGTATGAGAGGAGAACATAGAGAAAAAGTCACACCTGCCTGAGGCAGCCTCTGGCTCCCAGGGGGATCCCAGCTCAGTGTCTCACCACCATTACCCCCGCAGGGCTCCAAGGGGGATGGGAGGCATGCCTGGACCCTGAAGCACTTCAAGAAGCCCACTTACTGCAACTTCTGCCACATCATGCTGATGGGTGTTCGGAAGCAAGGCCTGTGCTGCATCTGTGAGTAACGTTCCTTCCCCCACCCCCCAGCCCTCAGGGGATCCATTCCAGGCAAAGCCCAGGCATTTCTGCCTCCCAGATGGTGGGACTACCCTAATGTTTCACCAGCAAGGCCTCTGTACCCTGCTTTGGGGCTAGCTGAGTCAAAGGGACAAGATGTTTGCTGCTGTTGGGGTCACAGGTCATTCATTGTTCCTGTAGAAAATAGGTATTAAAGCCCTTCCATAAATTAAAGGCAACCCATACTAATTGCAGTTGTGTTTCTGGCCAACGTTCATTTCATATGTGTTTAGAGGCACTTTCTAGTTAGTTAAGAACATAATTATATTCTAGAAGTACAAAAATAAAAGTGTATGTTTATTTCATTTTGTAATCCATTTATTTAGTAGAGCTAGAGAGGAAAGCAGAAAAAAAATCACAAATGAGGGATCAGATCAGGACTAAGAAGGGAAACGCAGAAAGAAATAGAAGGAAGAAAAGAAGAAGACAGGATGATGTTTGGAAAGAGGGGAGCAAGAGAAGACAGGACTAAAGACAGATGCTGCCAAGGGGCCAGAGAATGCAGACACAGAGTCCTGCCAGCCACCTCATGGCCAGATAGCAGACACCAGCTAGGACCTCATGGCCAGATAGCAGACACCAGCTAGGACCTCATGGCCAGAGAGCAGACACCAGCTAGGACCTCATGGCCAGAGAGCAGACACCAGTTAGGACCTCATGGCCAGAGAGCAGACACCAGCTAGGACCTCATGGCCAGAGAGCAGACACCAGGAGTGAGCAGGATGAGGAACAGGGCCACCGATCTCTCCAGACCCACCCAAACATCAGCTTGTCAACACATTCTCATTCCTGCTAGGCCTGAGACCCCTTGGTCCTTTGCCTTGTGCACAATCACAGTTGCAACAATGATGACCAATTTCGGAATCACTAATCAGACCCTGTACGTGGTACTTCACACAAATGCACTTATTACAGCAAAAATCCCTGCCCCAGAGAGAAAGGGGATAAACGCTACCTTGTGTGCATCTGACAGGGAATCCCGAGTGTCCAAAGGACACAAGTTACTCAATGTGCTTCAGGTTGTGGCCAGGGACCACAGGTTTTCTGTCCACTCGCTGGCATCCCAACATTCAATGCTGAGACATCGGTCCCTCACCACCCCTTCTGAGCTCACACCTGCACAGTCACTCACTGCCATCCAAGAAAGGTAGTGTGAAGAGGTACAGGGGTTGGGGGAGCCACAGGCTGCTCACATGGCATAGTGTCAGGTTTCTGCTAAGCCAGGCCAACTCTAGGAGGAGAAGCAAGCCTTTGCTACAGTGTGTAGACGGAGGGGGGTCAGTGTATCTATCCCCTTGGTGGTATCCGTAAGCACTGTCCTTTTTTCTCTTTTCCAGATTGTAAATATACTGTCCACCAACGCTGCGTATCCAAAAACATTCCTGGATGTGTGAAAACATACTCCAAAGCCAAAAGGAGTGGCGAGGTTGGTGACACCTATGGGCTCATTCTACTGCATGCTGCCTTGGGGGGGGGGGGCGGTCAGCACATCCATCATCACAGATCCCTGTGCAGAAAGGGACTCGGAGAACTTTCTCTGGCTCCTTCTCTGCCTTGAGGACCCTTAAGCCATCTCACCCATCCATCAATCCATTCAGCATCTCCCTGAAGCTCGCTGTATACTAGGTGCTGTACCAGGGCATCCATAGGTTATGAGAAACAGTATCCAGTCTTCTCAAATTCTGCACAGGTTAGAGCTCGAGATAGGTATGCCAGCAAAGTGCAGAGCCACTAGGTGTGAGCTACCGTTATAGGGCCTCGTGAATGTGCAGTGGCCTGGAAGGAAAAAAAGTCACAAAGGAGGTGGCACTCGGTTTGTTCTTTGAACCAGGAGGGCTTCACGTGGAAGAGGACAGAGCATTCTAGCAGAGAGGGGCTTCTGTGTACAGGCATGGAGATGTGCCCGACCATGGCTTGGACTGGGTTTGGAATGGCTGGTCGGAAGATAATTACAGGGAAGGGCAAGGAGCGGTGTTCATGAGGTGACAAGACCCTACCTGGAGGAAGATTTTCGAGACCAGCTCCAGAATTAGAAAGCAGCGCAGGGTCAAAAAAGAGCTTTAGACATAAAGAGATGTGGCATATCTAGTTATAAGATGCTTTCTGAGGTTGGTCTAGGAGGGAAGGCAGAGGGAAGAAGATTCTTCCAGCAGTTACAGCAGAAGTTAGCACCGACCCACGGCAGAGCAGACCGGGTCTGTTTCTATGCACCCTTGTAGGTCTGGTTGTGTCTGAGTGTTCCTGACAGACTCCACTAAGAAAGGTAAACACAGGAAGGAAGGAAATTCAAAGGCAGTTAGTTGTGAGGCTCAGCTCCAGGACTTGGGCACGTAGATGCCAAGATGAGCTGGCAGGAGGCTGGGGAGAGCTCCCAAAGGTCTTCTGGCCTTTGGGTGGGGCTGCGTGCTGAGTCTGGAACTAGATTGCCCTTAAAACTGGGCGCGGCTCACCCGCACTGGACTAGATTGCCTTTAAAACTGGGCGCGGTTCACCCGCACTGCCGCAGGGGGATGCCGCCGCTGAGGAGTGGGAACAGAGAGGTGGTCAGAAGGTGGGATACTCACCGCTTTCCCACGGAAGGCCTCCTAGGAGGTAGGACCCTCGCAGGCTCCTCATGCGCATGCCCCATAACCACTGCATGCCTGCACAGCCCATACGTCGGCCTCCACGTCCACGGCGTCCACCAGGGCCCCCACGGCGGGCCCCCACGGCGGGCCTCCTATGCTCAAACCTACGTAATCATCTGACACAGAGAGCAGGGTCACAAGGCTGAGGGGCCGGTAGAGCACACCCACACTCCTGTGAGCCTGCAGGGACAACCCAAGTCTCTCACCATTTCTTCAGACCTCAGACAGGCTGAAGAAAGCAATACAGTGTTGGGGCAACAACTTTGAGTCCAAAGACCTGGCTGTGGGCCCCTGGGTGGCTACTCACCGGCCTTAGGACCCAAAGCCAGTCACTCACTTCTCTGAAAGCCTCTATTTGTCCCTCTGTGAAACGGAAACAATAATCTCAGCGCACAGTCCGTGTAACTGTGTAGAATTCAAGTTCACAAAGTGACTTCTTTGTCTACCTCACTGATGCAGCTGAATGTGAGAAGCTACAAGTCAAGTGTGACGCGTGTTTTGGAGCAATAAATCAGTAAAAATATTCCGGGTGAATCGCGTCACACAACTTAGCTGCTAAGAAATTTAAAGCACTTATTCTCGTCTGGATTGCAAATATGGATTACATCATGTAAATATTCCATGTGTTTCTAATATAGTATTTGAAGCTGGGCATTTTGAGATATGTCCCCACTTTTCCACATCTTCCTGCTGTGCTTCAGGACACCATGGTGTAAAATTCTATGGGATTCCAGGGGGGAGAGATCTGAGTGCAGAGGCTCTCAGGCAGTAGGTCAGAGGTTCTTGCTTTTGTTAGAGGTATGCATACATCCCCCCTGCTCTGCCCTGGTGGCATTTCCAAGCCAAGAAAATGGGTCTGACAGAGACCCTGACTGATGGCTTTAGACTCTGTAATCTAGCCTCCTTCTTCCTGCTTCTCGGCTACCACGACATTATAAGCACCCAGGCACTTTAACATGTGTGAATTTAAATCATATAGAGAGAATTACGCCAAACCTCCGGGGCCTGCCCCTAGAGACTCAGTCATTTGGAGTGTGGAGTGGGCACTAGGATTTCTATAGAATCCTCAGGTGATTGCAAAAGACATCTGGGGAAACAAAGAAAGGAAGTGAGTTAACCAGAGAAGTGCACCACGGAAGCCTTCCAGATGTCCTGTTCAGTGTATCCCAGAGGTGCCTCATGCCGGGGTCTAAAGAGGAGGGGCCAGAGACTCAGGTCCAGAAACTGGACTAAAGTCACCCTGTGCAAAATGGATAACTCCACGGATTTGGTCCGCACCGCAGCCCTCTGGCTTCCCCTGCACCACACTGCCCCGCAGAAAGGGACTTACATGAGAACCCGCCAGCCCGCGAGTTCTACAAGACAGAGGGTCTGCAGGCAGCTGCTGCCTTGATGTTTGCCTGCTGGGGTGAGAGCTAGGACAGGCAAAATGGAACCGGGTTTTAACCTGTTTTGCATAGCATAGCGGTGATCAGGCAGGTGGAACTCTGCATCCAGTAAGCTTCCACACTGAGGAAACAGGGCCCTCTGGGCTCCTCGCGCCACCCACTTCTTTGTAGCCCTGGGCCCAGGGGCATGATTCCACTGCCTTCCCTGGTATCCTTCCCTTCCCTCCCACAGGTGATGCAGCACGCGTGGGTGGAAGGGAACTCCTCCGTCAAGTGTGACCGGTGCCACAAAAGTATCAAGTGCTACCAGAGTGTCACCGCGCGGCACTGCGTGTGGTGCCGGATGACGGTGGGTCGGTGCCCAGGGCGGCCCTACTTCTTTTCAGTGTGGGTTTTGTTCGAGCTGTAGCCTGGGGTAGTGAACCTCCCTCCAGAAGGCGTGTGTAGAGTGAGCAGATGCGGCTAAGAGGATAGCCCAGAGCCTGCAGACCCATTCGAGCCTCTCAGCCTCAAGTTGCCCAGAGAAAGGGCTGCGTAAGAAGTTAGCCAACCTGCTGCTGCCTACATGACCAACACCCGGGAACAGCCGGCTAGATTATGAAAGTCCTTCGCCCGGGGATGCGGTAACGGACAGGCTGGGAGAGGGATTAAATCCCGGAGAGCCCCCTCTTTACACCTTAGAGTTAGACTTCGGCCCAAAGGCACAGTCCTCTCCGCAGCACTCTGACTTGCCCAGGGGCCTGGTTTTGCCAAGCTCCTGCCAGAGTCCACAACATTCTATATGTGGCAGGTGCCACGGGGCTGCCCAGCCTTCCTCCCAAAGCCAGTCCCAGGCTGTGTCTTGTACCCCTGGCCAGGTATCAGCTCTAAAGGGGAGGCTCCTCCCAGCCAGACAAAGCTCCTCTCACGATGAAGGAGTGTTGATGCTTTGCTCCAGCCTCCCACGGGTTCTCTCAGAGGTGGCCTTCCTTCAGGTTTTCTAACCCAGAGATCCAGGCACGGGGGTATAGAAGCACTCAGGGTGCCAACTCGAAGGGCAGCTGTAGCTGTCACTTCTGTGCCCCTGGCAGACATGCTACATGGTAACACGTACGCAACCATCCTGTCAAAGCCAAAGGCAGCGGTGCTCCAAGACACAGGGGCACTGGACAGCTCGCTCCCCCAGAAACACCTCACCACGACGCCTACCTACCCCGTGTCTCCTTGGTCACTTCTGCTCATCCTCTCTTCATTTCTCTCTCCAGTTTCACCGCAAATGTGAATTATCGACGGTGTGCGACGGCGGGGAACTCAAAGACCACATTTTGCTGCCTACCTCCATATGCCCGGTCACCCGAGTAAGTGGTCCTGCCCCCACCAGGGCTCTGGGTTTTCCAGGTGCAGGGCTCAGAGACAGGCGACATTTACAACCTCACACTCCCCAGAGAGTTACCCCTCCAATGCCCAGGGCTCTTGCCTTGGTGAGTGATTAAAAGAAGTTAGTGCTGTGGCAGTCAGACTGAGCAAGAAAGCTCTGACACAGCAGATTCCGGCCGCTGCTTCCAGATGTTCAGAGCACCCCTTCCAAGCAGAGCCCAACTCAAAGGCCACTGTGCTTGGCCAGGTTTCTTGGCCTCCTTCATCCTTGCCAAGTTTCTCCTGTGTTCTCTCAAGGGCCTGCACCCAAAGGTCTCAGACATATCTGGAACAAATGAAGCCCCCAGTACTATCACCTGAAACCTTATCGGCCTCCTGAAGACAGCACTTCCACCTTTCAGTGTTGCTAAGTCCCACCCACCCCTCCCTCCTAACCCTTGACTGGGACAGACACTTTTTTCCCCTCTCATTTAAAATCCTATAGGAAAATCACCACTCTGGAAACCCATCTGTCAGTTTCCATTGAGTTAGAAAAATCCCAGCACTTGGGAGGCAAAGGCAGGCGGATTTCTGAGTTGAGGCCAGCCTGGTCTACAGAGTGAGTTCTAGGACAGCCAGGACTATACAGAGAAACCCTGTCTCGAAAAAAACAAAAACAAAAACAAACAAACAAAAAGAAACATACAAACTTCCTATCCCAGAAACCCTCCTCCTGTGGAGAAACTCAAGCAAATCCATCAAAAGACAAGTACCCATCTGTAATGGGGTCTGGTGCGCTTTTCTGGCATGCAGGTATTCATGCAGATAGAACACTGCTATACATAAAATAAAATAAAAATAAAAATAAAAATAAAAATAAAAATGACAAGTACCCTGCTACTCACAGAGCAGATGAATAAGCTGAGATCATGTGATAAACGATTGCAGTGTAATGGAAAAAACAAAAACCATGCAAAAATGGAGACACTCAAAAATATAAAGCTAAACAAAACAACACAAAAGTTGGATGCAGACCAGCATTATTATCCTCCTGATAAAAAGTTTGAAGATGCGGTAAAGCCAATTCTGTCTGCACAGGCAGCAGTCACTTGTGTGTGTGCAAAGGCACACAGCCATTCACGAGTGTGTGCCCGCACTCACGAACACACACACACAAACGCACACACACACACACACACACACACACACACACTCTATTGCACATTGCATATTCCACATTGTTTGCTAGACAAATTGCAACAGAATAAACAGTGAACTTTGAAACAAAGTAAAACAAGCAAAGACAGGAATGGAAGCCACCCATGGTATCAAGTCCCACTCAGCAAGAAAATCAACTTGACTTCTCACAGTTTTAAAGCCCTCAGCCAACAAACCAGATTCCTGCCTACTTCATTGCCTACCATGTCCTTATGATGTCCCAAGCTTACAGTCATCACAAGTGGTATAATCGCAGGTTACAGTGATGGGGACGGTCCAAGCGACCTGTGGGTTTATCCTTTTCTGTGATCGGACATCCCGCTTTGAACGCTCAGTTTTCTACCTAGCTGAGCAGTTTGCTTTGACTGTCATTTGTTGTAACACTTTGATCTCCTCTTGTCCTCAGCGTAGGCTTTTTCCTCTTCAAAGGCTACTTGTGTTCTCTCTCCCAGGACCGGCAAGGAGGGAAGGCCGACGGCAGTGCAGCCTCCAAGGGTGAACTTGTAACGCAGGTAACGAATGAATGAGTCAGCACTTGTCTAAGTGGGTCCAGAGGCTGGGGCAGGGAGGGTGGGGCCTGGATTCCAAAGAAATGTGTCCCAGCATTTGCTTTCTTGGAGGCCAGTTCTATCACAGGGGTGGACATTTACTTGGGCCTCTGGGGTTAACCTTTGACTGCCACCAGGTAGATAAGTAGCAAGCAAGGTGATTAGCTGATCCAAACAAGCAGACCAGATCCACTGGTTCTCAATCCTTAAGTGTGTATTAAGACCTTGTTTTCACCAAACATCACCAGAGTTGTTTTTTTTTTTTTTTTCATGTCCTCCATGAAGTTCTGAGGAATGCAGAGAGGGCAGCCTGATGAGATACAAAGAATTTCAGAACAGGAAATAGGAAAATGGAGCCTTTCCTTTGCCTCCCAGCTTCCGTTTCCTTGCGTTAAGAGTGGGTTTAGCATCCCCAGACAGCCTGCCTCCCACAGTGCTGGAAGACTGGGATCATGAGATGGCGTGCTTTGAAATGACGAGATCAATTGATAGTGAAGATGCAAGATAAAAAAAATGACATGGGCCATGGTTGGCGAGGATGCTGCAGACCTTCCTTAGCACTGCTCCGCACGAGGAGCCGACCCCAAGCCATAACATTATGTTGTTGCTGCTTCAGAGCTGCAGTGTTGCTGCTGTTATGCATCATAGTGTACACATCTGATATGCAGGATCTCTGAGACGCCACACACGTGAAACGGTTGTTCGAGCCTCGTCCTCAGGTCATGACCCGCAGGTTGAGAACC
The DNA here is from genome assembly GCA_002335545.1 of Apodemus speciosus. Taxonomy (NCBI): domain Eukaryota; kingdom Metazoa; phylum Chordata; class Mammalia; order Rodentia; family Muridae; genus Apodemus; species Apodemus speciosus. The sequence goes on from BDUI01000012.1 coordinate 463,488, forward strand.
ACTGCATTAGAAGCTCAAAAGGGAAGGTTCTAGATAACTGTAAAAGGATCTAGACACCACAAAGAAAGGGGTCTAGACATGTAGAAGAGAACACACACATATGCGCGCGCGCGCGCGCGCGCGCGCGCGCGCACACACACACACACAGAGGCAAGAGACATAAGTGGCCTCGCTGGCATCCATCTCATTGGCAGGTCCCATGCTATATGAACTATCAACTACTTTAATATTATCCCCCAGACTTAAGGGCTTACTCCCTGGCTCCAAAGTGCTTCTGGGTATCACACAATTACCCTAGGAGACCAGAGAATTCTTTAAAATCCTAAACAACAAGCACTGCACTTTCAAACCTGTCAGGTGTGATAGGTGTGGAGTTTAAAACTAACAAATGTTAAATTAGATGTTGACCATGAAGCCAAGCTGTATCTCCGTGTGGGAATATCATTCAGCTGAATCCACAAAGACTGACCAAGGGCTCACTGCTGCATCAGCATCATGGGAACCACAGAAGCTCCACTCTGCTCTCAGCGTTTCCGTCTGCTTGGTAGTCTGGTTTCACCTACAAATGAAGGACAAAAAATAAATGCAAAGAAATAATAAATATAAACCCTCCAGGATATGGGTCACACTGCAGCAGAATATACTACACAGGTCACACTGCAGCAGAATATACAACACAGGTCACACTGCAGCAGGATATACAACACAGGTCACATTGCAGCAGGATATACAACACAGGTCACACTGCAGCAGGATATACAACACAGGTCACACTGCAGCAGAATATACTACACAGGTCACACTGCAGCAGAATATACAACACAGGTCACACTGCAGCAGGATATACAACACAGGTCACACTGCAGCAGGATATACAACACAGGTCACACTGCAGCAGAATATACAATACAGGTCACACTGCAGCAGGATATACAACACAGGTCACACTGCAGCAGGATATACAACACAGGTCACACTGCAGCAGGATATACAACACAGGTCACACCGTAGCAGGATATACAACACAGGTCACACTGCAGTAGTTTTTAGTTGTCCTGGTTGAGGGCATCACAGAGGTAATGGCTCTGGAACTGGGCCATGGGTTATTCTGGATTTTTTTTAAAGAGAGGGTTTCTCTGTAGCTTGGCTGGCCTGGAACTCTCTCTGTAGACCAGGCTGTCCTGGAACTCACAGACACCCACCTGTTTCTGCCTCCCAAATGCTGGAATTAAAGGCGTGCGCCACCGCCCGGCTTATTCTGGATTTCTTTAAGAGCTTACAAAGAAGAGAGTATTTTGAGCCAGAGGACCAGAGCAGGAGTGTGAGGGGTAGACACGCTCAGCTGGGGGATGGCAACAGGGACTGCTCACTCGAGGGACCAGGAGGATCGAGGAGAGAGCAGAAGAAAGGGGAGAGGCTGAAATCAGATCCTGAGAGCACCAGGGTGTTGTTACAGGTGCTTTAGCAGGCATGGCGTGATTGATGTGGCGTCTCAGGAAGGGACTGGGGTGGGGCTGTGGAGGATGGGAAAGGCATGAGGACCATGGTGGCTGCCAGGGAAATTCAAAGGGAAGGACGTGGCAGGTCAGGATCTCCCCTGGATGCCCAGCTGACTAACCGCACCTTTAACAGAAAAAAGACACCAAGAGGAATGGCTAGGCTTATGGGAAGGCAGCCTGTCTGAGCCTGTCAGTGTGGTGCCATTGGTGAGCTAACCTCAGCAATGATGGACGCATCAGAAAAGGATAGACCCCACAGTGAGAAACTTGAGTTTAGGAGGAAAATCGGGTGTGGCCATAAGGATTTGGATGGTGCTGGGCCCTGAGCACCCCGAGGGCATTCATTTCACTGATGCATGGGAGTTGGTGAATGCACCCGCTAGACCTGTGGTTCTCAACCTGTGGGTCAAGACCCCTTGGGGTCACAAACCAGACATCCTGCATATCAGAAAGTTGTATTGATTCATAGCAGTAGCAACATTATAGTTATGAAGTAGCAACAAAATAACTTTATGGTTGGGGGTCACCGCAGCATGAGGAACTGTATTAAAGGGTCGCAGCATTGGGAAGGTTGAGAACTGCTATGCTAGACTATTTTGATCTCATGTCATGGGCATAATTTGAAGCAGGTGTCATCCCCCATCTCTGATCCCAACCTCCAACTCTCACTGCCATTAACCCCCTTTAAAAGTCCCTCCGGCTGGAGCCCACCACGTCTCCCCAGGAATTTCAGCCAGCACACAGACAGCCCTCCTCCTGTCCTCCATGCCTGGGCCTGCCTCCCAGCCACCTTCCAAAGCTATCTCGGCACCGCTTTCATCTCCTGCCACAAGTGAATAAAGCTCATTTCTCTTTCTTCTCATTTTTAAGTATAAGATCATCCCTAGCCCAGGGACGCATCCCCTGCTGGTCCTGGTGAACCCCAAGAGTGGAGGGAGACAAGGAGAACGGTAGGTCCTCTTTTCTTTCAAAATAGGCTAAAGCAACCTGACCTGAGCCCCTTCTCCCCTCAGCCCCAACAGAGTAGACTGTACAGTCATGAAAAACCTGGGCCCGTGGCCAGGTTATCATCTGGTTCAGTGAATTAATAAACAGTGCCTCAGTTTCCTCCCCTGTGATATAATAGCAATGACATCACCTCTCACAGGTTACCTTAAGGATTAGAATAGACCTAGTGCTTAGCCTTGGACCTGCCACATGAGCCTCTTGTGAAGGCTGCCAGAGTCAAGTTCTGAGGGGCCTGTTCCTTCCTATGCCATTGCAAGTCTTTTCTTGGTTTAAAAGACTTGATGAGGGGACTGGAGAGATGGCTCAATGGTTAAAAACACTGACTGCTCTTCCAGAGGTCCTGAATTCCTAGCAACCACATGGTGGCTCACAACCATCTGCAATGGGGTCGGATGCCCTCTTCTGGTGTGTCTGAAGAGAGCAATGGTGTACTCATATACATAAAAATAAAATAAATAAATAAATCTTTTAAAAAATCTTGATGAGGCTCACCTGCTTAGGACCACCTGGCCTAGCCCAGCCCCACCTTATCAGTAAAGGAAATGCAGGGTTCGGGCGAAGCTGGAGTAAGCTCAGCCGGGTGGGAAGAGATGAGGGCAGGCCAAGCCACTCTGCCTCCCAGGCCTGCTCAGTCTGGGAAATGAGCAGCTGGCACAGAGAGCAGGAATCCAGGCTTCGAAAAAGAACATTACGTAGAGCCCAAACAAGCACTGTGAGGACCCTGCCTCTAYCCAACAGCAAGGCACCCTCCTACCCGGACCTAGCGGTCTCAAGGTAGAGCCTGGACACCGAGGCCCAGACACAGTCCTTGCCTCTCAGTTTCCCAACCCCACCTCCTCCTGCATGGACTCTCATAGGATGCTGGGCCCTTTCCTTAGGGGGCCTTCAGCACCTCTGGACAATCCACAACAGTCTACTTAAGCCACGCAGAATGCCCAGAGCTCTCCAACAGCGAGGAAGCTTTAAAACAGCGGTCCTATTCTTTGCCATAGCAATTAGCAGTCCGTAGGGTGGGGCTGGAGTCAGAAGGAGGGGCAGCTTTGGGCCAGAGGTAAGGGTGCAGGGATGCTAGGTGTCCTGGGATATCAGGTCTGAGAGCATCACTTCCCATCTTAAGTTTAAACAACTGGCAGATCCCACCACAGATGGGTCCAAAGGTATTTGCCCCCACGTGACTGCTACTCTATCATTTCCCGCCTCTATTGTTGTGTTTTTTCCCCTGTAGAATCCTTCGGAAATTTCACTACCTGCTCAACCCCAAACAAGTTTTCAACCTGAACAATGGAGGGCCCACACCAGGGTACGGACGCAGTCTTCACTCTGCCCCGCTTTGGTCTCTGAAGAAAACACCTTCCTTTGTCGCCTTTGGAATCCCCTGGCTTTTTCTGTCTACCATCCTTTCTTACACACCCCTCACCTTGTTTGGGAAGTCGCCCTGTGTACCTTGTCACTGAAGGAGGTATTGATGTCAGAGGGAAACTGTGACCCAGTCTTTGGACGGACGGGAGGTCACGCTGCTCACTTCCTTGGACTTACTTGCAAGGCTCTTAGCTGATATCCTCACAGTGCGTTTAATAATGTCTCTCTGTAGATCGACACATTTATTCCAAGTTGATCATGTCTTCTGCTGTGTGAGCATTTTCGTCATAGAAATAATTCTTTTCTTGAATCACCCAGTTTTGCAGAGATTACACACCTCCTGACCTTTCTCCCACCTCCCTGCTGCCTTGCAGGAAGAGCTGTTAGAGAGGAGGGGGCAGGACCTAGGCGGCTCATCTGAAGGTCTTGGCGGGTGGAGCTTGTCCTCAGCATCAGAAATTATTCCCTCAATGGCCTTGATGCCATCTACCCAGTCAGAGGTGGTGCCCTAGCGCCACCTGCTGGCAGCTCTGCCAGCACCATCTTCCCGGTCTGGTCTGGGCTTTCACACCTCCTGACCTGCATTTCTACTCAGTCATTGAGATTCTTCCAAGGGGGCTGGAGTAAGGTGCCTAAAAATGGAACCTGTCCCTGTCTTTCCGTTGTCTGGCACGGGGGTTATTTATAGAAACGGAAGCACAAGACCTAGTTAAAAGGAGAACGACACACAGGTGCACATTCACCAATCTGTAAAATTAACTCAGAAGTCGGTCCAGACTCTCTCGCAGTTGCCACATCGCCGCGCGTCTCCCAGTGACTGCCGGAGACTGCCGGACAGCACCGCCACGTATCAAAACATCAAAGTACCTTTTCGGCGCGCTCTCCCCTAGGGTATTTCAGGAGCACAGCCTTCTCAGCCTTCGATTGGTTTTCCCTGTGAATGACAAGCTACTTCCTGGGCTGCTGGGCCCAGAGCATCTTCAACGTGCCTGTTTATCTGTGCGCAGACAGGCCGTCCAGCTGAAGGGAGGAGCCCCCAGTCAGAATGTACTGCCTGCAGGAGAACAGGGTTCTGCAAGGGAAGGGAGAGAGGATAATGGCTTGCCGACATAGGCATCCGTGCCCAGAGCATCCCTGGGACTCTTCAGACCATGTGACTGGGAAGAGATGTGCAGGCCTTGAGATTCCTAACTGGCACTTCAAGGTGTCCACGGGTCACATTTTCTACAAAGCAAGGGTTCTTGACTTTTTCCTGCCAGAGACACCTGTCACCATCTGGTAGAGTATGAACTCCATCTAAAATAATATTCTCTAAAGCATCATATGAAATAATATGTGATTTCCAGTGAAGCTGGTTACCCAAAACTAAAAAGATAAATGTGTGGTATGTAAGTGTCTTCTGTCGACACGTTAAACAACAATGCCCGTAGTCAGGTCCAGTGATGAGTGTTAACTGAAAGCCACAAGCTACAGAAATGACAGCCTGTAACCTGTGGTACAGCTGACCTGAGGTGTTGAAATAGCTGTGGTGTTCACTGTGACAAAGTTACAGATGCTATTGAAGCCTCTGTGGTCTGTTGTCTACATTCATAATTGAAAGAAATGCTAAGTGTCAGAGATCAGAGAAGATATTAACATAATATTTTCTCTTCCAAGTTCAAAAACCTCTGAATTATATCCACAGACCACCCCCCAGAAGGTCAGTGGACCCCAGGTTCTGCTCTTCCAGATTCATGCTCCCAGGGAAAATGGGGTCTCGCTCTCCATGGCAGGGGACCCTCAGAGGAGATAATAAAGACCCAGATAACTAAGTGAATCTCTCTTTCTCTGTCTCTAGTATTAGAGACAGCCATCAGGAGAGCCTTAGAGGAGTCAAAATATTAGGGATGCTTTGTATTGTTGCCAAAGTGTGAAAACTGTAAATTCCTCAAATCGTTGAGGAATTCTCAAAAGTGGTTTTCTGCATGCTGAATGTTGGCTCAGGTTCTCCTTCTATTAGGAAGTCAGTACCCCACACACACATATGCACACAACTGATTCTTCTCCATAGTTGGTAGCACTACATAGTAAATTCTGCTTCCAGAGTGCTAAGTGACTCTTCCAACCCCGAAAGAACCCGATTCCAGGGAACAGGAGGACCGACTCAGAAGTATCGAGTGCTAAGGCTGTAATGTAGTTCATTGATCGTTTGTTTAGCATATGCTGGGCACCAGGGTTCAGTCCCCAACACCACATGCACAGATGCATGCACACAGGCACACCCACTAACATATGCACGCACTGCACACTTGATATGTGTTGAAATAGTAAAAGTGTTAGTCATAACACGACCTAACAACATGACCACTGTGGCCTTTCTTCTTTCCAGATTGAACTTCTTTCATGATACCCCAGACTTCCGTGTTCTTGCCTGTGGTGGAGATGGGACAGTCGGCTGGATTTTGGATTGCATTGGTAAGGATGGCCAGGAAGGCCTTTACTAGTTATTTATAGTGAATAGATGTAAAGTCAGCAGAAGACAATGAACAAAAGAAGGAACAGAGTCATGTCTTGTCCATCTGGGTGCCCACCCTCCTTGGACTGTCCATGTATCTGAGGTGAAGAGTGTTCACCGTAGACTTGGTCTTTAGAACATGTATGTCACAGGCAGAACTGGGCTGTAGCAGAACCAGATATACTGGAAGCAGGACTAGAGGTCCAAGTGGAGCCAGGGTGATGTTAAGTAAAGGCCAAGAAGCTGAGCATGACAGATCTTCTAGCGATGGACACCTGGAGCACAAGTCCAAAAAGCACATCTGGAAGGAGCAGACCAGTGCAGAGAAACACCACACTGAGCTGTGTCCTGCATGGAAAAGGCAGGGGAGCAGGCTGGAGGGCTGGGGGCCTGGGGGCTCGCCTAGCCCTGCCTGGATCCAGAAAGTGATAGGGCTTATCTGTGATATTTAGGGATGGGGTATAGCTAAGACCTAACCCCTGCTGAACCAAGGTAAAGTCTGCAATATAGAACACAAAGGCACTGAGGTGGGCAGGCATCAAAGAGGGGCAGGACCAGAGCCATGAGCCCAGGGATGCTTCACACCATCTGTCAGTCATTACAAATGCTGCCTTGAACCTCTAAGGGCCAAACCCTCTCGGAGTCAACTAGAGATGCTGCCAAGGAACGAAGAGGCCAAACTACTGCCCTAGTGGCACCTACCTTCCAGGGCTGCAGTTCTCAACCCACGGGTCATGATCCCATCAGAGATCAAATGACCCTCTTACAGGTTGCCTAAGACCATCAGAAAACAGAGATATTTGCATCGTGATTCCTAACAGTAGCAAAATGAGAGTTATGAAGTAGCAATAGAAATAATTGTGTGGTTGGGAGTGACCACAACATGAGGAACTGTATTAAAAGGTCTCTCTCTGCATTTGGAAGATTGAGAGCCTCTGGTCTAGAAGAAAGACCCAGGCAACAGAAGAATGGGGGAGATGGGTGGAATGACAGAGTGAACATGGAAGAAGGGCAGGGCACAGGAAGAGGGGAGGTGTGGGGTGTGATCTAGAAGGCAGGGAAGACCTCACACTGGGAAGGATGCTACTTCTAAGAACTGGGGGGAAACTGAGCTTCGTGGATGCCTAAGAGAATAGTCCAGATTAAAGAAACAGCAAGGGCAAAGGCCCTAAGGTAGGAACAGGTGGGATTGCTGAAGGCAGTCGGAAACATTGCAGAGGGTGACATAGCAGGAATGAGAAGCTGGGTCACGTGGATGTGTCAGGCATTGGGTAGAGTGTGGCTTTTAGGGGGGTTATTGGGTAGAGTGTGGCTTTTAGGGTGGCTGCTGGGAAGAGTGTGGCTTTGGGAGAAGCAGTTAGGCAAATGTGGCTTCTAGAAGGAGGCAAAGCCAAGGTGTCAAGTGGCATTGGAAGAGATATGACATCCTAAGAGATGAGGGCAGGAGCAGACTCGGGTTAGAAGGCTCCCACAGTGATCCGAGTCAAGGGTAACCAGGTCAGCACCATGGTGGAAACAAAAAGATGTGAGAAGTATGAATTCTGGACCCCAGCCAAATCAGGCAGGGACTGTGAGGCCTTCAGGGCAGGAGGGGAGAAGGCAACCTGCTAGCTGCTGCTTCCCTGTGACCATACTTTGGTTTCTGTGCCTCCCAACACACATATCACACACACACATATCACACACACACATATCACACACACATCAGACATACAAGTATCAGACACACATACACATCACACACATATAACACACATCAGACATATGATTGTCAGACATATACACATACACATAATCACACACATGATCAGACATACACGTATCAGACACACACATCACACACTTCATGTACATACCTCATACACATCATTACACATAACACACATCACATACACATCAGACATATACATATCAGACACACACATTCCTCTCTCTCTCTACACACACACACACACACACACACACACACAGCTCTCTGTTGCCACAAACTCTTAAGTTTATGAATAGAAAAGTCTCCTCCATCCAGGAGCCGTGGGAGGAAAGGCGGCTCCTGGCTGCAGTATCACAGACCCCTCTGTGCTCCTCACAGACCCCTCTGTCCCACTCACTCAGAGGAAGAAAGCAGCCCTTGGTGAAACACTGTATGAAGTCCCTCTGCAGAGGACCCAGGAGACAGATGTGGCTAGGAAAGAGAAAGATGATGCTGTGAGATGAAAGGTGGACTTTTCCACACAGGTCAGAGGCTCCTCACAGAACCCGCTGAGGAAAGAGATAACTGCAAGCGAGCTCCTTTCTTCATTCCTTTAAGTATTGATGCTGTGATCTCCACTACCCCACTGAGGTTGTCCCTCCCACCTCCCCGCTGTGGCCATAACACTCTGCCTGATATCAGTGGGTCTGTGGTGCACAGAAAAGACACCAAAAGCCTCCTGTGCTTCCTCAGGAAATGACAGAGGGTCTTCCAATGACCTCTCCCTTTTCTCCTTCTCTGGTGGGACTCCAGCCACCCAGCCCAGCTCAGACCCTCAAATGTAGCAGTCTCCCTCCTCACATGAGCCTTGTCCAAGTGATCTTCCCATCTGAAGTACTCCCGAGCCGCGACTGAACTGTGGCTTCTTAGGGGGCCCTCTCCTGCACACCAGTCACAGTCACCTTGTCATAGGACCTCCCCCTTCCCTTTCCAGTCAAAGGTGCAATCATCCATTGTGCGTACAAAGATCTCACACTTAGAGCCTGACCGTGGCCACCTACCACAGCATCTGGCAGGACTCCAGATGCAGATCTGGATCTGTATCTAGATGCAGATGCCACGGCAAATGGAACTCACTCTTCTGAGGGAGCCAGAGATCCGCATTGGATCCAGGCTCTGGAATCACTTCTCCATCTGTCTTTGCTAGCTTGCTGTGGGCAATTAATGGAAACTAGTGTTGGTCATCATTTTTCATGATGATCATGGTTAATGTTGGCCAACATGAGCCAATGCTTTGGAGGTGTGTGCTGTCACCTTGAACAGAATTCGGACATGTTTGGGATAAATAGGTGCAAATTCTAGGGAGACAGATTTAGCTCAATATGAAGATGTGATTGACAGCTTTGGCAAACGTGTAACAGTTAACATACTTCAAACATTGTGGATGGCCTCTGCAAAGGGTATGTTCTCCATCACAGAAGGGATTCTGGGATTACAGTGGTGTGGGGAGCAGGTGGGGATTATAAGATAACACAACCATCTGTAATCACGTGGCTTGTCTGATCTTTCATGCGGGTTGCAGATAAGGCCAACTTCACAAAGCACCCACCCGTGGCTGTCCTGCCTCTTGGAACAGGGAATGACCTTGCACGATGTCTCCGCTGGGGAGGAGGTGAGTCTGCATGCCACTGACGCCACACCAGAGTCAAGCATTCAAGTTCTCGGGGATGCTCCTCCAGCAGGACATGGTCAACTGAAGGGTACAGACAGATCTCACCTGTCCCCTCCTGATGCTCATCCCGACACATGGGTTTATTAAACAGAAGTTCCTGCATGATATTCCTCCTGCCTCCTGTCTGAATCAGGATTTGGGATGGAAACTGAAATACACATCACCAACTACTTACAGAATACCAGGGACATCTAGACTATCAGACTCCCGGGGCAATGGCCTTTCATTTTGAAACTCCCCTAAGCTGAATATGGAGTGGTGATGGCTTTTAGAGCAATGATCAAGGTCTTTGCAAACAAGACCAGGCCAGGCCAGGCCAGACCAGCCAGTATCTGTGTTCTTGCTTGGGGGCTGAGGCAGAAACCATAGGGTCCTGGGATGGATCTGCTGCCTCCCGCACACAACTTCCCAGCCATGCAGCTGACAAGTCTTCCCCCCCCTCTTTCCCTTTTTTCTCCCTTTTTCTTTCTTCCAATTAGTGCCATATTTACTGTATAAAATTATATGTTTTGTTAAGCCCTTTTATTATACATGTTTATCCTGTCCTTTGATTTTATCTACCACCCATACCTTCTATTGTTGCATATCCTATTATCCCATTTCCTCTTCCAATAGACTTCTGCCTTAGGGTTTTACTGCTATGAAAAGACACCATGATCAAGGCAACTCTCATAAAGGAAAGCATTTAATTGGGGCTGACTTACAGTTTCAGAGGTTCAGTCCATTATCATCATGGTGGGAAGCATGGCAGTGTGTGGGCGGACATGGTGCTAGAGGAGCCAAAGGTTCCACAGGCAGCAGAAGGAGATTTTCGCACTGGGCGTTACTTGAGCTTATATTGGGTCTCAAAGCCCATTCCCATAGTGACACACTTCCTCCAACAAGGCCACACCTCCTGAGAGTGCCACTTACTCCCTATGGGCCAAGCATTCAAACACATGAGTCTATGAGGTCTAGTCAAACCACCACACCCTTCTACCTTCATTTCTGGTAGGTGGGTAGATAGATGGATGGATGGATAGATAGATAGATAGATAGATAGATAGATAGATAGATAGATAGATAGATAGATAGATAGATAGATGGTGATAGATAGAAGATAAATGATAGATGATAGATAGATAGATAGATAGATAGATAGATAGATAGATTGATTGATAGATAGATAGATGGTGATAGATAGAAGATATATGACAGATAGATGATAGATAGATAGATTGATTGATTGATAGATAGATAGATGGTGATAGAAGATATATGACAGATAGATGATAGATAATAGATAGATAGATAGATAGATAGATAGATAGATAGATAGATAGATAGATAGATTGATTGATAGATAGATGGTGATAGATAGAAGATATATGACAGATAGATGATAGATAATAGATAGATAGATAGATAGATAGATAGATAGATAGATAGATAGATAGATAATCGATAGAGTGCTTAATCTCTATTCTATATATTAAAGAAAACATATAATACTCAAGTCTAGCTATTTTGCTTAACATAATCCTTAGTTCTGTCTGCTCCTGCAGATGGCAGAAGTTCATTCATCAGCTCATCCACTCTCCAGGACTGCTTTGGCTCCAGACCATGCCTAGCTCTAGCCAACACATATTCCCTACCTTGCTCTCAGGCTTCCCACTCACACCCAAACGCTCGCTAATTACTCCTTACTGTCTTCCCCCTTCTCTCTGACTCAGAGACCATAGGTGGCTCCAGCCCAAAGATGCCTAGAAGTATTCTAGCCACAAATGCCTAAAGAGTTACTCGCTCTGCATGAGCAGCAACCTTGCCTCTGTGCTCTGGTGGTACATACCATGCCCGTATTCATAGGTTACGAAGGGGGCAGCTTGACCAAAATCCTGAAGGAAATTGAACAGAGCCCCTTGGTGATGCTGGACCGGTGGTACCTAGAGGTCATGCCCAGGGAAGAGGTGGAGAATGGAGACCAGGTTCCATACAACATCATGAACAACTACTTCTCCATTGGTGTGGTAAGTTGGCCGTTGATTGCTTTTCTGCATGACCAGCAAGTGTCTGTTGACCCTTCCAGACCCCTCCTCCTTGTCTGTTCTCTCTGTCCCTAGCCCTGACCTGGGTCTGAGCATTCTCAAATCTGGCACGGTATGGCCACCCTGATCGCATAGCCCCTCTATCCCTCAACCGTAGAAGAAATCCTTACTCCTATCATTTTAGCTAACAGGAGAAAAGACTGAAATTTTTCTTAAGATGTATATATCCTTCAGCTAATAAGAAAACAAACACCAAGGGGTAAGGCCAGGAAGAAACCCTCACGTGAGCGTGAAGATTTCAGAACTCTGACCATGAGGAATGGCTGCTTGCTTGCACCAGGCTTGGCAGACCTAACACTTAGATCCTTTCCTTGAGCTCACTTGCCTCTACCCAACCCAACCACACACACTCCAAGGGCTTCATACATGCCTAGGGGGGTTCTTCTGCTTCTGACTCTCAGGCTGAGTCCACTGTCCCTCCTTGATGCCTACAACCCTTATCTCACACAGTCCATTAATGTTCTCCATGCATTAGACTGAAGGGCTTAATGTGCCTGGATCAACCCTCCTATGTACAAGTACATGCTTGCATGCACAAGCACACATATGCATGCACGCATGCACACACACACACACACACACACACACACACACACACACACACGGACAGTGACGTCTGTGCTTCTTTCTATCCTCCAGCCTAGTTAGTATATCTCAATCAGTTTGTCACACTGAACTCGGCTCCTACCTCAGAGTAGGCGCTGTTTCCTAGGTTGTTGGGAACAATATGATGAGTGGTGTTTGGTTGATTGGTTGGTTTTCATTTGGTATTTATTTATTTATATTTATTTATTTATTTTTATTTAGACAGGGTTTCTCTGTGTAGCCCTGGCTGACCTAGAACTCACTCTGTAGACCAGCCTGATTTCAAATTTACAGAGCTCGGCTTGCCTCTGCCTTCCAAGGGGGATTAAAGGTGTGGACCACTACCACCCAGTTTGAATGTATTCTTTAAAAAAAAAATTATTAATTTTTCCAAGCTGTATGTCTGTGCCAGGTACCCTAGGTACCCACAGAAGCCAGAAAAAGACATTGTATTCTCTCCAACTAGAGTTACAGATGAGTGTATTAGCAGCCATGTAGGTGTGAGGGGCTGAGCCCAAGTCCTCTGGACTCTTAACCACTGAGCCATCTCTCCCCAGTTGGAGTATTAGTTTTTGGTTTTCTTATTTTTATTTTTATTATATTCAACACAATATATATTTTATACCAATCATAAAAACGATGGACATATTATTAAATGAACATAAAAAGATAAACTCTTTCTGTTTATTTGTTTTTAGTAGAGCTTAAAATTTTAGCTCTTACTGTGGTACAAACCCAAGCCAAACGAAGAACAATTTTTAGACATTGGAGTTCATTGTAATAAGGCTGTACTTCAATGTCCCTCACATCACCAAAGGATTTTACCTCCATAGTAGCTAAGCTAAGAGTTGACAGTTCTGCTGCGCCAAGGAATGAATTGTAGGCACAATTATTTGGATATAGATTTCCTGCTATGGTCAGAGCTATTTGACTTGAGTGAGTGTCAACATTCTCAGCCCGCAGGGAACAGGTTACATTCATTTAAGAAATGGTGTGTGTATTAAGATGGTCTATTCATGAAGTCATTCATCAGCTGTTTCACTGAACAATGGTTCTGCTTGGAGGGTGGCACAGACATTAGTTGAGGTTAAGATTCTGGTTCATTGGCTGGGATGATTTTGAAAAGCACTCATCTCAGAAAAAGAGTAACTTGTAAGGCCATCTTCAAAATTGATACAATAATTATAAATATCAAGCAAAACATTCAGTCTCACTCTTTGTTGTTCTCTTACAAGCCACCTCCCAAATTAATTGTCTATGTTTCTTTTGGCTGAATAAATAATTTTGAAATATTCAGAAATACGCTCTTCTGAAAACCATAGTATAGTGTAAAGACATCAAACAAACAATCCTACTAATAGAGAGGCTGAGATAAGAGAAACATGATTTCGAGACCATTATGTGGTACACAGCAAGACACTGTCACATTCAAACAAGCAGAAAGTGTATATGGATTGTACAATATTGGACATATTTCTCCAATTACCAAATTAGAGAGACCACTGGGTGACAGCCAATATATTTCTAATTCCTCATATTTTTGAATTTCAATCTATTAGTATATTTTGTAACATTAATTTTCATATTAAGAGATATTAAGGAAAAGTGATTGTTACTTCCTGTTATTTTTGTTGTTAGAAGTGGAATTATGTTTGTGTGGGCTTGTTGAAAGATTATTTTCTTGTTTTTTCTAGGGTGTAGTTTCCCTCCTGGGTTGGTGTTTCCCATCTATTATCCTTTGTAGGGCTGGATTTGTGGAAAGATATGGTGTAAATTTGGTTTTTGTCATGGAATATCTTGTTTTCTCCATGTATGATAATTGAGAGTTTTGCTGGGTGTAGTAGCCTGGGCTGGCATTTGTGTTTTCTTAGGGTCTGTATGACCTGGGTCTGTATGACATCTGCCCAGGATCTTCTAACTTGCATAGTCTCTGGTGAGAAGTCTGGTATAATTCTGATAGGTCTGCCTTTATATGTTACTTGACCTTTTTCCCTCACTGCTTTTAATATTCTTTCTTTGCATAGTGCATTTGGTATTTTGATTATTATGTGACAGGAGGAATTTCTTTTCTGGTCCAGTCTATTTGGAGTTCTGTAGGCTTCTTGTATGTTCATGGGCATCTCTTTCTTTAGGTTAGGGAAGTTTTCTTCTATAATTTTGTTGAAGATATTTACTGGCTCTTTAAATTGGGAATCTTCACTCTCTTCTATACTTATTATCCTCAAGTTTGATCTTCTCATTGTGTCCTTGATTTCCTGAATGTTTTGGGTTAGGAGCTTTTTGCATTTTGCATTTTCTTTGACTGTTGTGTCAATGTTTTCTATGGTTTCTTCTGCATCTGAGATTCTCTCTTCTCTCTCATATTCTGTTGGTGATGCTTGCATCTATCTAGAGATCCTGATCTCTTTCCTAGGTTTTATATCTCCAGGGTTGTCTTACTTCTTTCTTTATTGTGATTTCTTTATTGTTTCTAGTTCCATTTTTAGATCCTGGATGGTTTTGTTCATTTCCTTTACCTGTTTGATTATGTTTTCCTGTAATTCTTTAAGGGATTTTTGTATTTCCTCTTTAAGGGCTTCTAGCTGCTTACCTGTGTTCTCCTGTATTTCTTTTTTTTAAGATTTATTTATTTATTATATATAAGGACACCGTAGCTGTCTTCAGACACTCCAGAAAAGGGAGTCAGATCTCATTACAGATGGTTGTGAGCCACCATGTGGGTGCTGGGATTTGAACTCAGGACCTTCGGGAGAGCAGTCAGTACTCTTACCCACTGAGCCATCTCTCCAGCCCCCTCTCCTGTGTTTCTTTAAGGGAGTTATTTATGTCCTTCTTAAAGTCCTCTATTGTCATCACGAGAAGTGATTTCAGATCTGAATCTTGCTTTTCTGGTGTAATGGTGTATCCAGGACTTGCTATGGTAGAAGAATCGGGATCTGATGATGCCGCGTAACCTTGGTTTCTCTTGCTTATGTTCTTACGCTTGCCTCCCGCCATCTGGTTATCTCCAGTGCTACCTGTCCTCCCTATATCTGACTAGAGTCTGTCCTTACTGCGATCCTGGTTGTGTCAGAACTCCTCAGAGTCAAGCTGTCTCTGTGATCCTGAGATCCTGGGTGTGTCTGAGCTCCTGGGAGTCAAGCTGCCTCTGGGACCCTGGGATCCTGGTGTGACCAAGCTCCTGGGATCCTGGGATCCCGGAATCCTGGGATCCTGGGATCCTGGGCGTGTAAAAGCATCTGGGAGTGGAGCTTCCTCTGGTGTTGTGGGATTTGCTGAGGAGTTTGCGCCCAAGGTCTGCTCAGGGCACCAGCCCAGGCAGACAGGCTAGAGTCTTCTTAAATTGATCTGGGGCTTGAGATGGTGGTCCAGGGAGAGATACCTGCTGTGTGTTCTCCACAGTGGCAGGTTTATGCATTCTGATTACACAGCAGTCCTTAGGCTTTGTCCCTGTTTTATGGAAAGGATCAGGGCTCTTGGAAGGACAAGGACACATTCCCTTATCCCCCTATCTCCAGGCCAGTCCTGGGTCTGTGCATCCTTCCTGTCTTCCTTCCTGTGTTTGAGACTGTTTAGGCCAATGTGCACATGAGCTCCTCCCGGCCATCCTCGGGCACCAGACTGAGGAATACCTGTGCTCCTTTTTCTCCTGCCTTGGTTGATGTTAAAGGGTTGGGAATGGAGATGGGGTCTAAAAGACAGCTCCAGGGGGTATCAGACTTAAGAAAGGCATTTTAATTTTTAATAAGCACACACACACACACACACACACACACACACACACACACACGTCTTTTTTATATTCAGGCCCCTCTCCTCTGCTCGGAACTCTTCAGCTCTGGACAGTCGAGAAGCTGCCTCTGTCAGGGGCATGGACGTCCTCCCATCAGCTTTACCAAACCACAGATCCTTCTCCTGCCGTAGCCACTGTGTAAGGTGCTGGTGTTTACTGAATGCCTGTGGTGCGCCCAGGCCAATGAGCCTACTTCCCTGCTGCCTTTGTGAGTGCAGGCCAGTGTGTTGTGTAGCAGGGCATCCTGAGCCCGGCTGGGCTGTGGCTCTGCACAGTACACACCCACCCTCACCTTCACCCAGCTACAAGCAATGGAGTAAGGGGAGGTCTCCAAGTCCAGCAGGATTTGTAGTTTGATAGCTCCCAGCAAGGTCTGGGACTCTGCCTTTTTAACAAGCCCCTGGGAGCGTTCTGATGCAGAGGATCCTGAGCCAGGCCTTGGAGGACAGAGACAGCAAAGGAGCAGAATGGACACAGGAAGTGGGTGGCAGGCCCAGACATGAGGTAATGAAGGAGGGGGACGCAAGAAAAGAGAGGAAGCTGGCCACAGGACAGACAGACAGATGGACAGGCTAGGCTGCCCAGGAGCTTCCGGTTGGCAGGTTCACGCATGACTACCATTAGAACCTTCAACACATCTCCCTTTCTGCACACAGCTCTGGCTGGAAGGACAGTTCCCAGGACCTGTCCGCCTCCACTCAGTGCCCTGTAGACAACCAGCCTTCTCTCACCTAGATCCCCAGGCCCTAAAAGCAAGAGCCAGGAATCACGTTTCAACGCATTCTTTCAGGAGGAAGGAGGGAGGGAGCCAAGGAGGGAGGGGGAGGGAGGAAAGAAGCTAACTGCCCTCTGGGAAGAGTACTCAAAAGAGGAAGAGTACTCAGACAGAAAGCCAGCGCCCTCTGCCGCCACCACGCTTCCCCCCCAGCCCCCCTCCGGCCGAGTCTGGCTCCAATATTCCAAGGCTGTCTGTTCACAGTTCTTTTCATATACCTTCAGTTTGAGCGTGTTTATTGTCATATTGTAAGGAAATGGGACTTGTGATCTCGTTGGAGTGCCCTTAGCCTTCTCTTCATAGAATGTTTGCAGGGTTTGTGTGCTTGCTCTTTAAAAGGTGGAAGGTAAAAAGCTTGAGAAAATAAGTACCCAATCTGCACCCTGACAGAGTGCAGGGCTGACATTTGCCAAAGGTCTTGCTTCCTATTTGAGTTCCCAAACTTTGTGAAGGAAGTAGGTATGTAAACCAACCCAGTTCTACCTCCTCGAGATGCTTAAACATAGTCATACACACACACACACACACACACACACACACACACACACCTGGCAAAGAGATGCCTGTGCTGTCTTTGCCTGTTATGAAGGACTTACAATGCCTATTGAACAAATGGTTGCTTCCTTGTAAGTACAAAGATAACAGTCATACAACCACTGTAGTGCCCCCTTCCCCAGGTGGAAACAGAAGGCATTTAATAGATAGAGGGTTGAGTAAGACAGACTCTTCTGGCCTGTCCAGGGAGCCACTAGGCTGAGGAGGACAGATACCCATACAGCAGCCAGAGTCACTGAACACTGCTTTACGGCCCTTCTGCCTGCAGACATCCCCTGGGAAGAGGTCCTGAACACAGTCACCCCATCCAGCACATGGCTTTCTCTGACTTCTCTGGCTTCTTCTCCCCTGCTCTCTATTTTTGGATTAGCTGAAAGGTCAGGATGGCCAGGTATCAGTGACAGGAAGTTAGAGATACAAAATAATTCCTGGAGCCTGTGTAACTCGGAACTCCTCACAGGCTCTGCTTTCAGTGATTCTTAACAGGGCGGTGAGCAGCTAATCCCTTGACTCCGTGAGGTCTATTTCGGAGCCAGAGGGCCGCCAGCCCGTGTAGCGTTTTCCATCTTATAGATTGTTACTAGTGCCCCCCCACCCCACCCCCCCCCCCCACCCTACCCCCGTCCCACAGCGACAAGCCTCCCGCCCATTAGGGAAGGTGTCAACAAGTCAGAGGCTTACAAACTTAGATTCTGTCAGTACTGCACTATAATCTGTCACTTGTGGGACTGAGAAGTGACTTGGATAAGCCAGTCACATCCTTTCTACTCCCTAATCTGCCATAAATGTTTCAAACAATCCAAATTTCAAGCAGCCTGCCCTATGGTCTCTTTCCTGTCTCTGTCTCCAAAAGCTGCCCAAGTGACTTAGCCCTGCACTGTCCGGGGTGGCAAGCACAGGCCACAGGTGGCTTCTGTGCACCTGAAATGCCAAGCCTGATTTAAAGTGTGTGTAAAATATTAAAAACACATCCTACTTCAAAATTGTGGTACAAAAGTTAAACTTATCAACAATTTTTATTGATTATATGTAGAAATTACAAAATTTAGAGCATACTAGGTTAATTAAAACATCCATGAATCAATATCATCTTTTTTTTTCTTTTACTGTTTTATGTGGCTTCCAGAAACTTCTAAGTTACAAACCTGCTGTGTTTCTATTGGACAGCACTGGCCTAGATATTCCAGTGTCTCAGAGTCCAAATAACAGAAGCTTATGTTTGAAAGGTAGCCAAAATCCTTTCTCCAACCATGTGTTTGAGGTTTTGACTGCAGAAGGAACAGCCCGCACCCACACTTCAACTCATCCCCTCTTCGCCCCATAGAACACACTGCAGACACATGGAATCCATCGTCGACTGTTCAGACTGAGCAGAGGCCATCAGAAACGCCACTGCTTCCACTGGCCTGCCCCTGCTGTCACACTCTCTAGAGTGGAAATGTTCTTCACAGTGCTCAGCATCAAAAAAGTATCCAAACCCATAAAATAAGTACCCTACGGTCAGCGCTCAGCACGGAGCCACTCAACTGGGTAACTGACCCTTCCTGACCCTTTCTATCTCCGGGAGACAAACAAGGTCTGAGCCTTTCAAGAGACAGCTTAGCTCTCCCTGGCTGCTTGGTGTATTTGTCAAGAGATTACACCCTCAAATCAGGAATCACATGCTGAGCTAATGATCTTGCAAATGCTGCCCTTTGGAATAAGAAGCCATGCAAAACTTAGCGATGGAAAAACCAAGGGTGGTGAGGACTGACCTGGGAGAAGAGTCTCCGAAAATATCCCAGGAATTAAAACCAGGGGCCAGTCTCAGCTGCCTGGGGTAACGGCAGCAATGTGCAAATCGGGCTGCCACACAATATATAGATTTCTTTTGCCACACAATATATAGATATATTTTTGGGTTTGTTTTGTTTGGGGGTGGTTTGGTTTGGTTTGGTTTGGTTTGGTTTGGTTTGGTTTTTCCTGACAGGAAAAAAAATTGGTGCTTCAAAGGAACACAGATAGACAGACTGCTTTCTGGAATTCTAGAAAAATCATTTGACAAATATCACATATATCTTACTGAGAGTGTTCACTGAGACTTGCTGGAAGAGAGGGAGGCAGGCGTGGTCTAGGCTAGGAAGAGATGCTGCCGAGAGGAGCTGAGACAGCTGTGCGTTCAGGGGATCCCAACAGGCCTCCCTGGGTTTTGAGACCTGCCACCATGTGTCCACAGGGTGACTCTGCCCAGACCATCAGCTCTTGACAGGTCAGAAAACTACAAGAATAAAACAGTAGCAAAAATGTAACTGTTAAGTACCCAAGGAATGTTTACCTGTACCTGCCCTCCCAGATTCCACACAGAGGCTGCTGGCTGGGGTCACCCCTATCCCTAATGAAACTCATCACACGTGGTGTGCACCCCAAAAGCTTCCTCACTGAGCTGCACTTGACGCTCTGCCATTGCCTTTCCTTATCAAGAAACAATTCGCCCAGCATGGAAGCACACAGCTTTAATCCCAATGCAGGGGAGTCAGAGGCAGGGGGATCCCTCTGAGTTGGAGCTGAGTACAGTCTACAGCTGCGGTTCTCAACCTTCCTAATGCTGTGATCCTTTAACCCAGTTCCTCATACTGTGGTGACCCTAGCCATGAAATTCTTTTCATTACTGCTTCATAACTGTAATTCTGCAACTGTTGTGAAGCGTAATGTAAATGTCTGTGTTTTCCGATGGTTTTAGGAGACCTCTGAAAGGGTCATTTGGCCCCCAAAGAGCTCAGGCCCAAAGGCTGAGAACTGCAGGTCTACATAGTGAGTTCCAGGCCAGCTAGAACACATGGTAAGGGCCTGTGTCAGAAGAAAGAGGGAGAGAAGGAGGGAAGGAAGAAGGGAGAGAAGGGGGGAGAGAAAGGGGGAGAGGGAGAGAGAAGGAAGGGGGGGAGGAAGGATGAGGGAATACACACTAGCTAAAAATCTGCTCTATGGACTTTTATTTTTGGCTCTACAGAATTTTAAGAATCTTTCAAACACAGTCTAGTAAATGGGTTTTGGTTATTTATTGGTCGTTGGTTGTTTGGTCGTTGGGTGGGTGAGTGGGTAGGTTGAGATATAGTACCACCTTGTAGTCCAGGCTAGCCTTGAACTCTAAATCCTCCTGCCTCACTATATCCACATGCTGAGACTACAGGCATATCCCAGCATGCCCAGAGATTTCTGATTGACTGCTGCTGTCACTTCTAGGCAAATCTAAATCAGCTCCTTGTTTCTGGACTGTTCTGTCTCCAACCAATTAGTTTATTTCCAGTGTTCGGCATCTGCCTGCACAGTGCTGGATTCGGAATGTGTGATGAGGGGACAGTACGCATTCTTCTGCCGGGCTCGTTCAGAGGTGCAGAAGGCTAGGTCTGAGTTCAGCTTTGGATCCTATTGTGGCCTATAGATCATGGAGCCCCAACATGTCAGCACCAGTCACAACCACAACCACAAGCACTCACAAAATGGCTGTATCGGGAGTGTGGGATGCGGGTAGGACTCGGGGCTGAGAGGCTCCAAACTGAGAAACGGGACACCCAGAAACACAGAAAATATCATGGAGCCTTGTGGTGAGTTCTATAGTGCAGATAGCCAACCGTGCAGCCGAAGTGGGGGGGGGGGGGGCAATGGAGCTGTAGAAAAGGACTGGAATTGTGGCTGGCTTCAGAAGCAGTCCTATAGACTTCACAATTAATAGGCAGAAGTTAGACGTTTGATACACTTTTGTTATCCGCTAAACTTGCTCTCCAGTACTATGATTTGTTTTGAGTGAAACCAACAACAAAGGGTTAATGCGTGCTGCCCTCCCGCAGCAGCAGCAGCAGCTTCGGGGTTTGACCTGTGCTATGTTATGTAAGATGTTATCATCACTAGATGCTGGGTGAACGGGACATGAGAAAAGTACTATTTTTGCAATTTCTTGTGAATCAAAATACCCCCTACTTATGTCACCACCACCCGCACCACCCCCTCCCCACCACACACACACTCCTCACTGGCTTCTGACTTCACCCGAGGACAGCCCTTCACTATTCTGGAAGGAGAGTGGCTTTCACTTCACTCTAGAGCCTGCTCTTGCCTCTGTTTCCAAAGGCTGTCACTGGGCTTGAGATACAGGGATGAGTGCCACGCTGCAAGACCACCAAGCGAGGCTCTCAAAGGACTGCGTGGTGGCACTAGCTGAGCCCTGGATGCGGTGCTGCGCCCCTGTGATTTGGAGTCTCTGGAATCTGGGCATTCCAGGGACGGATTATGTGTCTATTCCCACCACACTTCGTGGCCACAACCACTACTAACCAGGCTCTTCTTGCCTTCTTTTCTTTCCTTTCCAGGATGCTTCCATTGCACACAGATTCCATATGATGAGAGAGAAACACCCTGAAAAATTCAACAGCAGGTAAGCGAGCACGCTGGCTGCCGCGGTGGCACCCCGCCCGCCGGGCACTGCCAGCCAGTGCGGCCTCCCACCTGCTACCACGGAAATGTCCTTGGCCTGGGTCGACCGCCAGGGGACTTCGTTTTCCTGCCACGTTGCCGGAAGGAGGGTTTCCATTTCTAAGAAGGAAAAAAAAAATGTCAGAAACCTGCCACAGCCTAGCTGCCGGTCCCCTCCTGCAGGAACTGGACAGAGGGAGGCGTCTGGGGACCGCATGAGTGGCAGGGAGCCTGCCTTTGGCCTCCTGGAACCCCTCTGGGAACTTAAGAGGTTTCCCCTCAAAAGCCCAGCTTCCCGCAGGGGGTTTGGGGAGCGAACGGTTCCGCTAGGGTCTTAGACCCGAGGCGGTGCCAGCCTCTCTCCTGGACAGCAGAGGGCAGCAGAGAGGCCCCTGCAACGGCTGTGACCATGGAGGGCACCACAGCGGCCTCGCATGGGCTCCTGCATGCCTGGAGATTAGGTTCAAACAGGAAAGAAAACAGAAAACCAAATCAGTTGCAAGAGAACCCAAACCTGTCTTGCAAAGCGAACGAAATTTACCAGACCCGTGGTGAGACTGACAATTACCATGGAGTTGTACATTTTCCTTTTCTTGCTCATTTCTCTCTCTTCTCTGACTCTGTCGTCCTTGCTGTACTAATTCGAAGATCATCCCTGGATTCCACGCCTAGCCTCAGGCAGGTGGGCAGCAGTGGGATAATAACTTGGACTTGATCTTTGAACCTAAAAGGGTTGCTATTGGTGGAGGCCAGAGAATTCTCCTCAAAGCAGAAGTTCAGGTGTTATTTGAGGACACTTCACAACCCAAGCCCTGACTCCACAGCCTGGATGCCTAACCAATCAGAGGCTGAGCACAGTGAGGTAATGTCAAGCCCGGATCTAACAGCAACTGAACTGTACTAGGGTGACATTCTGTCTCACTCAGACCCTGGACCCACCATGCACTACAGACACGACTTGCCAACCCCTGCTTCTGAAGTCACAAATGGGCGGTGACAGCCCTTCCCCCACCTTCACCGCTCCCGTGCATGTATGCAACCACTATTTTTAAACCACTATCACATTTTATTAAAGTATTTACATGGAAGAGTCCTCTTTACGCTGGAAAAGTAGGCAAACTTTAAGATTTTTAAAAGTCAAGTGCAAATTTTTATTAGTGACAAGAAAAGACGATAGGCATAAAACCCAAGTTCAGTTGTGCCCAATGCTTTGAGATCATTGATCTTGTGACTAAAACTGACGACCCCAGGACCCAGCTCAGGTCGGGCCTGCACCCTCAGCAGGCCTGTGGAGTAGGCTCAGAGATAAGTAGGTGCCAGAAGGAACCTTTCTCGGGAGACCAGCTCTCCTGACAATAGGTTAGTTTCCGAGCCAGTCTCGAAGCTTCTTGCTCCAGCCCTTCTTGCCTCTCCAAGTCTTTCTGAGGTAGTCTTGCGCTCCACTGCTGGGCCGGGCAGGGCGAAGGTGGTGGCCTTTGGGAATACCCACTTCAGGAGCTTTTTCGTGTGTTCTAACTCTGGACCAGCTTGTTTCTTCCCTGACGTTCTCGGATGCTGTGCATGCCACGTGGTCCATCCTCCCCTCTGTCCGAGGGCCTGGCCTGGCCCGTTGCTGCTGTTACTACTCTGTTTCAGGGCCACCCAGCATGGTCTTCCTGGTGCCTGGACAGTCCTTCCCTATAAATGCGGTGCTCGAAAGGGAGCGGGTCCTTCTTGATCATCCCCATGGGCCATGAGGAGGTGTTCTGCGGCCTCTTTGGGACGTGGCCCTGACTTGAAACTTTTGGCAGAAGTCGGCCTGTTTCCCACACAAACAATATCTGTTTCTTCCCCATTCATCCTCTTGTTCTTCCTCTATAGAAAGAACCAAACCGTGTCCTCTTTTCTCCCAGAAAGACAGACAGACACAGATGCTCGTTCCAGCAGAATAACACCCTCAGGACTACTTTTTGGAAAAAACTGAACAAAACAAAACAAATCTCTTGTTCTACCCATTCTACAGACTTTCAGTGTCTTCTTTACACCCACATACCCTCACAGGCTCTCAGGTGCTTGTGTCTGGGAAATCCATGGGGGTTCTGCTCATTCACTCATTCACTTGCTCATTCATTCACTCGCTCACCCGCTCACCAGCTCACTTACTCATTCAATCATTCACTTGCTCACTCATTCACTCACTCATTCATTCATTTGATCACTTGCTTACTCATTCACTCACTTGCTCAAAACATCTTTTGAAAATATACTGTAGACCACACGCTATTGAGTATTTGAGAAAGATGACCCAGCACTCACTGCCCCCTCCCCCCACAACCCCACTGGGAACAGACAGAAAAGCAGGGGTGCACACCAGCGTGTATGAAGTGGTGTGTCTTCACAGAGGTGACCTAAGAGAGCACAAAGCGAGAGAATGGAGCTGGCTAACATGGAGGTTTTCTAATGGCAAAGATGCCCCACTCGGATAAAGAAATCAAGAATACGTTTTTTACAACATGATAAAAAGAGAAGGGCAGTCCCCTGAGAGAGAGCCAATGTCCCTGAAGGTTAAGTGCTAGAGCGCGCAGTGTGCTAGGGAAGAAGCCCGCGGTGCGGCTGTTGCATGGTCTCTTTCTGTTGTCTTAGAGAATAAGGAAGCAGAAGACGAAGCTTTTCCACGGTCTAAAAATTAAGGCAGAGCAACATATGAGCTGAATAGTGCATCAGAAAAATCACATTATTAAGTCCAATTAGACTTAATAAAGACAGATCTGTCCAGGGTGGGGGTGGGGAGGGGGGATCACAGCAAAGTAGAGGAATTCATCATGACACCCCCCCCCACCTTTCCCCCTCCCACTTCCCGGATCCCATGAGCAGGATGGCTGCTACATTTGCTGGGGTTCGAGCCCCCAGCTGCACCTTGTAGACATGACAGGCATATGGACTTAAATTGAAATCCGTGTGCTTGCTTGAGAAATGAGGTTGCTCAGAGCAGCCCGTTTTACAAAGCCACCCGCCGTTTCTTCTGGAGAACTTTGGGTCCACGCTGCTCTATCCTGTCTGCTTGCCTGTATGCAAAAAAACCCCAGGAGTATTCAACTTGTCCACGGAGAGGCAGGCAGGCAGCCATTTTCTCTAGGCTTCCTTATTTAGCATTGGAGATGGTTTTAAATAGGCAGGTGGTTGTTGCCATGGTAACCCCATTACACCAGCAGCTAAACTTAGGAAGGGCCACAAGGGATAGGAAGAAAGCCTGATACCCGGGGATTTGAAATTGTAAACGATATTATCAAACAAAGCTTCACTTTACTGGGGAGAACACAAGTTCTTCAGAGAGTGGTTGATGCTTGGCCTAAATGCCTAAAACCGGCCCCCTAGAGGATAACCTTGAGGCTAAATATAGGGAGTTGTAATTGGTCTATTTGTTTTGTTTTCTTTTCAACAAGCGAGGGCTAGTCAGGGCTGGACTCTCACTCTGCTAGTCTGCTTAGGGCTATTCCAATCATTCTTCACCCAGGATCCAAAGGCTTCAGTGGTTCAGAGAACATTTTGAAATTGTACAATAGTGTGTGTATGTGTGTATCTGTGCCTGTGTCTGTGTTCAGAGGCATCAAATCACGACTCTATTGTTGGGGTTTCTTTATCCCCACCCCCAGTGATCTCTCTAAACTAGTTGTTGCCAGGGAAAGTGGTGATTTTTATGAAGTCAAGTGTTCTTTCCAGTGGAATAATTTTGTTAATGGAGTAAAAGCCAGACCCAAGGAGGTGGCAGTGTGAGCTAGCTATCTCAGACAAGTTAAGGTCCCTGGCATTAACTATTCCGAATTTAGCTGTTATGAAAAGTGTTGTCTCACTGTCAGCATAAAGAACACAGAGCTTTACTTCTACTGAGATTATAATATGTTAGAAAGTGTTCTGCTGTAAATGAGACACAGTCCCTGACTTTAAGAATTCATAATCTGGCCAGGTGTGGTAGTGGTGCACTCCTTTAACCCTAGTGCTCAGGAGGCATAGGCAGATGGGTCTCTACGGGTTTGAAGCCAGCCTAGTCTACAGAGTAAGTTCCAAAACAGTCAGGGTTCTGTAAAATGAAAGAAAAAGAAAGGAAAAGAAAGAAGGAAAAAAGGTTGGAAGGAAGGAATTCATAGTCTAGCAAATAAGGGAAAATAATCCTCAGCTTTTTTTTCAAATTATTTTTATATAAAAGGAATTTACATTTAGCAAACCATTGGAAATACAGACAGTGGTTCAGCGTAGTAGTAGATTTTAATGTCATACCTCAAGACTGTGTCTTGAGTGTAGAACGCAAAACTAAGATAACCAAACTAAGAATTTTGATTCATTTTGAGTTCCAACTAGAGGCCAAGTAGTTAACTGGGTATTTTATAATATACTACATTATTTAACTTTCAACCTTGCAACATAAGTGCTGGGCATTCTCAAATTCTGACTCTAGAGATAAGGTAACAGCCTGGGAGAAAGTCATAGACTTATCTTTTAAGCACTGAGCTTGATTTGCTTTCTAAACTGCCACTAAAATCCGGAGTTTAAGCCCTGGAGTCTGTCCAAGGTCTTACTCGTATAGGTCAATGTTCCTAAGGCCTTCTCCTACACGCTGTCCATAGGACTCTACTCAGTAGTCATTGAAACATATAAGGGGGAGTGCTGTTGCTCCCATTTTAAAGGTGAAGAAACTAAGGCTAACGATGATGGAAACACTGTGTGCTTACCTACCTTTGTGAACTGTCTCCATGGAAAAAAATTCCTGTTGGCTTATGAGAGGGGACAAGGACATCACCCCTTCATATCTCCTTAAATCTAAGTCTTCTTTCTATTCCACTGTCACAGCAAGGAGCAAGACTAGTTATGGGGTCTCTGTGACTCACAGCAAAATTCAAGAGTGAAGAAAGTTTTAACTGGTGTCAGGGGAGGGGCAGTGAGTCACAATTTTCTAAGCGATAGTGGTCAGTGTTCACAGTGGAGAAAAGGACACTGCCCCCCATCTTCTGGATAGCCTACCACAATCCTCAAGAAGTTTCTAGACTGTGAAGTTTTGTATATCTGAAATCTACTCCTTAAAGCCACCCAGTGTCCCCATCAGTGAGCAAACCAAAAGAGTCTCACTGTGGAGTTTTTACTGGTGCAAGGGAGCCCCAAGCACTGGAGGAATGTGTTATATAAACCGGTTGAGTGCCATCCACTTGAGCACGTCAGCCAGTTATTTCCTGTCGGGCCTTTCAAAGGGTTCACATCAGTGTTGTCAGTAGCTGACTGACCATCTTTCCTAAAAGCCCTCTGGTAGTTAGCAGGCTCTGGAGCGTTGGCTTCCTGGAGCAGGACCAAGAAGCTGATGAGGGGTTCCCCAGAAATCTTAATGTAGCTTGACTCTGTAGAAGGTTAGAACATACGTTGCAAAGAACTAAGTGCTTAGTAGATATTTATAGAAGGAGGCAGCAGGGCACAGCCCAAGCTGGCATCAAAATTTGGCTCTGCTGATTACTGGCTGTGTGACCTTGGGCAAGTGAGTTAATCTCTTTAATCATTTGCTTCCTCCCTTGAAAGTCTCCAAAGGTTGCCAGAAGCTAGGTGAAGAACATCTATGGTGAGCAGTGGGGACTCAACAACATTTGTTGTTGAACATCACTGATCCGCAAGCTTGGAGACTTAGCATGGCCTTAAATCACTGATAAGCGCTGACAGTGTACATCTTTGATGGAATGCCAAGCAAGATGTGGCTCTTGTTCAGTCATTGTCACGAAGACGGGATCCTTAAACTGAGATGTTGGAGGAAACCAAAAGTTGTATAAAATCTGACCAATGGGAAGTTAAGATTAATTAAGCAGCATTGGGTTGAGTTGGATTGAATTCTCTTGGATTAGAGCTGTGGAGAAAATTCCTTCCAGTGACACCATGAGGTAAAGTGTGGGGTGTAACCACTAGAGATTCTAAGGCTAAAAACTGAAGGTGGGGACTAGGGTAGGGAGTCAAGACTCTAAACTGATGTGGTAGTGGGAGGAGGAGGGAAGAATAAAGTGAGGGGAGGGAGGGACCGAGGGAGGAAGGGTAGGCTCAGGACAGATGCCAGGTGCTACTGGAATACTTAGGACTTACCAGCTGATGCTATGGAAAACATCGCTGGTAAAGGGACAGGTGTCCCAGGCAGTCAGGTTCTGGACATGTGACTATTCTCATCAACAATGCCCTCACTCCTCACTGCCCCCTCTCACCTTTACTACTTACTCCCCAACATTAGCTGAGCACGGAAATGGTAGGTGGGAACATCACGCAGACTAGCACGTTCTGTGCATACAATTTTGAAAGTTCAAGGGCTACCTCTCCTGATTGCTTGTGGCATGCCCTACATTTATACCATTTACATAACAACCCCATGAGTACACCCAAATTGCAGTCTTTATAATACCAGGAACATGAGTTCAAATCCTCAGTAGTTAAGAGTCCCGTGCCCTGAATTGGGCTTTGCCTCCTTGCCAATACTTGGCATCTCAAGAGAGGTGCTCAATGGACCAAGCTCCTGTTTCCTCCAATATATAAAATGATGTTTTAAAATATTTGGGGTTTAGAAAAGCCTCTACATGAAGTTGATTGTGGTGTTTTCTACTTTCAGTCTTACTCCTGTGGGCATTTTGTAAGAGAAATGAAATCCTTATGTTTCGACAATCTTTAAGGCCAGCAATGGTCAACTGAGTCTTTTTCTAACTACTTCCCTTGATGATCTTTCCTGTGCCTCTCCATTATCTCTGGCCTTGGGAAATTACTGCAAGATTCAATAGAGAAATGTATTTAAAGTGCTTATCATGGAGTATGGCACAACCACAGTAACTACTCTTTTTAGAATTGTTCTCACTACTGAGGTAGACCCTGTGGTGGATGAAGGTTGTATTAGCTAATTCAGAACCCATGACTCTCCATGGTGGAGGGGTAGGTATCTGTTGGTCATAGCTTTAGTGAGTCACCAGGGTGGAAATGTTTGGCATGTGTTTTATCTTGATTTAAAAAAAAAATTCTTCAACAAGAGAACAATCTATTTGTCACTATACACTTTAGTAACACATCATATAGCGTTTTATGAAGTGCATTGCGTTATTAGTGTAAATCATTTTGAAAGCAAACAAAAGCTAAAGGGAAAACAGTCGTGGCTCAGAAACACTTGTGGCATAGTAGTGCATTCAACTGTTAGTCTGATAGACACATCATGAGACTACTGTGATACCTGTTTCTATAAAGCTGAGTGGGCCACTTCCTAAATGTTTTAGACAAGCCATTCAAGCTCACTATAGAAAATTAAACCATGCCATCCTGATGCCCGGAAATCTGATCCTGTCACCATTCCTCTCAGCATTTCCCTGTACAGTTTTACTTCCTTGAGGCTACACCATATACACAGATTATAACATTATATAGTAGCAATAAATGTTATCTCAGAAGCATTTATATGTAGCTATGAATTAGTTAAACTAATTTGGCTCCAGGCAGGTTGCTTGCACCTGCCCGAGAGCTCTCTGGATTCTCAAATAAAAGACATACACACACATACACACACACACACACACACACACACACACACACACACACACACACACACCAGTTAATTTTGATATGCCTTGACTAGCTCAATGGTTGGTCACTTTTAAACCTCCCTGCAGCTAACAAACACCCCGCTCTGGTATTCCTGAGTTAACATCTTTTAAAAATCTGTATTTCATCTCTGCTACCCCAGACCCAATCAGGGAAGTGGCCCCCAGGGCCACTTTCCTGGCTCCTTACATGCCAGCAGGCCCCTTAAGTTTCATCTTTCTGCTTCCACATGATGGTAATGCTCTGTCTTCTTCCCCTATCCCTCAGTCCCTTGCCCGTGCAATCTAAAAGTCCTGCCTGTCTCCCTGCCCAGCCACTGGCTGTATGACAATTCTTTATTATCAATCAAAGCCAGCTGGGGGCAGGGATCCTCAGGTCTGGAAGCCCAACTTTTGAGAGCCGAAATAAGACAAAGAATTAGAATCAATTCCCAACATTTATAGACTGTGAAAAGCAAGTGATCGGAATAAGTTTATTCGAAGTGGGGATTTGATCAGTATTTTCCAATTTAACAAAAATCGCAGTTGTTTTGTTGGGTTGATATGAAAGCTTAAGAGAGATTATTCAAGTCCCTTTGCAGTGAAGTAAGTCTCTGACGTGCAGTGCAGCTCTTTTGCTGTAAAGGATAAGTAAAAGCTGAAAAGATCCTAATTCTCTCAGTTCCAAGCCCTGTACATGGTTTTGCTCTGTCTCAGTGGGACCTATTCCTGTTTATTTGTCAGGGGCAATAGGGTTGCTATCTGAGCCACACAGCAGGCAAGCATCTAGTAAATGCTCGGGAGCTGGTCTGCCAGACTCAATAGTAGCCATCACCTGAGGAGGACTCTAGTACCCATTGATTGAATTGATTGTCATCCAAGTATAAGAGAGATTTTGTCAACTAATTTTACAGAGGGTCAGAGGGAGAAGTGCCACAGACTTACTAGTCACAAGATGGAGTGGGAAGTGTCACACTTTAAAAACAGGACTGTCTGCTTTCATGACCTCAGATGTTTGACTGCTTTTCTATGATTTCTTGTGCCCAGTTTCTCAGTGTGGCCAGCCAAGAAAAGATACATCCAAAAAAAGAGCCTAGAGAAGCCACAGAGCCAACTGAAGGACTACTTGAAGCCCACAACCAAACCACACTCATTTCTCTAGAGAACCAGTGGGCGCACTGGGAATGGCTGCTGCGAGAGGGTGCACAGCAAGAAATGCTCTGTCTCACCTCAAGAGGTGGTAGGGAGGGCAGTAGGAGAGCTTGAGTTTGGGGCAGGCAGACAAAACTTCTCGTCTAGAGACATACCAAAGCCTGAAATGAGATACTGAGAAAAGTGGAATCTCCCGCAAACGTTCCCGAAAGCGGAGTGCTTGATTCATCTGCGACATTAAACTCATTACTCTCTTCTCAGCCCAGAGGTATATGTTCACTGCACCATGAAGTCACACCAGATGAGAGCCTCTGTCCAATACACCAGGCTGCCTAGGTGTCATGGCGGAGGCCTCTCACATCTTGTTCTGCTTAACTGCTAGTGACACTAAGTGGTCTCTTCAACCCAACCTGCTGCTCCTCCTCAGCCCCACCCTAAGCTGCCCATTGACACCTGGTTGTTATCTTGATGCCACTATACCCAGAGTCTCCTGCCAGAACCCAGGTTCTGTTCCGTTTTATAGGACCTTAAGCTCTCTTGCTATTTATGGTTCCTTCTCCACAAGCATCCGAGTCACCCCTCGTTGGCCCCCTCCATTCCTCTCACCTTCCTGTCACACCTGCCCCTGTGCCCTTTGCCTCAGCTGGTAGGACATCTCCCCTTCTGGCCTAAGCATCAGCTATCGTTTCCAAGGGCCACCCTTCTGTCCCAAGAACTCCCTCCTTGACTAGCCCTAGCCCTGGCCTCCACATTTGTACTTGATTTTCTTTTAGAATCTGTCTAGAAAGCTTCTGACACATTTTTCCCACTCTCATTGCCCTCTTTGATGCGCAGAGTTTATTATTTGGGGACAAACTTGCTAATTGCACCAACCCATGTGGCCACTTTCAGGTCAGAATGGCCTCACCTTATTTGGGACCCACTGAACTTAAACTGACAAGGTAGCATGTGATTCACTCTACAGAAATGCATGGAGTGCCCGTTAATATTTTATGATGCTAATATTGTTCTCAGGTGGGACAAATGGACTGTCACTGCCTCTTCTCTGCATGCACATGGAGAGACCATCCCAACTACATCATGTGTCCTCAGGCTGCTATAACAAACGTGACTTGAAATAACAGGGCTTTATTCTCTGAAGCTGTGAAGGTTAGGAATCTGAGATCGAAGTATCACCAAAGTTAGTTTCTCCCCTAGGCTTAGAGAGAATGTATTCCACAATTCTTTCCTGGTAGTTACCAGGACTCCCTGGATTATAGAAGCATCATTCAAGTCTTCTTCCTTAGTTATCCCATGGTACACTCCTCTCGTCTCCTGGGTGCAGATGGAGCCTGGAAGGACCCTGTCCCAGCTGCTCTGCCACTCCTGTGTTCCCTGAGCTCCCGGCCGTACCGCTTGCATAGTCACCAGAGAGACCATCACTTATGTGGCTTTTAAACTTATTCTGTGTGCACACGCATGTGTGCATGTGTTTAGCCCCAAAAGAAGAAAGTCGGAACTCATTAACCATCTATCTATTTAATTTATTAGCTATAACTTTGGAGAATTTCCATTCATTTCAAAGGATTTTTGCCATACAACAGAGCCCATCTTTATATTTAGAGCTAATTTGATTAGTGTGTTGATTATAATTTATTTCTTCAAACTGTTCACAGTTATACATATGTTCTTTAAAAGAAATTGAAATACAAAATGAATGTTTGGCCATTACATTCATTACATTTGGGAATACATAATAAATGTTTCTAAGAGTCAAGCCAGGCAGTGGTGGCGCACGCCTTTGATCCCAGCACTTGTGAAGCAGAGACAGGTGGCTTTCTGTGAGTTCGAGGCCAGCCTGGTCCACAGAGTAAGTTACAGGACAGCCAAGGCTACACAGACAAACCCTATCTCAAAAACAAACAAGCAAAAATGCTTTAGTTTAATTCCTCATTTAAATAAACATTTCTTAAGGGAAATTTTAACACTCTTACTACTTGAC
Source organism: Apodemus speciosus (assembly GCA_002335545.1). Classification (NCBI taxonomy): domain Eukaryota; kingdom Metazoa; phylum Chordata; class Mammalia; order Rodentia; family Muridae; genus Apodemus; species Apodemus speciosus. The sequence goes on from BDUI01000012.1 coordinate 496,191, forward strand.
CACAGAAAATTCTGGAAGTAGTCTTTCCTTCCATTCTTTCAGGAAGATTAGTAACTCTTAAATGAAATAAGTTATCTATGAAATCCTGAGGAAACAGCCTTACAACTCTGCTGTGAGGACATGCAACCCTGGTGTGAAATACCGACACAAATCCTGGCGTGTTCTTGGATTCAGCATGCAAGGAGCTGGGTGTTGGCCCTCACCCTGCCTCCTCTTCCCTGCGAGCCATTGGGAAGTTACTCACTTCTCTGTCTCTGAAATGGTTACTATTTGTTGCTGTGGGGATTAGCAAGGAGGCCATTACAGCTGCCTGTCGGCTCTACAGAGACTCTGGGACTCTGATGTGAAGGGGTGGCTAGGGCTCCTGTGTAAGAGGACAAGACTTCAGCTTTCAGCCTCCTCTGTGGTATCAGCGTGCTCCCTGTTTGCCCCCTGTGGAGTGTCATGAGGCCTCTACTTTGAAGCCTGTAGGAGTGTTTACACTCTGGTGTTGGGAGCGAGGGGTCCCATCCCTTCGCTTTTTACACAGAAAGCATTTCCCGATCTTCTAACACTCTTCAGTAAATGGAGGGCTCTCCTAACCCCAAGAATGTACTTTGTAGCCTCCAACTGCTCAAGTGTCAGGGACTTGGGCAGTCTCTTAGATTTCTGTTTACTGAACATACACTTAAGGAGAATTCCTCACTCTCTAGTAACAAGGCATTTTCTATTCTGTTCAATAGTGAGCTACTTTAATCTTGAGAGTGGGCCTTTTTGGAAAGCATTCCAAAGTGCCAGTCAAGCCAAGGGCCTCACATAGCCTTTGAACTCGATGTGCTGAGAGTTCTGAGGGCAGTCTCAAGCTCTGGGCTGACACAGGCACACGGTCATGAGAAGGTCATGGGTACGTTACAATCTCAAACTAGCCATTTTAACGAAGAATTGGAGTGTTCCATTAGTCAGGCGCTTGCTTGCCTTTCTCTTCCAAATTGCCTTGCCTTGGAGCTGGGAGGGGGTTGGGGGGGTGGGAATCGGGGACAGGAGGGGGCAGGGGAGGGAGAGCAATGGCCAGTGCTCAGAATCAAGGATTGAGGTGAAAAGAGAATTGAATGTCGACATCCTGGGTCCTGGTCTTACCCAGTCATAATCCTTTTTCCCATCTAACTACCAGGTGTGGGTAGGAGGTTGGGATAGTCAACAGAAAGTCTGTGAGTTAAGAGAGGCATGAAGAACTGGGTAACCTGCTAACCAGATGGTTTGTCCCTTTGTCATTGAAACTTTACGGTGTAGTGTTAACATTCTTAAATAGTTATTTGTCAAAACTGGAAACTCAGGGCAAAGACAAAAAGCTACTTTCCCAGTTCTGAAAAGACAAATAAGTACACGTAATTATTGCGGATGTCACCAGCTTAAGCTTTTACCCCACTACAGCCAGTGAGCCCTTGGATTAGGACACAGGACTAAATATGCCAGCGCCTCAGGTGGGAAGGAAGTAGAGGAGGAGCTTGAAGCCACTCCTATATGAAAGGGCCACACGTCCAAAGGCCAGCGGAGGTCAGGGGGCTGGTGTTGGTGAGATGGACAGGTGGCTATGAGGCTTCACGGAGTCGTGGGGACTCCAGAAAACTGGAAAACATAAGCGAGTGAACATAAAGTGAGTGACCAGCACCAGCTCCAGCCAGTCGTCAGAACAGCAAATGACCCGGTGCTGATCTCTCAAAAGAAAAAAAAAGTGGGCTCCAGTGCGCATGTGTAAGCCTGCACACTCGGTGCCTGTATGTATGCATAATTTTCTTCTTTTAAAAGGCTCTGTGCAAGTACTCTCCTAGGCCTTAAGATCCTGCCCCTTCAAGTTATCATGTTGGTACCCAGGAATTACAATGTAAAGCTGTGATGGAAACCAATGGTTTCTTTCTTGTTTAACTTGACCTGCAAATTACTGATGCTATTGATGTAAGTCTGAGAACAGACTTACAGAGAAGCAACAGGCTTCAGAACATTTGAGAAGTCAGCATGTTTGCAATAACAAAATGTTTCAAGACACCAATAAAAGACATGATCCCACAAGAAGAAGACCCTGGTAGCAGGACCTAAAATCTAAGACTGATTCAGAAACCCATGACAAGTGAAAGTGAGGAAGGAAAATGCACAGTCCCTGTTTGAGGGTAGAAAGAGAAAGCTTGAGGTTCTAGCAAGGACAGTTGTGGGCAAGACAGCTAACTAAGTCATCATACACTTAGGCCCACAATGAGCTCCCAAGGTTACCTACTCCACAGTAAATAACCTGATGCGAACTCCAAGAGTATAAGAACGTGTACATCATAGCAAGAAGATGGAGAGAGTTGGGAAAATCTAAGAGAACCATTCCTTTTTCTCTATAATATTTGAGAGCCTTTAATATGGGCTTAACCTACTGAAAATTTGTAAAAGCAGAACAAAATATTTCAGGTGAAGAGGCCACGTTTGGTAGCCAGACTGAAGAAGACTGTCCCTTTGCACCATGGACTCTGACCCTGAGATATGAGGCCCTGGCAAGAATCACAAGGTCATCCCATAAACGAAGGGGCCGTTCATAGCCCAGGACCTAAAGACCAAGCAGGAGGAGCTTTAGCATGAGATTTAAGGATAACGTTTAGAACATTCAAATGAAACTCTAAAGCCACAGTCCACCGAAGGTAGCAGGTATAAGCTAGAAATAAGAAGCATGGCAGAGGTGGTGCCAAGCAGTTCTCCAAGAGACCTGACAGGACAGAGCGTGGCTCCATACAACAGGCTGAGAACTGCCAGTGACAGGGACAGACTGAAGACGTCGTTGCCAGAATCATGCAGGGTACAGCACACCACCATGGAAGAGTGCTAGATACTGACAAGAGATGGCAAGCTCATGTAACTCGAAGTCACTGGAAAGAGTGTTAAGAAGCACAAGAAGTCTCAGACGCCATAGTAGAACCAAGGCAGAGAGCATATGGTTGAGATCTCAGAAAGTTGCAGTGAGAGAGATTCTGCTGGCAGGGTCTAACCCAGGCTTCCCAGGCAGTTAAGATACTGGCTGAGGCTTTTCTATGTAAGTTGTGTGGTTTTGGTGTTTTGGGGTTTGTTTTGTTTTTCTTAACTGACCCAGGACTGAGATGGAAGGGGGAAGGAGGGACTGCTTATATAAGCATCTGCCCATCGGGTGAATTTTCTTCTTGTCCCGAAGACAATTCCATACCTTCAGAAGTAGAGGACACAAAATCGTTTTTCTTGAACATTATGTGGCCAGGAGGCTTTTGGCTGCTGTGGGATTAAAGTTTCGGGATACCTGGCTGGAGTGAGCAGACCACCTAGTGTTCCAGGTCAGCAAAAGAAAGAAATACTCCACCTGCCAAAGCTTAGCCTCTCCCATCCTGTCCCTTCTGCTAATTTTCAGCTTTCCTCCCACATCTCTGGCCCAGGCTCCAGGGTCACCACCAGGGACTGCAGGTTAATTGAGTCTTCATATTTCTTCCCCAGAAGGTCGAGAAAAGCAAAGATAATCCAATCCGAATTCATCAGGAGAGATGTGCCACATGTGTTCCAAGTTGTAACTCAGCCACTCGTGAGCTGCAAACCCCACTTGGTGTATATCTATGGGGTCTGCTTTGGTTCCGTGTATGTAGTGTGTAGCCATCTGGATAGTCTCCGTTTCCCTGTAAGATGGGTGATGCGCTCCCAGTCCAAAGATGGAAGAACTGAGGAACAGACTCAATGGCTTGCCCAAGGCCACGGACCAGGTGAATGTCTGAAGGATTCGTGAACTGAGCCTCTCCGGATTCTAATCAGAGGCCCCATCAGCTCTGCCAACCCGCCCGGCTCCAAACCCAGACTTTGTGCTCTGGGTAACTGGCTGTTTAGCTGGGTTAGCGTGGGAAGCCAGTCTCAACATAACACTGTTTCTATGGGTGACATACACTCGGAATGACAAACAAGTGGCTTAAGCAAGGGACTTTTGTAATCTGATCTATCGGAATCATGTTCAGAAAGGGGGGCAGGAAGACATTTCTAGCCCATGTTTTCACTCTTATTCTCTCTTTTCTTATCAGCTTTGCATCTCCCAAAGGACAGTGTGAGACCCTTTTACAAAATATCCGAGTGACACCGCCACAGGAGGTAGACGTGAGCTACAAGTGAGGGACCCGTGGCTGGGTAAAGCCACTCTTGTGGTTCAGACATGCACGTCCCAAATTGTTGCCAACAGCTGTGGGCATGCTGAGCTGAGGAGAAGAAAGGATTCTGCTGTCTGTCCCATGGTTGCTGGAGATGAACCGTGGACCTGTGTCACCCCAGACAGTTCTACTTAGTAGCTCTGGCTGGTCGGGAGCCAGGAAATGGCTTTCTTCAGCCAGAGGCTGTCAGCCAAGGAGCCGCCTTCTCTGGCCTTCAGGGCTTAAATTCCAATAAGCTGTTCTGGCCTAGCTGTCTTAACTGTCCCCAGTTCCCTTCAGGTTCAGGCTCCAGGGTTGATGAATGGGTGACTGCTGGAGAACACAGCCAAATGCAGCACCGTAGGAGTTCACATTCCTGCCTCACCTTTCCTCACTGACCCTTCCCCTCCAAGCCAGGGCTCCTCTCTGCCCCAGGGCTTGACCGGGTTCACTGATAAACACAACGGCCTGAGGCAGGCATGGTGTAAGAGGTTCCTGATCGTTGTTGGAGTTTCGTTTGTTTTCAGACTATGGAAAGAGGCTGTTTTCGAGTGGCAAGCACAGACACTGAAACCTCAGGTCTCAGGCTCTCAGGCCAGGGAGATCCTGGCACCATGGAGCCCACCTTGGCTGTATGTCTGGAGTTCCCCACAAATTGAAAGTCGGCACTCCATCCGTCACTGTGGCAGGTGACTGAGCAGGCTGCTGGGACTTCCGAGAGGCAGTATGTGAGCATGCTGGGTGACCACGGTCTGTGAGCCCCAAAGAATCTTTTTTTCTCTGTTAGGTTTTAAATTGCATTTTTATTACCTGTGTGCATGTGTGCACACTCAGTGTGTCACAGCATGCCTGTGAAGGTCAGAGGAGGACTTTCTGTAGTGTGCTCTCTCTTTCCATCTCTAAATGGTCTTCAAAGACTGAACTCTGCATTGTCAGGCTCCCATGGCAAGTACCACTGCCCACTGACCTCAGACACGCAGAGGTCCTCCTGACTCAGCGTCCCAGTTCTTTAAGGACGCTTTTTTACAGGCCGTGTCTGTGCAGTGCCCTGTGTGGTACAGCAGAGGAATTTGCTATTTCAGACTTGGGGAGGCTTTGTCATGACTGGATGCCCTCTGGAGGAGATGTCGTCAGAGCCTATCAGAGATGAATGGTCCACAGTCCACAGAAACAAGCTGTCTCCGGGGAGAGAAGGCCGCTGCTCTGAAGCCGAAATCCTTTGCAGTCCAAACTTAGCCTCGCAGGGGGAGAAAATCCTCCAGCATAAGGTTATGGGTTTGACCAAGTATAAAAGGCAAAGATCAATAAGGAGGCCCAGACCGCTCAGATGAGTACCACAGGACCCCAAGTGAACACAGCCAGTCAACCTTGAGCTTGGATCCCATGAGCCATCAACACGGATGAGGACCACTAGGTCACTTGCTTTTTTGACTAAATACTCCATTCCTCTCACATGCCTCTGAGCCATGGTTGTGGGAGCCAGGGAGAGTAAGGTAGAAAGGAATACAAATTCCAGGTCAGGAGCTACGATTAAATTAACATCCCAACTCTGTAGCCACCCACCCCTCTCAGCTGCATCATCAAAGACTAACTCAGTTTCTTAATAACATACCATGAGCAGGATGCTTAAAATAGAACCACCATGCAAAGTGTGTAAGGAATACTGCGTCCACACACACCCACCCTTTCACTATGAAAAAGAACATAGTTGCTAACCATCTCCACTGCCCTCCATGGATGCCACACTCAGTAAGATCTTTGCAAGCCAGAAGTCCTTCTAAGTTGTAATTCGTTTTTCCATTCTTAGTATTTAACATTCACTTGTCATTCAGTCAGTATCTCTTGATACCAAGCAGTAACAGTATAATCAATATAATTATGTTCTATTTATTTATTTATTTATTTATTTATTTATTTATTTAGATTTTATTTTCAAGACATGATTTCTCTGTAACAACCCTGACTATCCTGGAACTTTCTTTGTAGACCATGCTGGCCCCGAACTCACAGAGATCCTCTGCCTCTGTATCTGTATCCTGAGTGCCAGGATTAAAGGCATGCACCACCCCCTCCATATTTTCATTAGTAATTTATTTTTCTTAATTAATTTTACCCTTTTCTCTTTTTCCCTCTTAAACTTCCCACATGCCCGTCCTTTCTCTCTTTCACATTCATGGCTTCCCTTCATTCCATATTTTTAAAGAAAGGCTTAACCCACTAGTTATCTTATGTGGTCTTTATTATCATTAAATGCACAAATAACTCTTCTATATTAAGAAGACTGTGCAGGTGCAGTAGTCGACACTTTTAATCCAAGACTAGAAAGGTAGAGGCAAATGGATCTCTGTGAATCTGACTTGGGAGAGAGAGAGAGAGAGAGAGAGAGAGAGAGAGAGAGACAGAGACAGAGACAGAGACAGAGACAGAGACAGAGAGAGAGAGAGAGAGACAGAGATTGACAGTAATTCATCCCTGTATTCTGGAGGGCCCTAAGAGCCGGTGACTGGGAACTTGAATCTCAAAGATCATTTAAATGCAAACTTTCGTCTGTGATGCTTACCTGTAAGTGTTCTCACATGTAAAACTTGAATTAAGAACGGCCTTGATCTATTGGTTATTAAGGGGATCCCACACTTACAAAATAACACGCATCTTAAGCAAGTTTCTCCATGATTGACCTTTTTTCTTGGATCCATTCTTGAAAGGGGAGACCCCCACCCCCCTGCCCGCCCTCCCGCAGGCCTGCCCACTCCTTCCTGGTCTCCAGCGCTGGGCCTCTCAGCACTCATCACCCTGGGTCTCTCTGGGTGCCACGAACACAAATCCTGTCCAAGGCTGGAATGGAGCCAGGGAATACCTTGCTCCTTGAAGCTGAGAGACACTGAGCCAACACAAATCTGTTGGCAGGCACGGCAGGCACAAAAGTCCCATTCAGGCACAAACCAGCTATTTGTAAAGCCCCTTCCTGATGGCTGGGCGTGCCCTTTCCCCTGCACCAAAAGGGCCACCGCCGCTTCTTGGAAAAGATTATTCCTTTCACAGCTCCGTGACCGAGGGTCACCCAGTGCCCCATTCTGGGAGCAGCAAGAATAGGGGACAGCATGCAGGGTAGATTAGATGTGGTGACAAGCCCTCTGATGGTGGAGGGCAGCTGAGGATGCCAGTGACACAGATGGCCTCTGTAGCACCTGTGAGGTGACAGTCACAGGCCTGTGGGGACTGCATGAATCCACATGCCTTTGCTCTTTTTTTTTTTTTTTTCTTAACTCTTGGCATACATTTCATTTAACATGATTACTACATTTCGAAAGGCATTTGGAGTTTGACTGCATGGAACATTCACAGGTATGCATTCATAGTATCTCAGTGCTATTACATTCATCTTTCAATTATAACTCATCAGTGGCCCCCTGGGCCTTTGTGTTTCTGGTTGGCTAGATTGTCGTTTATGTTAATGACCTGAGCTTAGTTTATTGTTTCAGCAGATTTAGCAATAACATCAATAACTACTTGGAAAGCCAAATGTCTTAGTTTCTTTTCTATATCTGTGCTAAGATCCCATGACCAAGGGAGTGTATAAAGGAAAGTGTTTAATTTGGGGCTCACGGTTCCAGAGGGTTAGAATCTGTAATCATCATGGTGTGAGCATGGCAGCCTTGGGACAGCAGGCACTGGAGCAGGAGCTGGGAGCTTACCTCCTTGTCCATAAGCAGGAAGCAGAGGGAGATAACTGGTAATGGCAGGGACTTTTGAGACCTCAAATCTCACACACTTTCCTCCAACAAGGCCACACCTCCCAATCCTTCCGGAAGATTTTCACCAACTGAGGACCAAGTATTCAAATATACATTAGCCTACAGGGGTCATGCTCATTCAAAATGCCACACCCAAAATCATTCATTGTTCTCACTGAGATAAACTCTGTGAACAAGTGTCACGAATGTACAGAAAAGATGTGATGGCTAAGGAATAGTTTTTCCAATACAGGACACCCTCTTGTGGGTAGCAACTGTGCCCCAACCCAATGCTGACTGACACGGGAGGCCCAGGAGCTATTTTAGTCATGAGCCACTCGGGGAACCTGATTATCAAAGTCTAAACCACAAGAAGGGATGCCTTCAGTTCAAGGGCTCTATTTCTAGAAATAACTATAACGTTCTCTGTGTAGACTTCTAAGCCCAAAGAAATGTTTTCATGTTTTGACTTTTGATGACTTCAAAAGCCTGTTGCCCTAAAAACTTCCTTGATTCTCAGAAAAGAGCCCCGAGAGCGAGGGATGGTTGATGGAGCTGAACACACGGACCTCCTGGTACAGATGGGCATCAGCTGGCTGGGCTTTACCTGTTGACCTTCCTGAAAACAGCCTATTCATAGCTGTCAGGATGGTGACTGATTCCGGCCCTAAATTGCTGGCAACATAAAAGAACATTTTTAATTAATCTCCTTTCCCCCTTCATCTGTCAAATGAAGAGACTCAGCTAACTCATTTTCTTATAAACCAAATGGGATCGAGCCAACCAGCACCAAAATCAGCCACGTGTCCCTGTTGTTGTCTACCACGTGGCTAAGAAGCTCCGGGAGCCCAGCCTTGGGAGATCAGAGCCTGAGAAGGAGCCTCAGAGCCTCATAGACCTGGAGATCAGCCCTAGGGCATGGTTAGGGATTAGTCACCTCCAGCTGCAAGGTGATTATGAGAGAGAGAGAGAGAGAGAGAGAGAGAGAGAGAGAGAGAGAGAGAGAGAGAGAAGCCAAAGAAAACTCAAGAAGAGCAGTGCAGAAAATGTGTTCCAGCAGTCATTAAAATATTGTTAGTTTTCTCTTTTCCAAAACATATTGGCCACCTGTGGGAGGGGGGACCCTTCTGTCCTTACCTCTAAAGCCAGAAGGTTATGAGTCTTTCAGTAACTGTGTCTCTTGGCAATAAGGAAGGACACTTACCAAGCACTGACTATGCATTAAACCCCTCAATAGCACTTCAAATTTGCCAAAGAAGTTTCCCAACTTTGTTGGATAAATACCAATACATTCTACTTTGCAGAAGTAAAACGATGATTCAAAGAACATAAATAATAAGTCTGATCTATACAAGAGAAGATGAAGCTAGTGGACAGGAGGTCAGGACCGTGTTTAATAAGACTCCTCTAACAAGATCTAGGAGTGATGTGGTTTAGGTGGCATCGCTAAAAGAGAAGGAAGAAAAGTATCTGTGTTCTCTGGCTGGCAGAGAGAGGGCACTGAACCTCCTGTCTCAAACTGGGCTCTCCTGTGCCTCTCAGCCTCTATGGAAGGCTTTAGAAGGCGCTGTGCTGTGATGATTATAGGAAGGAGGAAAGAGCACTGCAGAGGAGAACCCAGTCTTTGAATCCTCCCGTAAGAGGACCATTTGAAGAATGGAAAAGAATGTTTAAAAGAGAGGCTAGAGCAGTGGTTCTCAACCTGTGGATCACAATCCCCCTGGGGTCAAATGACCCTTTCACAGAGGTCACATATCAGATATTTACAATTTATAATGGTAGAAAATTACAGTTATAAAGTAGCAATGTAAGTAATTTTATGGTTGGGGAATCACCACAACATGAGGAACTGTATTAAAGGGTCACAGCATTGGGAAAGTTGAGAACCACTGGGCTCGGAAGCTATCTCAGCAGTTAAGAGCACTGGCTGCCCCTGTAGCAGACTCAGCAGTCTCTGAACCCACATGGCTGCCCACACTCACCTGAAATTCCAGTTCCCAGGGATCCGATGCCCTCTTCTGTAATCGTGGGCACTGCCAATGCATGCTGCACAAACATACATATGGGCAAAATACTTCTACATATAAAATAAAAAATAGAAAAAAAGTAAAGTGTTTAGCAGACTGAAAAATCAAGGGGCCATGGGAAGCAAACATAGTGACTCCTAACTCCAAAGTGCCTGAGTTAACAGAGAATGGGTAGACTGTGTTAGATTTGTAAGCACAAGGTTGTCCTATGAGCCAGTGGTCCAACGGTTGTCTTGGTGATACTACTGAAAATATAGAAGCTCAATGAGAATGTATCTGTCCCATATGTGGTGGTTTGAATAAGTTTGGCCCCATTGACTCACATGTCTGAATGTTTGGCCCACAGGGAGTGGCACTATTAGAAGGTGTGGCCTTGTTGAAGGAAGTGTGTCACTATAGGGGTGGGCTTTGAGGGCTCCTATGATCAAGCTCTGCCCAGTATAGAATTCCAGACTCTGCCTGGATGCTTGCAGAAGACAGTTCCCTTCTGTTGCCTTCAGATCAAGATGTAGGACTCTTGGCTCCTCCAGCACCAAGTCTGTCTGCCTGCTGCCATGCTTCCTGCCATGAGGATAATGGACTAAACATCTGAAACTGTAAGCCAGCCACAATTAAATGTTGTCCTTTATATAAGAGTTGCTTTGGAGCTGGGCGGTGGTGGCGCATGCCTGAAATCCCAGCACTTGGGAGGCAGAGGCAGGCGGATTTCTGATTTCGAGTCCAGCCTGGTCTACAGAGTGAGTTCCAGGACAGCCAGGGCTATACAGAGAAACCTTGTCTCAGGAGAAAAAAAAACAAATCCAAAACAAACAAACAAACAAACAAACAAAAAGAGAGTTGCTTTGGTTATGGTGTCCCTTCGCAGCAATAAACCCCTAAGTCAGAAGTCAAATGCATTTTGAATTACGTTATGGCTCCAAGCCTGTGGGAGCCAGGGAGCAGAATGTGGTTTGAATAGGCGTGGTCCCCACAGATTCATGTGTTTGAATGTTTGACCATAGGGAGTGGCACTGTTAGGAGGTGTGGCCTTGTTGGAGGAAGCCTGTCACTGTCAATGTCAATATATTTTCAATGTATTTGGGTGTTTGGATGGATGGATGGACACATGAGCCACAATCACAGTCCTTTAGTCACCCTGAAGACCGCCCGCAGAAAACCGATCTTCTGCACCCTGTCTCAGGAAACCAGCCTACATCTGTCATGCTGTCTTAACGCTAAATACCTTTTTATAAAAAAAAAAAAAAAAAAAAAAAAAAAAAAAAAATCTTTTTGTTTTGTTTTAGTTTTGGTTTCCCCTTTTCAGGTCTCCTCTTTGGAAATCCCCTATCCCATCTCCCCTCCCCCTGCCTCTATGAGGGTGCTCCCCCACCCACTCCCATCCTCCCACCCTGGCATTCCCCCACCCTGGGGCACTGAACACCCTCAGGCCTGAGGGCCTCTCCTTCCACTGAAGTCCAACAAAGCCATCCTCTGCCACATATACAGCCAGTGCCATGGGTCCCTCCATTCTTTGGTTGGTGGTCCAGTCCCCGGGGAGCTGGGGGGGGGGGGAGACCTGGCCTGTTGACACTGTTGTATTGACACTGTTGCTCCCTCCATGGGGCTGCAAACCCCCTCAGCTCCTTCAGTCCCTTCTCCATCTCCTCCATTGGGGCCCCCTGCGCTCAGTCCAATGGTTGGCTGCGAGCATCCTCCTCTGTATTTGTCAGGCTTTGGCATAGCCTGTCAGGAGACAGCCATATCAGGCTTCCATCAGCGAGCACTTCCCGGCATCCACAATAGCGTCTGGGTTTGGTGGCCGTATATGGGATGTATCCCCAGGTGGGGCAGTCTCTGGATGGCCTTTCCTTCAGTCTCTGCTCCACACTTTATCTCCATACTTCCTCCTGTGAGTATTTTGTTCACCCTCTTTAAAGCACTGAAGCATCCACATTTTGGTCTTCCTTCTTCTTAGGCTTCATATGGTCTATGAACTGAATCTTGGGTATTCCAAACTTTTGGGCTAATATCCACTTATCAGTGAGTGCATACTGTGTGTGTTCCTTTGTGACTGAGTCACCTCACTCAGGATGATATTCTCAAGTTCCATCCATTTGCCTGCAAATTTCATGACGCCATTGCTAACTACCTTTTAAGGCACTTCTCGCTCCTCAGGACTAGCTGCCAATCCTACCCTCTACATTTGAGCCTCTGGCTCTCTCTGAGCATGATTTTACTGCCAGTGTTGAGGCCTTTGGCAATTCTCTTCCAGATTCCTATACCACATGCAAGCCTCCAGTCAACATCACCCCTTACAGCCCCACTCCCCTCACCAGTGACAGGGGATCTTTAAAAACACGAATTGAGGGGACTAAGATAGGACAGTTGGTAAAGTGCTTCTTCAGCAAGTGTGAGGAACTGAGTTCGGATCCCCAGCCCTACATTAGGGAAGCAGAGTGATGTCGAAGTATGCTGGCCAGTCAGTCTGGCCAAAACTGAACTCAGTGAGGGGCCCTGCCTCAAAACGTAAGGCTATTGAGAAAGACACCCACCCGATAGGAATTCCTGGCCTCCAGACATGTGTGCACACACACACACAAGTACCTGCATACAACACACTCACACACCCACACAACACATCCACCCACACACATGGACATGTAGATCAAAACCATACACACATCAGAACTCCACAAGGAATCAGGTCACTGTCACCAACCTGCCCTCTCTCCTACTCAAGAATGGCCAGTGGCTCCCTGTACGCTTCCTGACCTAGCCCGAACACTGGTGTCACAGTCCTGTCCAACCTGCCTCTCTCCGGCACCTCGACCCACCCTCACTTGAGTCTGTGTCCCCTTGCCACTTGCCCTGACCCCCTCCTGGGGTCATGGTTTGGATGAGTTTTGTCTTTGCTGAAGCTCAACTTGAGGTTGCAGTATAGTAAGGCTGAGAGGCAGCAGGGCCTCTGAGGGAGCCTTGCATCGGAGGGGCCCCACCTCCATAAAGGATCAACATAGCTTACTCAAAACTGAGTTGATTTCCATGCAGGGTTGTTACAGAGCAAGGTCAGCTTCTCTGATTCGTTCCTGTCCCCTCTGTCAGACCCATGCCTCTTTCACGGACACCTGCTTCTTCTCTCTGCTGCTTAGCCATGCACAGTGTGGGGCCCTTAGCTGAGCCTGTGCCCCATTCTTGGACCTCCAGTGAAATAAATCTCTTTTCTTTATAAATTGACCAACTCTAGGGGTTTCGTTATAGCAACAGAAATTAGACCGCTGGGCTTCCTCTACTGCCTGGAATGTGTGTCCTTTATCTCCTCTGTTTCCCTGCGTTCTTCTGAACTCTAGCATCACCCAACCCTGAGGCTCTTGTCCTAAATGCTTCTGGATGTCTTTCCTTCTGTCTGCCTTGGTACTGAGTCCATCACAAAGCAGCCTGCGTCCGTGGCCTCCTTACCATGTGCCCCGTTCGTGAAATTCTACATTTTGTTATTTGTTGTAGCTCATTCTCTCCTCTCCAGACTATGACAAAATAAATATATGTTATATTGATATTTTTAAAAAATTTTATCATATTAATTTATAGAAGTAGATGTGCATGTATCATGGCGCATGTATAAAAAGCCAGAGAACAACTTTAAAACGGCATTGGGTACCAGGAGTTAAACTCCGGTGGTCAGGCTTGGTGGCACCCTTACACGCGGACCCACGGCTCCAGCCCCATCTTAATTGTTTCATAGGAAGCATGCAGATCAGCTTTAGCCTCTCAGAAGGACATTTGTCACCATATCACAGTTTTGACCAACCGTGTGACCAGTCCAGAGGATTAACTAGGGATTAGGGTATGGCCTATGACTCTAGAAAAAAAAATATTAAATTAGATATGAGGGGATCACATTTTTAGCCAAAAGTCAAAACACCTGAACTAACAGATATGACTGAGTGTTTTCCTTGACAGCACATATATAAATGCGTAAAGCCTACAGTAGCAGTACACCAGGCAGGTCTGTCACTTTTGCCCCATCATACCAGCTGATGACTATGAAATAGCAACGGCTAACAGAGAGCAGGCTCATCTTACTCATCTTCTCCACCATCCTGAGAAGCAGATCTTCTTCATTTGCTGTTTTACAGATGAGGAGAGTGAGATTTAAAAAGCTTAAACATGGGCCTAAGGTCACACAGCTCCCTGTGAATGGGTAATCCAGTCGGTCCTATTATTCCTCCGTGGTGACCTAGTCTCCACTTTTTAACCTCATCAGATCATCAAAAGAGCCACTTTGGGGCAAAAATAGCCACGGCTTCCTGAAATTTTTATTGAAACTCTAAATCTCTGGGCAATAACTTTCAGAAGTCATGATTCAGAGCAGCCTGATACTTGAAAAAACACTCTCCCAAGACCAGTTGCCCACTGCTGGGAAGGAACGCAGGATCCTGGGGGTTAGAAGCACCTGTGTTCACCCCTTACATGGTCCTTAGTCATCACGGCCTGAGCTGGAAGGCTCTGTCATGTTCCTCTGAGGAGTCCTCTCCTTCAGGTTCTAATAGTTCCGTAGTTGTCAACAGTTTTCATAGCATCTGGAGCAGTATTTCTCCACTGGCCGTAAGCAAGATGATCATCTGGACACTCATAAAAGCACACGCTCTGGACTTGGCTCCACAGCTGTCAGAGTCTACAAATCAAATGCTGGAAACAGCATTTCCGCCTGTTCCCTGGGGGATTCCAACAGATGCTAAGACCGGAGAGCTAGAGGAGAGGCGCTGGTTCTACAACCAGCAGCGCCAGCAAGCAGCTCGTGAGAGAATGAACCTTCCTGGGACGCCCCATGAATGACTGAGCACCTTCGTTTGTACAAGATCCTCGGTGATACGCACATGCACTTTCTGTACAGACAACCAGCGATGGGGGACTACGCTATGTCCCCCCTTTTTCTCTGTCGTTGTAGGCACAGGGAATGAAAACCCTTCTGTGACACAGTGGGAGTATAGGTGAGAACACCCCAGAAGAGAGGGCTCAGCCTGCTCCATAATTCCTCATACACCACCCCAAAACTGAAATGTCAACTACTCAACACACTGATGCAGTGGAACAGCTGGCAAGCTCTGGCCTAAAGGACTGCCGACACTGCTCAAGGGTTTTATGAAGCACAATGCCCCACCCTTCCTTACCCATCCAGTTCGCTGAAGAAAGGCCACCGCCCTATCAACCAGATCTTGGCGCTCTTTACAGGGGAGAAGAATGCAATGGGGTGTTTAAGTTCTACATAAACTACTGCAGAAATGCAGAGAGCATGCCTGCCATGCTGATGAATCAGTCACTATGCCCAGGAAGAAGCATCCTCCATCCTCTGAAGGATGCTCTTTCTCGTGGTCCATGGAGCTGAGGATTGGCAACAGCCACGGAGGCTTCCTCTGTCTTGAGTGCCAAGAAGAATGTGATTTGGCCGGGCGTAGTGGCGCACGCCTTTAATCCCAGCACTCGGGAGGCAGAGGCAGGTGGATTTCTGAGTTCGAGGCCAGCCTGGTCTACAGAATGAGTTCCAGGACAGCCAG
>BDUI01000012.1:521648-546536 GCA_002335545.1 Apodemus speciosus
TGTGTGTGTGTGTGTGTGTGTGTGTGTGTGTGTGTGTGTGTGTGTGTGTGTGTGGTGTGGAGAGAAGCTTCACAACACAGGGCATGGAGATCCGGGTGTGCTGCACACCTTTAATCCTAGATCATGGGAGGAGGAGGCATGAAGACCAGGCCCTGAAAACTCCTGGAACTCAGGACAACCAGGGCTCCACAGAGAAATGCTATCTTGAGAAGAAAAAGCAAAAAGCAAAAAGCAGGGTGGTCAGTCTGTAATCCTAGGACTCAGAAGGCTGAGAGGGGAAGACTCCTGGGGAGACACGAGTCTATTCATCGCAGACAGGAAAACCAAAACAGACTTGTAACCACAGTACAGATAGCACAGAAGTCAAATTTGGTGAACCGATGAGTTTTATTGGAGTTCCTTACATGAATATGGGTGAGGGGCTGTTTACAGGAGCAGAAATGAATCAAAGCTTCGTGACCAAAGCCCACCCCAGCATGGGTGACAACCCACAAAGCTGGAAACATGGCGCATACTGCACAGCCTGCAGGGATCTCAACAGGTTGGAGAGTGAGCGTTCCAAGTGCCACAGTTGGTTTAAATCCCTTCCAGGCAGCTGCTCTGGTCTCAAGAATCTTTGCAACTTTGGCTCTGCCAGTCTAGCAAATAGGATCCTAGACAATCTGGTCAGTTTCTGGAACTTCCTGAAGCTATTTTGAGTTGTTTAGCTTCCAATTTATAGAGCTTCGCCATAGGGTAGAAGGTTTCAATCTCAGAGGAAACTGTTAGACAAGGATAGTAAATGCCTTTACTCCCAGACTCACCTTGACAATCTCACCAATGCCGTTTTCAAAAGACTTCATATTCAAGGACTTCACAGATTAATCAGCTTGGACAAGTTCAATCATCCAGATCATCCAGTGTAGAAAAAAAAGAAAAAAGAAAAGAAAAAGAAAAAGGAAAAGRAAAGAAAGAAAATCAAAGAAAAAAGAAAACCACGGCTCCTGGGGACCAGCTGGATATTATCTGACCTTGCCCACCCCACCCCAGCTGTTTTGCACACCGCCTTAATTTGAAAGGGAAGAAATCTTGAAACTCTTGTCTCTTCTGGGATGGTGTGAACTTCATTAACCTTTCAGAGCATGGAGCAAGTAAGTGGGAAGGGCTATCCTGCCCAGCCGACCAGAGTAGATTATATGGCTGCATCTTCATGGGAGAAGGAAGTGAGAAGAGAAAACTGCTACAGATAAAGCCAGGGCATCTTGGGGTGAGAGTCTCCTGGTGAGTTTCCTTCCTCAATCAAGCCAATCCGCTGCCCCGCCCCCCACCCCCCACCCGCTTCGTGTCCTGCATGAGCCACAGCAGCCACAGTGTAGCCTCTTAGCCTCTTGAGGGCAGCTCTGGCCACTTTGGGTTTTCTTCCTCAGCCCATCCACCAGGTCTTAGAGATCCAGTAGAACCTTCTTAACTGCTTACTCCTAAAATGTGTGCTACTCTTTCCTGATTTCAAATGTCAAAGTGAGAAGTGCATCAGAAAATACCGAGAAGCAAAAAAAAGAAAGAAAAAAGAAAATGGAAACAAAGAAAAGTAAGGAGCCACCACCTCAAGCAGGCGCCAGCAGTGCCGGGGTTCCTGGCCTCTTTCAGTCCGTGATATTGTGAAGCTTCTGGAGGACCTGTGATTTATTCTGTGGCCTTGTTTAAACTTCATTTTCAAACACGCCACCATGAGGCCTGCCTCCCTACCTTTTCCAGGTGCACTGACCACACAAGTCTCCTCATAGACTCGGCGTTGTTCCGCTGACTCAGGACAAACTGTTTTTGCTAATTCTCCTTGTGAAATCCCATTGTTTGCTCTCAGATCTGATGCAACTTCTCTCCCTCAAGTGACCCTCTTCTTTTATTTCCTGCTGGTGTGCACCCCGCAGTTTGGTCAAGCCTGTCTGTCTATATGCTTTTACTTTTCTGTTCTCTTCTGTTGCCTTTGTTTTTTTGTGAATTGCTTTGATTTTCCTTTGTCTTCAGATTCCTGACAATACCGTACTTTGTGTCTTCCAAGGACTTGGGAATGACTTTTAAAGATTAAGCCTCATGCCTAGGTTTTCTCAAAAACCAGCTGGGTGGTATGCAGTATGTCTGAGAGGTTGGCCCCAGGAAGTCAGAGAGGACCAGGGCAGGACTACCATCACTGACAGTCCGGGTTAAAGCGCTGTCCCCAGCAAATTTCTGGAAGACTCTGTGTGATAACCTCTGCCCTCAGAGAGCTTAGTTTTATGGCTGCTAAAGTCCCTTGGTAAAAGAGTAACTTCCCCCAAGCAATGTGTCTTTCAAGGTAAGAAAGCAATGTATTAGCCTCCTTAGGAATTCCAGGATACTGAAGAGTTCGTGCTCGTTCTTACCACACTCCACAATCCAGGCACTTCAGGGAAGAAAAATATTCTTATCCTTTTTATTCCCCTTTACAGTTTGACTGTCAAACAAAGAATATAATAAAAAATATGACTTATGGGCTGCAGAAGAGAAACCTGTATTTCTAAGGCCAGTGAGGTTATAAAAGGAAAAAAATTGACTCTTTAATGAAGGGCAGAGACACTGACACAGGATTGACTAAATGTCCTTATACACAAACACCTCAAGTCAATTACAATCTACAATCCTAGCATTTCCATACAATCTCTTATTTAACTCTCAGAACAACTCTGTACCCCGTACAATTCTGTATTATTCTCATTATTTTCATAAATTCTCATGAAAGAAAATATAGTTTATTCATCATTAACTGCACAGTGGTCCCGTGCCTTTAAATCCTAGCAGAGGAAGGTGAATGGATCTCTGTGAGTTGGATGCCAGTCCAGTCTACATAGCAAGTTCCAGGCCAGCTAGGGCTACACAATGAGACCCTGCCTTAAAATAAATACTCTAAGACCAGGCGACTTCCACACCTTGGTCTGTGACGCCAGCCCCATATGTCCCCCACAATGCCAGGGTACCCACAGAGGGAGAGCTCTGCATACCACTCATGCTGTCACCTAATGTGCATGGGTATGGAGTTGACAGCCCCTCCCCCCCCCCCCCAGGGCTCGGTGTGTGCATCGGACAGTGAGCTTTCTGAAGCAAGGACTTCCTTTTCATCTGGAAGTCATAGAGCCAGCAAAGAGCCCAGAGGAATTAATTTCTCAGTAGAAATTTGTTGACAGTGAAGTTGAATCGAAGTGTGAAAACCTCATATTCGGTATGAACACGAATAAAAATTACCAGCGACCACCTGAAGTCACACTTTTTTTGTTGGCAGCCGCTAGAGTCCAAGGGAGCCACCTGCTCCATTGGTAGCACAAAGAGGGAAATGGACGGCCGAGCTAACAGCCTGGCACTCAGAGAGTGGGAAGCTATCCTACTCACCGCTCTGAGCTGTCCAGAGGGTCTGGACAACTGGGAACCAGGACAGGAAATGCCAGGCTCTCCCACCTCTTTCCCACCGAACCGAGTTAAAACAGTGAGTGGGCAGGGTCAGGCCAGCAGTGAGGATGTAGGGCAGTGATCCTGCAAGGCAGAAGGAAGGCCTCCATCCTGAGCCCTGCTCGCTGCGCAGAGGCCTACCTGCCCTGGAACCCTGCCAGGTTCTAAGGCTACCAGTCCTGTTCTGCTTAATGGGGTTGAACTCTCAGAAAACCCCTCTAGTCCATTGGCCTCAGCTCTCCAGAGAGGCAGAAGCTTTGCCTGCTAAATCTGCATCCAGAGCAAGAAAGCCCCACAGCACCAAAGTTTTTCTAAGCTTAGAGAGGTGGAACTATGGAGAGGAAATGGCTTTGCCCTCTGTCCAACTCTGAAGCAACCCGCCACCATGAGCTCTGAGAAGCAGCAGTTTTGTTTTGGAAACTGGCACCCAATGCCGGCTCACTCCTGGATAGGAACTTGAGCCCCACCCCCACCCCAGCTGCAACACCCCACTTCCAGCCTCTCTGCCAAAAATCCCCTTCCAGCTGCCCCTGTCAAAGGCACCATTGTGCCCTCCTGGCAGAGCAACAGAGTAAGGCTGAAGAGGAAGCAAACATTTTCTACCCATGGGATGTTCTTAAGCAGGTTGTGTGTGTATGGCTTCAATGCCACATTCCTTGAGCCCACACAAACTCACCAGAACACCATCATTCCTGTCACAGATGGCAGCTCATTTTCCAGGCTAGCTAGCTAGCCCACCACAGCTAGCTGTCACAGTATGTGGGGCACACAGCTGGGATGTCAAAGCTGGGCCGAAAGAGAGATCAGGACAACACTTTTCAAAACAGCACGCAACGGCCTGCCAGAGCAAATTCTGAATTTCGAATCTCTAACCAGAAGGCGTTTTATTTGAACTTACGCATTCGACAAAGGAGTCATTCTGGCACATTCTGATAAGCTAGGTTCTTACCTCCTCTTGATTATTGGAAGGGTAGGAAGCCCCCAAGAAGCCTGGTCACGGCGAGATAGCCTGGGCTTTCAGGGCATTCTTCCTGACACTGAACAAGTGCTGTGTCCTGTTCCTTGCTATTAGTTCCCCAGTTGGCACCAGTTGGAACAAAATAAATACGCAGTATCTTATCACCCTCCTCACTCCTCCATAGGACTGCCTTTCATAGGGCTAATGATGTATTTTTTACATAGTATCACATTACAACATATCACATTAATTAACAATAAGCTACACATTTCTAGTTCCTATATACCTCCACTTATAGGCCCATACATAACTCTCCTGACTAATTTTTTTTAAAAAGATCTGTTTATTTTTCGTGTGTCAGGTTTTTTTTTGCCTACATGTTTGTATGTGTGCCATATGTGTGCAGTACTCCTGGAAGCCAGAAGAGGGTGTCAGTTCCCGGGAACTGAAGTTACAGACAGTTGCGGGTGCAGGGAACCTAACCCAGGTCCTCTTGTAAGAACATCAAGTGAGCCGGGCGGTGGTGGCGCATGCCTGTAATCCCAGCACTCTGGGAGGCAGAGGCAGGCGGATTTCTGAGTTTGAGGCCAGCCTGGTCTACAGAGTGAGTTCCAGGACAGCCAGGCCTATACAGAGAAACCCTGTCTCGAAAAAAACAAAAAAAAAAAACAAAACAAAACAAAACAAAAAAACAAAACAAAACAAAAACACCCAAAAAGCAAAACAAAACAAAACAGAGCATCAAGTGCTCTTAAGCACAGAGCTATCTCTCCAGCCCCTCCTGACTACTCTTGCCTCCTAGGTAACCAAGCACAGCACTGACAGATCTCATGTACGTGCTCTTTACATTGCTGTGGCTTCCTGACCTTGTCCCTTGCCTCTCATACAGATGACCGGGGAGCTGAGGGAAGATAAGCACTAAACAGAAGATTGGGAAAGAAAGGTCCTCCTTAACTTCGCCAAGTCAGTGATTTCTCATCTGCATAGCGTGCATATGAACACTGACACTGCAGAGCTGAAAGGATTAGATTTAAAATACATGATGAGCCTGTTTCATAGGTTGCTGAGAATGATGCTATTATCTTACTGCCCACTACAGACAACAGCTCCTAAAATCACATCCAATAGCCTCTCTGAACACAGGGCAAGCCACTGTCTGTACCATTTACCTACATGCCAGGTCCATCCTTGTATGGAGACAGACTGCCCTCCCAAGACTGCTCTCTCCACTCAATGTAGCGTGGTTTCTTCCCTTGAGATACATATCAGACATTAACTCTAGAAGCATTCACTCTTGTTCCTCTCCAGGGACAACAAATATAGTGATTTCCCTGGGCTACCTTACTTACACTCACAGCATATTCTCTAATTCTGCAGACAGAAAGGTCTGAACTTCTTTTTGGTTTTGTTGCCTCTAGCGGGCAGTGCATGGGAGCACCGTCTCTTCCCAGCTCTCCCCTCTGCTGATGCCGTTGTATCTTGTGATTGGCTGTAAGCTGGTGTGTTTATGCCTTAGAATAGCTCTTTGGCTTTTTGTTTTCCTGGAGACCTGGCTGGTAAGCAGTTAGCAGCACCTGTCTCAGCACTGAGAAAGCATCTGGGGGCTGGGTCCTGTCTTGGTTCACTCCCATCCCTGCATCTAGCAGAGGAGAGCAAGTCTTTGCTTGTTTTTGATGAATGAATGAGTGCCTCTGTCTTTTCTGTCTCATTGAAGGAGCCTCCCACGCCTCTCTTGTTGGGGTGTGAGGTGTGAGACTTCAGCCATAGTCTGAATTACCTCCTGCTGACCACGCTCCGTGCCCTGGACATTTGAGTCTACTTTACCTGGTCATTCATCACTGTGTTCATGTAGAGAGGCTGGGCAGATTCATCTGGGATGGAGATTTTTGTCGGTGTTCTTCGTGGAGCAGCTTGTTTTCCATTTTAGGGATTTCTCCACAAGTGTTTTGGTTTCAATTCACAGGTAGTTATGCTGAGCACCCAGTATGGCTTAAACGTGCCTGGTTGTGTGGAGAACACAGAGCTGTGTGGAACACTGTCCTTACCTTCTACCAAGCTTCATGGCTTCTGGGGGGACGTGTGGTAGAATACACACCACATCCAAGGGGGAATCGAACCAATGAAGTGCAGAGAAGGGGACACTGTTTACCTGCTAGGCGCTAACTGCTAACACTTCTGAGGAGCTGCTGCATCTCCGGCAGGCTGGGATTTATCAGGCATCAAAGAGGCAGTTTGGACCACATGCAGCAGAAACAAAAGTAACTCTGCGCCCACACAGAGCAATTCAGTCTCTCTAACAGGCAGTTACTAGGGCCCAACTAATTATCAACCTTAGCTGCTATCTTCTTTCCAAACCAAAGGGGTCAGACCAGACAGGACCAGCCTTCCCCAGAACCCTAACTACAATCTAGGCTACCAAGCCAATTTCAACCCTGCCTGCCCCTCCCTGTCTTCTCCTGGGTTCGATAAGACTTGAAACTACCAAGCAAGGTTTGATGGGACTCTCTCTGTGCCTGATGCTTGCTGGCATCCTGTTTCCTTAAAAACGAGGCACGTTCCCTAACCCCGGCCCTTCAGGCTTGGTCTGAAGCTCTGACTTGGAGTCCAGACATCAGTGGAGCCCACCTACCCCAGCCAGAGCCAAAGGTCAGGATGTGGTCCTCCTCCATCTACACTATAATTGAAAGGCCTCTCCTATGGATACAGCCCAATATTTCCCCCCTCAGCAGGAGAGCTACTCCCTGGATTTTGTCACTCACTGGGGAAATCATCCTCAGACTCTGTCTCCAAAAAAGAAAAAGGTCAAGAAATTTATAGTTCAAAAGAAACCCAAGAGATGCATCAACAAAAATGGTAATGCTTTCAGACAACCAGTAATTAAAAGTGTGTGTGTGGGGGGGGGGGGGTGCTAAGAAAGTTAAGGAATTATGGTTGCCATTGGAGGGTGGTGATGATGGATTTAATTTGTAAGCCTTTATTGTTTAAAGATAAACACCATTCACATATGAGAAGAAAAAAAATCCAGGTTTGCTGCCGGACAATATGTGGGGACCCTTGAACAAGTTCGGTTGCCAGATGTAACTGTTATGCTGGGTCTTTCATTTCTCTACTTTTCTGTACTTTTAGAAATAACTATTAAAACCCCGATTAAAAGGAGAGGAGGGGAGGGGCACATCAGAATAATGCAAGGACAGAGTTAAGGAGTCTGAAGCAGTGTGCCCCACGTCCTCTCTCTTTAAACAATCCAGCCTAGTGGTGGGTGGGGCTTCGATACAAAACTATCTTCCTCCAAGGCAGAGAAAAATCTGTCTGTGGGTGGTGTGGAGAATCCAGGTTAGGGATAACGCAGTCTAAAAACTGAAACAGGTCGTCAAATAAATAGACTCTCTTTCCCGGAGGACCTGCAGAAGAGGGCCAGTAGAGCTGTAACCCGGAGGCCTCCCCTCCCCATCTTTCCAGGTCAGAGGGGAGGGCCTGCTGCAAGGTGCCTGCTGCTCTGCCCCCCTCCCCTCTAACGCTGTCGACCCCTTCAGTGAAGACAGAGAACCGGGAGAGTCTAGGTTTGGCCTAGAAATGCAGAAATGCCAAGCATCCAGCTGAGGAGGAGGTGAACACGGGCGTTTAGCATTTGTTTATAAAGGCCTGTGGCCTCTTAACCCAGTCCCTAGTCACCTACACAAGGATTCTCCAGCCAAAAACCTATCCCCTCTCTGAAGAAGCCAGAACTCTGGGTGCTGTGGGGCCGCCATGGACTGCAGCCAACAACTGGAGCCTGGATGTGCCCAGGGGAGGGAGCTGGGCGGGCTTCGGTGGCCCCTGTCGCACCTGCACCTGGCAGCAACACCCATGAAGGGAAGGACAATCTGGAGTGCTCGCACGCCCATAGGCTCCGGCTCTGAGCCCCATGCCTGGCTGCAAACGCCTGGGTGAGTGCAGACCAACCGCCTTTCAGAGCAGAGCCTGCCCGCATCTCCCCCCCCCTCCCCGCCCCCCTGCCAGCCCCAGCCTAGCTCAGGGCTCCAGGCTCTCCCTGGAGCCACCCGGAAGGGGGGCCTGATGACGTCATGGAACACTTGGAGGATTTAGCTCGGGAACAGGCCGCTGCCAGTGTTCCAGTTCGCTCTACGGTGCTCCATTCCCGGCTCCACTTTTTTGAGAGACTCAGCACAGCAAGCCTTACATCTTAGGGAGTTCCAAAGGAAATAAGAGACAGTGGCTGGGAGACAGGTGTGCAGAGAGGAACGCTGACAGGCCCGAGCCAAACTGGGGGAGGGGTTCTTCCTGGCCCAGGAAATGGAGGACTCAAATCATGCAGGAGTTAGGAATTGCCTTTGCCTCACACCAAAATTTGGTCGCCCCACCCCCATTTTCTGACTACTTAAAGCACAGAGAGATTAAGGACCAACCTGGAATCACACAGCAGTCTCACCCAGGAGTGTCCTTTTCTAGGACCTCAGGGTCCTCCCCCCTCTACTATTTGCCCCAGTTTACACCTGACAATAGAGAGCAGACAGGAGAATTGTCTTCTAGGGTGAAAGCAACAGTTACAGCTACAGAGAGACAGAGGACACTTAAAACCCGCAGGCAAGGAAAGAAAGGCGACTGACTGTGTGAAATACAGTTTGTCAGGGACAGTGCTGGTGGTACATTTCTTTGGTTTTGTGGGTGGTTGTTTTTAAAACAAATAGAGACAGGATTTAATCACACTAATGTCTAAGCCCTTATAAGATAGAACGGCAGTGGAAGATTCAATTATTCAAACAACAGCTGCAAGCTGAATTCTGCTGTAAACCCTGCATCAGCGTCTCTGCCTCGTCTCTAGAGTGGAATCTGGCATCCAGGGCCTGCTTTGGCAACCCGCATCTGCATCTGTGCAAAGCCATGTTCTGTGACCTTGAGCCAGGGCCCTCGCCACCCACTGGGGTAGCAATGGTGGCTCCCTCAGCACCAGGCTCCTCAGAGACAAGGCAGATGAAGACAGTCTGGTGCCCAAGGAAGTCTGTTATGGAAGTGACTCCGACCAGGAAGGGAAGTAGCCATCTGGGTCTAGGAAGAGGTAAGGACGGGACAAATCCAGGCTCAGAGCAGAGGAAAACTCATTTTGAAGTGCAGAAAATTTTTGGCACAGTGACCCAGAGCCTAAATTTCTAATTAGTAGTTGCATAAGAAGGATAGGCCGGTAAAAAGCATTCCAAGATAAACTCCTAACAGTTCATGAAATACGTTGAGAAGGAAAGGGGTTCTTGTTTCGAAATCTCTGTGACAGCAACCAGGAGGCCAGGATGAGCCCAGGTGTTAAAGGGACTGTTCACATACACAAAGGCAGCATGTAGCCGCACACAGGCATAACTGCACAAAGCACACCTCAGGCCTTTAAGCCTGACCCTGAGAAGGCTATCGCCACCGAGGAGACCATTAGACGATGTTTGAAGCAAAACAACAAAAAAAGTACAAAAGGAAGCCTGGAATGTATAGTTCAGTAGGGCTCTCCTGTGTCTGTGGGCAATGGTCTGAGCTGATGGTTGATGTAGGAGGACCCAGCACTTTGTGGGTGATATCACCCCTGTGCAGATGGGCTGAGCTGTATAAGAAGACAGGCTGAACAGGCCATGGGGAGCAAGCAGCACCCCTCAATTCCGTTCCTACTTCCAGGTTCCTGACTTGCGTTCCTGCCCTGACTTCCCTCTGTGATGGACTGTGGCCCGGGCTGTGTAAGCCAAGTCAGACTCTTCCCTCCCTGCCTTGGTTTTGGTCCGTGTTCATCACAGCAACAAAAAGCAACCTGGGACAGGTCCCAAGTTAAAAATGGGGAAACAGATGCTAAAGGCGCCACCATATCTAAGGAGGGACAACGGACAACTTACAAGCCTTGGAAAATTCATACCTGTTTGAGCCCAAGTTGTTGGAAGATTTTAGTATCACTCAGAAGTTACTTTGATAAATCTAGAATATAGGAGATTCTATCCAATGAGAAGCAAAGAGATAAATATCACCCAGTGTCCCGAAGATAAAAGGGTATACCATGAAAACTACATATTGAGGTTCTTCTGTCTAATCCCTGGAAACTAGAGTTGATGATTGGCACCCATGCATAGGTAATATAGGTGACTAAAGATAGACTCTTTTATTGCTTTTATTACTTTTGCAGTAAAGGTTGTCAGGGAAGGTCTGACGTGACACTTAGCAGACTCTCTTCTGTTTCAGCAGGAAGAACACAGGATTGAGGTCTGTAGACCTGCATTTCTATCTTGTTCCACCATTCATAGATCAGATGCCCACAGGGGAGTTGCTTTACTTCACAGGGTCTACTTTATGAAAGGCAGGGGCAAGTTCTCTTAGGTCTGTCTCATCTCGGAGCTCTGTGATTCCATCTCAAAATCCATATGCATTGGTAAGAACAGGTCCTGAAGACACAGTGCATCAATAAACACCTCACGCTAAGGTTACTACTGTGCTGTGTTAAAGTGATCAAGGAGAGACTTGATCCCTGCTTTTGCTGTTATATGACTTAACCCCCAAATGATGAGTAAGCTGTGACTAAGGCCACAGAATATCGATCTGAACAGACTGGAGGAGGCTTGAACCAAAAACTAAATAACTAAATAACTAAATAACTAAATGTAAAGTCCTGCATCTAAGCTATATATTTCAATCCTACATAAGGTCAAGAGAGAGAAACACATAGTAAGATGAAGGTCAAGGTGACTGAGGTGACATTTTTGCCACTTCAAACAAAAGAGCTAATGAAGCTCTTACCACATCAAGGATAAGGGCTGTAGCAGGTAACGCATGACACTTTTATGGGTGCTTTGCACATGTCTTGTGTCATGAGCATGATGATGTGAAGTGTTCTAGCTCCAAGAAATACTGGTGTGACTGCCACCTGTCCCACCAAACAGGTCAGCGCTGATGTTTCCGATGTCAGGGACGGTACCATTTAGGCAGGGAATAAATTGTGGTGTGTACAAAGCAGAATAATCAAAATACAAAAAGTCTGAAAAGGGGGTCAGAGCAGGGGCCACACTGAGCCCAGAGGAGTGGGAGAAAGAGAAGTCCTTACGTCTGAGGCCCTTACTGCCTTCCTTGAGATTTGTGTTTCCCTCTGTGTCCTGGGTGGTGCTGAATAGCGTGCCCACTACAGAGACTTCCAGAGGCTCCGTCTCCTGAGTGGAGAAATGAGCTCCCAGTTATCAGAAAAGCTCACTGTATTCTTGTCCTGTGCTTGGAAAACAAGTCAGAGGTGACAACACTGATTAGAACTTCAAAGAAATCAGGCGGTGGGTGAGTCACTATGAACATATGGAGGGAGCCCAACTCTCTCTCGTCCTCCTCTGGTGAAGACTCTCAAAGTTTGATTTCTGGGTATTTTCAGCCATTTTCTGTCATTCCTGAACAGTAAATAACAAAAGCTGAGTCCTCACAATTCAGGATCAGGGTCAAGGAGCTGCATGTGGTGGGGCCTTCTCCTCCTCGGAGGTCTGCAGCCTGCAGGCAGCAGGAGCCCACGTGGTTTCCTTCCCCTCTGACAAGGCTCATCACGTCCAGGTCTAGAGACCTCATCTAATCCTAATTAGGCCCAACCTCTTCATACTGTGACAATGGCCTTAGTTCCAGCCAAGAATTTGATGGAGGCATTCAGACCTTAGCAGTAGATACCCCAGGTGACTGCAGATTGTTACCATATGCTTTTGATTGTCTTCCTTTCTTTAAAGAAGCAAAATTTAAAAAACAAAAACAAAAAAATATGGACTTTATAGTCACATTCCACAAATGTGGATGGAGTTTACCTGTGCATTCGGGATAATAAAGCACGTCTCTCTGGGTCCTGTTTGTTCTTCTGTAAATGAAATAAATCACCAATAATCCTGAGAGACAAGGATCAAAGCTAGTGCTTTGCTTTTTTTTTTTTTTTTTTTTTTTTTTTTTTTTTTTTTTTTTTTTTGCTGTGTTGGTAAGCCTTGTGCCAAAATGGAATAGCTTTACAGCTAGGTGAAGCCTTCCAGCCTCTCAAGCCTCATGGGGGAGGGGGTGGTAGAAAGCAGATAAAGAAACTCGGCTACATCAGCAAGCGCAAGTGCCAGAGCGACACTTAGTACAGCTCTGAGAGACAGGCAGATTGGAAGGCCTCCCAAACCTGAAAGTCTTGCACTTCTTACCAGGCGGAGAGAGGGGATAAAATAAGGGAATAAAAATTGTCATTTGTTGAGAATCTACCTAATACTGGTGTCTGGACCCAGCGACACCACAGATCTTCACGGTGATTAGCAAGGGTCCATCTGGGGGTGGGGTGTAAGGATTGACTGAGGACAGTTTAGCAACCACCTTGTCTAAATTAAATCCATAAGTATCTCTAGCCCTTTGGAAGTCCGAACTGAATGACTCTCTCACCATGGTGGCCAAAGCCTTGAGTCTGAGAAGCTGTCAGATATTTAGTTTCTGATCGACAGTGATAAGGTGGCTTAGGACCTGTCACACCCTTTTAGAAGCCCGGTGACCACGCATGCCCCCCCCACACACACACACCATGATCTGTTTTCTCTCTGCTTCACAGTGTGATGGAGTTGAGGTGGACCTGAGCAATATCTTCCTGGAAGGCATTGCCATTCTTAACATTCCCAGCATGTACGGAGGCACCAATCTCTGGGGAGAGACCAAGAAGAACCGGGCTGTGATCCGGGAAAGCAGGAAGAGCGTCACGGACCCAAAGGAGCTGAAATGCTGTGTCCAAGGTAGGCAAACATGAGGATAATTGCTCCAGCCATTGCCTGGGTGACAGAGCAAGCTGGCAAGCCACAACAGAACCTACATCAGGCTGGATAAGGCCCCACAGCTGCCAAGGACCTGGTGCTCTGGGAACAGGCTGACTCATCGGTCCTGGTGTTATAAAGTTTACAATCTAATTGAGAAGGCAAGATTCTTAATGAAGGAGCCCTAGACAATAGTCTGTAGTCAAACCAGGGCTCCAGGAGGTCAGGTGCCTAGTGCTGCTCCTGCCTTGGGTACCAGTGTCTTCTAGTGTCTACAAACAATAGTTCTCAATCTGTTCTCACCTCCCAGAGCAGCATCAGACCCCACCCATCACTCCTGCCCCTGGAGAATCCAAATGGCTTCTAGAATTCTCTTGCTCCCAAGTTTTCTGGGCCACCCTCCTGCTTCAATTTCCTCTGGCCTCTTGATTCTACAGGGTTCCCACACAGGTCTTTGGCCTTCTCTGTTCTGTCTGTACCTCACTGATGGCCTCGTCCAGTTGTAAGCCTGTGTATGAGCCTGTGATGCTACCAAACCTACCCTGCTTGCCCCATCCCATACCCCAGGCTCATGCATCCAGCCATCCGTACCACATTTCCTTAGTGTACCAGCCATGGCCATCTCCGCAGGTCCAAGGCTGAACTCCTGTTGTCCCTTCCCACAGCTTCTCCAACCTGCCCCGAGACTCAAGCCCAAACGTTGGCATCATTCTCAATTCCCTTTCATGTCTTCTTATATTCAGTCCATAAGAAAAGCCATTTGTTAATGACTTTTAAATTTATTATTACTGATTTTATGTAAATGGAGGCCAGAAGAGAGTATCAGACCCTATGGAACTGGAGTTACAGATGGTTGTGAGCTRCCATGTGGTGGCTAGGAATTGAATCTGGGTACTCTCAGAAGAGTGGCAAGTGTTCCTAACCACTGAGCCACCTCTCCGGGCCCAGTTCACTGCCTTTTAAAAATGCCCAGAATCCAACTGCTTCTTCCCACCTGCTTTCTGACTGCCTGGATCTAAGCCATTATCTTCTTTCTTCTGAATTACTAGAAACCTTTCTCTCTGGATTCTTTATTCTAGTTGTGCTATATGTGATGTGCACACACCAAGTGTGATAGCGCGTGTCTGTAATATCAGGACTCAATAGGCAGGACATGACGGCAGCCTAGACTATCCACCTAGACTAACCCTCCAAAGCAATCTGTTCTCACAAGCACAGAAAAGACCCCTGAGAAAAATGTCAGTCTATGACATGGACCAAATCCAGTACTGACTCCAAGTAAGACACCAGATGTTCAGGGGGTCTGGAGCCTCACGGGGTCTAGCCTTCAGCTAACTCCTCACGGGGTCTAGCCTTCAGCAGCTCCCAGACCCCATCTTCTGCATGGACTCTCCCCATCATGCACACTATCATGCAGACTGCTTGCATAAGTCAACTAGTCCTTTCCAGCAATGCAGGCAGTGGGTCTCAGAGGCCTCAGCCGGAAACGCACAAGGATACAGGAGAGCTTTCTGAGATGCCCTTAAATGACTTTCATCCCAACCCCTTCTCAGCTCCTGGCTACTGAGTCTTATTGGCCACACCCTTTCTTGGTATCTCAGTTGCCAGGACAGTGGAGGGGTGAGAAGCTAGGCTGAGGACATTGCCATGGGCACTGTGCCAGCAGGAGAGGACTGGATTCTAGTACAGGTATTGCTAGCAGCCCGGTTTTTGACACCTCAGTTTTTATTGCTGTAAAACCAGCTTTTTGGGTAAAATTTTGTTAGTTGGGTAGATGGTAGTTGATTCCTAAACTAGACTTGTTTTGTGAAAAGATTCCTGGTCTCCAAGCTATCTACCATTGAAGGGAGGAGCTACCTGCTATTGAAGGGAGGGACCCACCTACCATTGAAGGGAATAGTGCTTATATCACATGGATCTATATTCTAGAGAAACATCATCTTCATACCTCTGTCTTTTTAAAGCGGACTCAAGACTATTTCTCTTTTGCCCTCTAAAGTCCGCTTAATTTCACACAGTAAACTTTGCAATTTCTATGAATTATTAAACTGAATAATGCATTCCTCTTACCTCCCTTAGCAGGGGAAGTTGTGGGTGCTAACAGAGTGAGTGAATATTGGAGGTTGTAGAAAGTTCCTGACACCCCTCYCCACCGAGCTCCCACCCCACCCCACCCCCTCTCACCTCCCTGGCATCCAGCTCTGTCAGAACAGAGAACAGCTGGCAAGAGCCCTCCCCCATATTCACCCTGGGGCGTGAGGAAACTCTTCCTGGGGTCCTATTCTGCCTCAGGACTCAATGTCAGCTTGCATCTTTTCTTTAAAGGTCTGATCTTACATTTCGTGTTCTGTAAGCAGGAATAAATAAACTGTTGATCTCTCTCAGATCTTTTCTACAAACCCCTTTTCCTGTCCCCAAAATGAAAGATGAAGCACTTCCTGTTTTCTTCAACAGGAGTGTGATCCACCAAAGCAGAGGCCCAGGGGGGGACCCGGGCTTCTGTGCTTTGCATAGATCTTGACTTTGAGTCTTCCTCCTGAGAGAGCCAATAAGAGTTAAGTTGGCAGCAGGAAAGCTAAAGAGACACGTTTGTTCATTCATTTGTTCGTCCATTTAGTGCCTGGGCTCCAGCCCAGACTCTGCCTCTCACTAGTGTGTGGCCTGGTGGCTGCTTGATGCTCCATTTTTCTTACCTGTAAACAACCTGTGAAAGAAGCAATCTGGAAATTATATCTTGAGACTTCTAACAACTTCAAAAAAAAAAAAAAAAAAAAAAAACCGACAGCCCTATTTTGGCCTCGGTGGCCTCCTTGAGCAGAGTTATCTGTGCTTTTTTTCTTCTGTGTGTTTTGTCCCAGGATTTCCGGGTCAGTAGCTAAGGGCAGGGAGCTCTCTCTGCGGGCTCTTCATTTATTGAGACTCTTGACTCCTTGGCCTTTCCCTGGGACTGGGGGTCGGGGCACGAGGGAGAAGTCAGGGCAGAGTACAGGGGGAAGGATCTCATCACAGGAAGTACAGGAGAAGGCTTACTGCCAAATCTCTCACCAGACAGCCACCTTCCTCCTCAGAGGATTGGCCCAAGGAAGAGGGTCGCTCAGATTCCCGCAGAGGGGGTTCTATCAGAACACAGGCTGCTGAGGGAGCAAGGTGGGGGACCTCGCGAGTGGACAACCCAGGCTTAAACTGGGCTTTCTATTTCTCAATTTTATAACAACTTGAAAATGATTCCGCCTCCCAGCTTCCTCATCTATAAATTTGGCATAATAATACCTAGTGCCCTTACTGTGTTAAGAAGACAGTGGGTGGAAAAGTACCTGGACTCAGTATGAGCTCAGACTTAAAAATAACCACCCTCTGCCCTCTTGCACACCTAGCGTCAAGTAGGGGTCTGCTCTGAACACTTCTGTTTTCAGCATGTTCCCACAATGAGAAAGAGCGAAGCTACTGCAGTCTCCGGCTCAGCCTTGACCCAGCACAGAAAACTTAGACAAGCAATTGTGCCTATGGCTTCTCAGATTCCAGAGACAGAGGTTAGGGATGATGAGTGTCTGACGCCCATACTATTTGTCCCCAAGTATCAGAATCTAAAAAATAAGGGGCTGGACAGTCAGCAATTAAGAGCACATAATGATGGTCTCTCAGAGGACCCGAGTTCAATTTCCAGGACTCATATCAGGTTGTAACCATCCGTAACTCCAGTTCCAGGAGACTTGACGCCTCTAGCCTCTGCAGGCTCCATTACTCACCCCCCGCGCAGATACAGACACAGACTTTGAAATAGTAAGAAAATAAAATGTATAAAAAAAATG
The DNA here is from genome assembly GCA_002335545.1 of Apodemus speciosus. Classification (NCBI taxonomy): domain Eukaryota; kingdom Metazoa; phylum Chordata; class Mammalia; order Rodentia; family Muridae; genus Apodemus; species Apodemus speciosus. The sequence continues at coordinate 538,598 of BDUI01000012.1, forward strand.
AAAGCATTTGATAAACGAGAAGCACCTAGCATCAGTTATCATTAGTATTGCTAATAAGAATGTTCAGAAATAATCTCTATTCTTTTTTACATTCTATTGTAGCTTGCAAGTGATTTTTATATGAACTAATATAATCCTAGCCAAAAACCCATGAAAAAGATCATGTACTTAGCCAAATGAGCCTACTTCATAGTTTGGGGGAGGGGAACCCAGTCAGTTTATGTCCAGAAGTAGCATCGGAACCAAGGCTTGTGACTAGGATTCCAAATCAGACCCTCGAGGATAGTGTCACAAGTCCTCAGGCCAGGCTGTCACAACATGGGTGACATGTAATATAGTCCAAGGAGAGGATTCAATGTACTTGGTAACACACTGCTCCTCCCTGCTAATGATACCCATCTCTAGAGCCCCCAACAGAGAGAGCAGCTCTGAACTCCTCGGACCCTGAGCCCGCCCTCCAGACGATCAGAACACTGGTTGTAGGTTGCCCTAAACCGTGGTTGCTCGCCCTTATCACCTCTTTCCCTGTCTGTCCTGGAAAGCAAGGGCGCAGGCATATGTTCTCCACTGACCCTTTACTGCTCCCGTGTCATGTGGTGTGAGCCTGAGAGAACAAGACCTACAACCTGAGGTGGGCTGAAGTCTCCCGAAACAGCCAACTTTATTCAGAGCTTCAGACAGTCCGTACCCTGAGGGTTAAGAAAGGTCTCCTGAGTAAAGTACTCAGGAGGTCAAGCTGTGTACAATCACAAGGACAAGCCACACGTGGCAAAAACATATTTTCCCATAGAGGCGCATGAGTAGCAACAGCTGGGGTAAACTCACTCCTATCCGCTACACCTGGGGAAGAGCATGAAAACACATTCCAGGGGCAAATGTGTTTTGAAGAATCTGTCACAAGACTCTGGTTGTCTTGGAGTGATCTCACAAATGATCTGGATTCTCACACAACTGTTCTTGGACTGTGTTCTGTCAACCTTTCTGTCCTTTTCACAGCCTGCTACTCAGGAGGGTGTAGAATGTTCTACAGAAAGGGTTTCTGTAAGGAGAGAGAGAGGAAGGAATCCCGCCTTCAGCGGGCATGGCGGATAATAGATTCCCCAGGACAGGATCGGGCACAAGTGAAATTGATAGAGAAAGTCTTAGAGCATGGAAACTGTTGAACGTTCATTTGAGAAGTGAGGTGTGCTGGCCATCTTTAAGTAAGTCACACAGATGCAGCTTAGAGAACTTGTGGCTGAGAATCTGTGTGGAGTGGAGGAATGTCCCAAGGGAGAGTTAAAAAACAACTCAGGCCTTTCCACCACCACCCATGGTCCTTAGCGACTGTCTCCAAGCCTCCTTTTCAGCACCTCGCCAAACAGAAGAGCCATATGAAGGCTCCTTCCCTCAGGACTGTTAGCAGAGTTGGATTACATCACCCTGGTGGGCACGTGGCTGCCTCCAGAGCTTGATAAGTCCTGGTTAGCAGTCACTAGAGTCACCCCTTGGTGTTAAGAAATATGAAAGGGACAATTTGTAACACTTTCTCTTCTTCACTTCTCCTTCAGAATTTTGGCCAAGATTTCCTTTAAATCACCCATGGCTCTAACAGTCAGAACTTCTTGGGTTATCATTGTGACCATGGCTAAAGTGCATCTGGCTGTTGCTGCCGGCATAGGAGGAACAGACTGTCGTCTAGAGATGCAGGGGGAGAACGGGGGTCTGGTCGCCAGCGAAGGAGAAATATGGGTGAGCAAGTGAGGTTGGAAAGAAGGGTCCTTGGAGGTCTCCCATTCCGCCTGGGATCAGTTTCCCTCACTGGACCCTCTGACTATCTCACACGTGGTTTCTTTATCAGTCCCCCTTGAGCCACAACTAGAGTGTTCTAAAAAGTTCTAAACCCAAATCTCTCTAGACTCTCACCAGATAATTTCTGCCATTCTCGGTAAACAGAACAAGGGTCAGACATTTCTAGTAGAGTTTTGAGTTGTTCTTACAGCATTACAGATAGACTTTCTGTCAGATCATCTAACATACATGCAAATGTACCTACCACAAAAGACTTCTCCAGCCACAAGGGGACTAGCACAGCAGGGCCTCAAGAAGATAACCCCACAAAAAGACCTAGGAACTGTGATAAGTGCTAGGAAGAGTCCGTGGCTCCCAGGTCTGGATGAGGCCAGCCAGCCAGCCAATGTGACTAACGCAGGGTACACCCAAGGCCTTGATAGCCATGTGCTCAAGCCCCATGACAGAAGCACTCCCCATGCCCACGCCCATCATTCTGCCCTCCCAGATTCAGAGGCTCTCTAGGAAGGGGAAGCAAACCATAGGGCAAACGCCCAGGCACGCGAGCTCCCGGGGCCCTCTGCAAGCACAGGTGGATTGCTCACCAACCACGGTGCCTCGTGGGTTTCCAGCAGTCATATGAACTGTGCACTGCACTCTAAAGCCAGGACACAGATACCCTCCAGCCATGTCAAAGGTTCATGCTCCCAACTGGGAAACCACAGCTGGGACTCAAAATAATAGTGAGCATAGGTTTATAGTTTCTTGTGGCTTTCTTTCTAGTTTTCTCTAAAGTCATAGCAGGGTAGGCGTGATAGGTTCAGTGTTGGCCAAGGCTTTTCTTAATTATCCTAAAGATTGTACATTTAACAGGGGTATAATAATTACTTTCTGTATCTGAAAAAACACTGGCCAAAACTCAACTTAGGGAGGAAAGGGTTCGTTTGACTGACAGGTTACAGTTCATCCCAAATGAAGCCATGGCAGGAGCCTGGAGGCAGGAACTGTGGAGGAGAGCTGCTTACTGGCTTGCTCCCCATGTCTTGTTCAGCTTGCTTTTATCATAAAACCCAGGAGCACCTGTCAGGGCTGGGGTGGGGGGCACCATCGGAATGGTCTCTCCACAGCAATCATTAATCAAGAGACTGCCCAGCAGGCATGCTAACGGCCCAGTCTAATGAAGGAAATTCCTCAGCTGAGATCCTCTTTTCCTGGGTGACTCTAGTTTGTGTCTAGTTGACAAAAACTAACCAGCATAAAGATTCCTCCTGTGGGTTGTCGGCACAGAGGAGGCATGCAAGCTCTGAAGGGCCTCAGGAGTTCTAGGTGTGTGCGGAGAGACTCTTCTTGGCACTGGAAAATTACCATGGTAACATGTGTCATCTTGTTAAATGTTTGCAGGCCTACCGAAAGCCTTTACTTTGCTGTGCACAGGAAATCACAGCTCTGCCATTCAGTCTTTCAGCAACCCACGCCGGCATCAACCAGCCCCAAACTAGTCATTATCTCTCCCTTCTACCCATCTCCTGCTCCTCTCCCAGAGCCTGCTGCCTCTCCACAAACACATGCTCCCTGCCTGGTTAGTGTCTTACCTGTTTCCCAAGCCACATCCCAGAGTCCTGCATCCCCAACCCCAAAGCTACCTAGTAGAGCTCTCCTGTGAGTCTTTCTTTCCTGGGCATCTCCCTCGCCAGCCCGGAAGCTCCCTAGGGAGCTCCAGATGTCATACTCCCTGAGGCCTCAGATGGGCTTCCGAGTACTGGTTGGCCACATGAGCGGGGACACATGGAGTCCCAGTGAGCTAGGGGGCTGTTTTTCAGTTGGACTATCGGGAAAATGGAATTTTTGTGAATGATGCCAGCACTCAGGGTCCCAGGACCTCTCTGACAGTGATAGCTTGTGTTGCAGCTTGGGAAAGCCCTATCTCTGATCTCCCCCTCTAAACTCCTCTCTATTCCCAACTGACTCTGTCAGGAAGGAACTGTGGTCTATGGAAACTCACGGTGACCATCAGGATTCTGCAGGTAAGGACGGTCCCTCCCCCACTCCCCCCTTTTTGTAGCTTCCAGATGAAGGCTGCACATTGTGAATTTTAGATGCCTGCTTCAGGAGAAACAGACTTTTCTATGTAGTACTGAAACTCTGAAATCATAGGTCTCTTCAAATTTTAGTGATTATTTTATCCTCTAGATGAGAAGAAAGAAACAGCAAGGCCACTGGGCAGTGGTGGCACACGCCTGTAATCCCAGCACTTGGGAGGCAGAAGCAGACAGATTTCTGAGTTCCAGGCCAGCCTGATTTACAGAGTGAGTTGCAGGACAGCCAGGGCTATACAGAGAAACCCTGTCTTGAAAAAACAGGAAAAAACAAGAAGAGGAGGAGAAGGAGCAGAAAGAGGAAGAGAAGAAGAAGAAAAGAAGAAGAAGAAGAGGAGGAGGAGGAGGAGAAGAAGAAGAACAAGAAGAAGAAGAACAAGAAGAAAAAGAAGAAGAAGAAGAAGAAGAAGAAGAAGAAGAAGAAGAAGAAGAAGAAGAAGAAGAAGAAGAAGAAGAAGAAGAAGAAGAAGCAAGGTGGAATGGCTTGCCCTTGGTCAAACTTGGATTGAAATATAGGTCTTCTAGTCCACCGAGAACAATCTTCACTCATTCTCAGTCTCCTAGGGGGCAGAAAATATTTTCTATATTAAGACATGTAACTAGGCTTTGCATGCCAGAGTCTCCAATGAACTTTCCAACTCAGTTAACTTAGCCGTAAAAGTAGCCCTAGGGAATAATTGAATGAGTGTGTGGGTCTGAGTTCCAATAAAACTTTATTAACAAAAACAAATAGCAAGCTATATTTGGCCCTCATGCCATGCCTAGTCTGTGCTCTAGAACCTCAAATGATCCATGACCCAAGAGGATGGGTCACTTGGGTGCAGTGCAGACTGTCAAGGCCCACACAGACATGCTGGATCAAAATCTGTATTCCAGCACCCTCTCCAGTCATGTATGGGAAGGACTCTGCTGCTTGGCCTGGCTCCTCCCCCCTCCAAGAATGTCACGAAGAAGTTTTGTATACTAGAAAAATAAAGTGTGGGGAAGTTACGTGGCTCAATTGCTGGGTCTGGAACTAGAGTCCAAGGTCTAGCATTCCAAAAATTGAATTCTTTCCACACACTTCAAAGAACCTACCCTAGCTCCAGCCCCATGGCTTTGGGTTTGGCCCCTGATCTAGTCAAAGTCGCTGGAAATCCAAAGGGAAGCAACCAGTCCTTCTCCTTTGGCTGACTTTGGAGCAGAGGAGTCCAGCTGGGTCTCCATCTCCCGAAACCCAGGAGGGGCTGGTGAGATGGACATGTGCCAGGGAGGCTGCTTCCCATCTGCAGAGGGAAACCTGCTCTCATGGTGGCGAGCTGGAGCTGAACTCTAGCTTCATCCCTGCCTCCGGAGGTCTGCGGCTCCAAATAAACGAGGCCTGGCAAACTTCACTTCGTACGTGCAGAAGGAGCAGCTAGCCCAGGCTCCTTGCTAGGACTAAACACCCTGTTGGTTTGTGTCAACTGTTGTTGTTCTACGACTTGCACCGTTTTGGTTCCCAAACCTGTCCCTGTTCTCTGATGCAGCTTTTAAGCCATTCAATACCGGGCACTTCCTGAGATCCGCCCCCACAGCAAAGCACCCTGCTGGCCACATGCCCAGACACTCTTGTTCAGAATTCTTGGCCAGTTTCTATTTTGTGCAAGGATGTGTATGTCTTAGTCAGTTGAGGCTGCTGTAATAGAAGACCATGGGCTGAGTAGATTAAACAGAAAAAAATTGTAGTTCTTATCCTTCTGCATGCTGGGAAGTTCAACATCAAGATGCCAGGCAGTTTGGTTCCTGGCAAGGGCCACATCCTGCCCTGCGGATGGGAACTTCTTGCTACATCGTCATTTGTTCGCAAAGTTCCTCTCATTACACCTCTTTAAGAAAAAAAGAAGAGTTACCCTCATGATGCCCCCAGTGCCCGATATCAAATTGAGTGTTGAGGCTTCACCATATGAATTGGGAAGTGGGGGGAGGGGCAAACACAAACATCTAAGCAGTATTTGAGTTTCTTGGGTTTTTGTTTGTTTGTCTCACTGTATAGCCCAGGCTGGCCCATGATTCTCTAAATGCTAGGGTTACTGTCAGAAGCTCTCAGCCCTTAGGATTAAATCGTAATCAACTTATAAATGACGTGTTAGTCTGTCATTTAGTGAATACCTATTGAAGAGACAAGGGGTCATATATTTTACTACTTAATTTTATGTCTGAGGAAGCTGAGACCTGGTAGGGTTAAGACACTAGGCTGAAATCACGTCAACAATGAACAATCAAGCTGGCCTCACACCTGGTTTCCAGTACTTAAGGGGGACCATTCACTGCAGAGGCTGCAAGAAGACAGTGTGGTCCAGCCCGCTGTCCACAAGGCCACCAGTGTGCTCAAGAGGTAACCTAGCAACCATGTCAACATTAGCATAACAGGCAAGCACTGTGGAGTCCCAGAGTCGTGGGTACCGCAAAAGTGTGAGACCCGAGAGGAGGTTTCTCCTTCAGAATCTGATCCTTGGCTGTTCGGCCCTATGCCACATACCTAGCAGGCGATCCACCTAACGAATGAAGAGCCAAACAAGATAGAACATATGTGGGCTGGTCCTAGACTCCAGCAAGGAGACCGAGAGAAAGAGAACCTGAGCTAAGACAGAATGTGGGGTTGCAATTGTAAGGCCTTGATGTGGGAGACAGTGGCTGCAGAGAAATAATGGGCAGAACCAGGAGGAGCGGTGAGAACACAAAGAATGCTGCTGTATAGATGAGTCCCCCCCCCCCACAGACCACCCAGTTCCTGGGCTTCCGTGCACAAGCTCAGCCTTTACCTGTCTGTCCCCTCCCCATCCCAGCCTCTTCCTGAGCAGACTCTTCTGTTGGCACATGCATACTGTAAGCAGAGATCTGCCCTTCTCCTGGCACACTGCCAACTCAGACTTCTTTCCATGTTCAGGTCAATTCACCCACCATTTGTTAAGCATCTAGTTATATTTAGCACCCTATGCTAAAAATATTTTCCACTCGTCATCTCATGTTAGTTCCCTATAGCGCTCCTGCCTTGGTCCATTTTCTTCAGCTATGACACATTGCTACAGACCACATCTCACAATATCTAAGATGTTCTTGGATGTGTTCTTCCTGCCCAGCCTCACCTTAGCGGCCTGGTGATGCCAAATCTTGGATTTTTTTTCAAGGACTTTCTTGCTTCCTGAGAAATCTACCCCGCTCTGCTCTTCCCAACTCCTGCTGATACGTGGTTCCTCTCTGTCTAAAGCACTCACCTTCTAAAACACAGAGGTTTACAAGCCCTCCCTCTCCCATGCAGCACCTTCATGAAAGCCCTGGCTAACCCCCCTAGGCACAACCACAGAATAAAGGGAGGCATTTTCTCACCCTGCTCCTTACACAGGCAGGCTTGTAGTCCCCAGGCGCAGCCATGGCATCCCTGTTTCTATGACTTCTTTTGCATTGACAACGCTCATATGAATGTTCTGTCTTCTGCATGGTGGTGACAGGCCAAGTCCTCTCTGCTCTTGACCAGTCAAGAAACTTACCTTCATCTTGGCTAGAGTGCTCAAACACAATTAGGGATAGGGTGCATCACCATAATTGAGGGAAACTGAGGCATGGGGTGTGATTTGCCTATGGTCATGCTACTTGGCAGAGCCCAAACAAAACCAAATTCCATCTCCCACCCATCAGACCAGCACCTTCCTCCCCAACAGTTTGCCATCCCTTTCTTCCCAGGACCTAGCTTCTTCCTGCCCTGTTCTTGGCGCAGCCAAGCTCAAAACTGACTTGATGCCTTCTGGTTGGCCACCTTTGTGCCTTGATGAAGCCTGACAGGTGTGAGACTTGAAATCTAGGAAGCAATGTGACAGGCACATGACACAAAAGAAGGGGTGCCGTGGATGTCAAGTCTATGTCTTCATGCTTGTAGAGCCTCAGGAACAAGAGAAAGCAAGGTAGATTGCTCACGTGTTTGCTCTGTCTGCCTCTGTCCATCTCTCTATCTGTCTCTGTCTCTCTGTCTCTGTCTCCCTCCCTCTCTCCTCCCTCCCTTCCCTTCCTCCCCTTCCTCTCTCTCTCCCTCCTCTCTCTCTCTCTCTCTCTCTCTC
>BDUI01000012.1:560341-573422 GCA_002335545.1 Apodemus speciosus
CTCTGCCTCTGCCTCTGCCTCTGCCTCTGCCTCTGCCTCTGCCTCTGCCTCTGCCTCTGCCTCTGCCTCTGCCTCTGCCTCTGCCTCTGCCTCTGCCTCCAACCTGCTGGGGCTCTAGGCATAAGCTGCCAATGCCACCACACCATGAATCCACACTGGTGATTTAAACGTCTGAAGTAGGTTTTTTAGCCCTTCTGGAGGCTAAAACCCCAAATCAAAGTCTTAGCAAGGCTGCCTACTGTTGTGATCTGAATCCACCAAAACTAGTGTCCCTAGACATAGAGGAGGAAAAGCCACAGAGCACACATACACAGAGGGACAATCTTGTAACAGTGCAATGGGAAGGTGTCAAGTCGGTTGCAAGTTAGAAGATGTTTCTTAAAACACATACCTAATATATATTAAATATGATATATGTTATACACATATATGTTATAGTTTATGTTACATGTTATATATTATATGCATATATTTGTATGTTATGTGTTATATATGCATTATATATAATTTTATTATACACTGATGCTACATACTATCCATTACCAAGCATAAGACATCAAATGAATAATGATGATGATGATGATGATGATGATGATAAGAAGAAGAAGAAGAATAGACAAAGTAAATAATGTTAAACACAGTAAAATCTAGGACTGGTTCTTTCAACCAGGCAAAACTCATTTTAGAAGAGAAAATCTGAAAAAAAAAGAAGAGAAAATCTGGTATAAGGAATATTAAAGGGTTAAAAAATCTAACAAGTGTAATATAAAACTTTAAGGTATGGGTAATGGCATTATTTAATTATAAAATAATATGTAACTTTGATTCTAACCAATGAACAAAAATTGAAAAAAATCCAACCACTAATGAAATAGAAAATGCTTACAAAGACTTATATATATAATGGCCTCAAAACAAATGAACTTATCAGGGAGGGGGCTCAGGAGGCTCTACCCTCACTAAGGATAGATATACAGGTAGTGGTTTCTGGTGGAAGGCAAGACATTGTGCATAGTCAATGGAAAGGTGCCTGTGTTCCTGTAGATAACTCCTCACTATGCCCTATAAGGAGTCCTAATTAGACTTGGTGGTCCAACCAAACAAAAGGCACAGAAGTAGAAGGGAAACTAGTTGGAAGAAGATCTGTGGAACTGGGAGAGGACAAGAGAGCATTGTGGGGTGGATATAATTAAAGTATATTACACACATGTATGGACATAACATAATGAGGGCTGTGGACAGCACTCAGTCAAGTGCATACCACACAGCATCACAACCAGAGTTTGGATCCCAGGCACCTATAACAGCCTGCTACTAAAATGCATGTCTGTAACCTGATTGCTGAGGAATCAGAGACAAGAATCTCTGGAACTCTCTGACCAGCCCAGCCAGCCAAATGGTAAGCCATGGACTCAGTGACAGACTCTGTCTCAAAAAGATAGGCTTGAGAATGATAGAAAACACTGATATCAACTCTAGACCTCCACAGGCATGAGTACACACATGCACACACACTCCAAGCATAAGTCCACATATGTGAACTTTAACTCTTACACACATGCCCCATGAACACACAAGAGCTAAAGTGACTGAAAAATTATACCTAAAAACAGAAAACTATGAAGCAATATGACTCGAAAAGTATATGATGTAAAAAGTCAAGCCAAAGTATAGGTAGGTCAGTCAAATATATCAACAGGACCATTCAACCCCGAGGACACAGTATAAGAATGAAAAGGGAAATCTGCTTTCATTGGTTTAGAGAGAGGATTTGCATGATAACATAAATAGATGACCAAAAACATTCAATTACATTTCTTTTCTGAAAGATTAATTTTAATTTTGCGTGTGTGTGTGTGTGTGTGTGTGTGTGTGTGTGTGTGCATGTGAGTGCAGTGCTTACACAGGAAGAGGGCATTGGGTCCCCTGGGGCTGGAGTTCCAGGTGGTTGTGAGCTGTGTATGGGTGCTGGGCACTGAACTGGGGTCTTCTGTAGGAGCAATAAGGCACCTCTTCAGCCCAGAATTTCTTTTGTTTGTTAATTTGTTTTGTCTTGAGGCAGGGCCTCCCTGTGTAGCCATGGATGACCCAGAAACTGCTATGTAAAACAGGCTGGTCTCAAACTCATTGAAATCTGCCTGCCTCCTAAATTCAGGGATTAAAGAGGTGAGTTACCATGCCTGGCAACATTTTTTATTAAAATAAAGATTCATAGAATATTAGGATTAGCTAGATATTGTGATGGCCCACACCTCTAATCCTAGCACTCCAGAGGTAGAGGACAGAGGGTCTCTGAATTTGGGGCCAGCCTGGTCTATAGAACATGTTCCAGGATAGAAAGGCCTACACAGGCAGATTCTGTCTCAAAAATAATACATACATACATACATACATACATACATACATACATACACATACACACATACACACACACACGTACATACATACATACATACATACATACATATATACATACATACTGGAAAGAAACTCCTTCAAAATAATAAAAAACTTTCTGTCAAACCAATAATAAATATTTTACTAAATACAAAAACTTGAGAAAAATTCCCATTAAACCCATAGACAAGAAATAAATGCTAACATTGCTTGGCAGTTCTAGCCAATGCAATCTATGCAAAATATAAAATGCATGTAAATATTTGGGAAACAATCAGAACTATCATTATTGTTAGGGAGTGTGACCACATTAAGCTCAAGAAATCAGAGGGAAACTTCATAACATAAATTATTAAAGCAAAGTCCTATAGGAAAGTAGACAAAAATAATAGCTTTCCTATATACCACCAGCAACCAATCCAATAAATCTACTAGAGAAAAAATATAAGAGTAGCAACAAATTATAAGATATACAGCTGAATTGTGGGCACTGAATGAAGGTACATATACGATGTAAATAGTTTTAGATATTGAATATGTAAACCTTCTTAGTTTCTTTTCCTATTTCAGTGATAAAACACCCTGACAAGAGCAACTTAAGGGAGAAAGGGTTTAATTCAGCTCACAGTTCCAGGTTACAGTCCGTCCTAGTGGGTAAATCACAGAGGCAGGAGCCTGAATGAAGTGGTCACACTGCATCTGCAGAAGGTATGCAGACTAGTGCTCAGCTTAACAAGATCCCTGGCCTGGGGAATGGTACCGCCCACAGTGGGCAGGGCTTCCCAGCCCAGTTTACCAAGACATTCTTCCACATGCCAACCTGATCTATACAATCTGTCAGCTTTTCTGGAAAGCATCTCGAACCACATATCAGGAAGAACCATGGCTGGCTCAGCAGTTAAGAGCACTTGCTGTTATGCAGTGGGCTCAGGTTTGGTTCCCAGCACCCACATGGTGGCTTCCAACCATCTATAACTCCAGTTCCTAGAGATCCAATGTCTTCTATGTGCCTTTGTGGGTACTGCATGCACATGGTGTGCAAACATGCAGGCAAAACACTCATAAATATATAATTAAAATAAATAAATCTTAAAAATATAGACATAGATACCTAAGAATAGCAATTTGTACTTCATGCAGCATAACAAAAAGTGGAATTTTCATGAAAGTCCAACCTTTAGTGAGGAGGTATAAAATTGAATTTGTGGATTTCAGTGTTTCACCTGCATGTATGTATGTGTATGTGCACTGTGTGYATACCTGGTGACTTCAGAGGGCAGGAAACAATACCAGATCACCCGGAACTGGAGTTAGTTACGAAGAATGGTGGGCTGCCATGTGGGTGCAGAAAACTGAACCCAGGTCCTCTGCAAGAGCGGCAAATGTTTATACTGCAGGGCCATCTCTCCAACCCTATTGAAAAGTTTTAAATAAGCTACATAATATTCACCAAGTAGAATAATTTTTAAACATCGGAAATAGAATTTCACGAAATTTTAAGGGCTGAGAGTGCAGTACAGTGGGCAAATGTTTTCCTAACATATGCAAGGCCCAGACTCACTCTCCAGCACTAAGATAAATTAATTAATTAAAGGGTAAATTTTAATTCTAAATTAAATATTGACATTAAAGCACTGACAAAATAATATCAAAGCACAGAGGCTGATTTCAATTTTAGTCAAAACATGAAAGCATAGAAATAAACTAAAGAAGTATACCAAGAAAATAAGTTGTTATCTATGTGATTTTTAAACTTTGTAAATTCTTAAAAATGAACAGGTATCTGTTTATATAGAGAAACATTGTTTTAGTTAGAGTTTTGTTGCCATGAGGAGATACCATGACCAAGGCAACTTTTATAAAGGACAACATTTAATTGGGCTGGCTTACAGGTTCAGGTTCAGTCCATTATCAACATGGCGGCATCCAGGCAGGCATGGTGCTGGAGAAGGAGCTAAGGTCTCCATCTTGATCCCAAGGCAGCAGCAGGAGAGTCTCCGGTGCAGGCAGCCAGGAGGATGGTCTCATCCACACTGGGTGGAGCCTCAGCATAGGAGGAGACCTCAAAGCCTGTCTACACAGTGACACACCTCGACAAGGCCACACCTCCTAATAATGCTACTTCCCATGGGCCAAGCATATTCAAACCACCACAATCACATATACGTGATAAAATATGCATTTATTAAGAATGTTTGCCTTACATAATGCTCTAAAATAGCATCTCGTGCTTCACTGCCAGTTAGATGGTTTCATTGTTCACACTATAATCCCAGCACTGGGGATGTAGAGGCAGGAGGATCACAAGTTTGAGGTAATTGTCACCTACCTAATGGGTTTAAGGCTAGCCTGGGATGCGTGGGACTCTCTCTCAAAAAGCAAAATTTAAAATCTTTAATCTCCTTTTAAAGCTGGTTAAGAGCTTTAAGTTGAGATCATTAAGTTAAAATGAGCAGAGTTCTTCAACCTAGTAGCTTCTAAACTTGAGTGCATGTGTGAATCACTGGGATGGGGGCTAAAAATTCATGTGACTGGAACATCTCTCAGAGTTCTAACCGAGTAGGTCTTGATACCCAAGAACTGGACTTTCTGACAAATGCCAGGGACATGGTGTTTGCTGCAGGTTCAGGGACCAAAGCTTGAGATCAAACTCTGATGAAATTCAACTTCCCCACATATCAGTAAGCCTCACTTTGAGTAAGCTGGCTTGCCCCTACTACATCTGAAGCCTGTCTTAGTTCGTTTGTTTTTTTTTTGTTTTTTTGTTTTTTGTTTTTTTTTTTTTTGTTACTATGAAATATTTTAATGAAATCGTCTTCAAGGAGATTGGGTTTATTCTGGTTCACAGTTTAAGAGTACAGTCAAGGCAACAGGAACTTGAAACAACTGTTCACACAGCGTCTAGAGTCAGAAGGAGATGAGCCATACTGCACTGTTCAGCTTCCTTTCTCCATTTTCACGGTCCAGGATCCCAGCCGGGGTATGGTGCCCTGCACGCCCCCCCCCCCACGCATGATGTGCAGGTCTTGCCTCCTTAATTAACATAACCAGGAAACTTGATTCTAGATTCTGCCAAGTTGATCATTGAGTCTCCCTGTCTCAAAGGCCTCTCATGCTAGGAGACTCTTCTGAAAGAGGATTTCAAGATCTTGGAGAACTGAGAAATATCTAAGGTTTTAAAAAATGATCATACAAACTCTGACAGCCCCGCCCCTTCTGTGATTACTTTAAGAAAGAAAATTACCTTAACTTCTCAAATGTCACAGAGACGATTTCAGACCTTTCACTTCATGCCCTTCTGCTCCCCAGCTGACCAGAACAGCCTGGGGCGCCTCCCTTGTGGTTTACAGCAGATTCACACTCCAATTGCTCTTGGATGGAGATAGCCAGGATGGACTCCCAAGGTGCATTGTTTCTTTTGAAGTCATAAAACGTGATGATTTTTCAGGAACTGGGGCTGTAAAGCCAATCTCTAACACGAGTGAGACTTAGAATTTGGTCCACTGGAGGAGAAATCACAAGCTGTGGTAGTCTCGTGAACTATGACACAGGAATACTGGATCAATTCTCTGTGTGATGGGACAGAACACTTCACAGTGGAGCCCATCTCAGTCTGTCTCATTGTGAATCAGAGAGACCGAATTTCTAGCCCAGTTACCAAGTGAGTTTAGTTTGACCTTTAACTACAAAAATGTAGTTAAAGTCAGGGTTGAAAACATGGGTCTCAGTACATCAAACTATCTCCTCAGCGGACTCATGACTACTCTAACCATATACCCTCCTAACTTAGGGATAAAAGTCTGATATCTTTTGGGCTCAAAATGAGGATATGATTTCATATGTCTCTCGGTTATCTGTAGTAATAACATCCTCAAACATGACCAAATTATCAAGGAAAAAGCATTTCAAACACCCGCCCTACTGGCACATTTGTTTAATTGCAGAGACCACTTAGAATCCCAGCTCTTCAGTGTTTAAAAACAAACAAACAAACAAACAAACAAAACAGTTGAAAAACTGATTTGAGTTTCACTTTGCTAGCTTTGGGGGTGCTAACAGACAAGTCCTTCGTTCAGTTAGAAGCAGAGAGAGAAAAGGAAAGAGACCTTCTATCATAATGTCCCTGTCGTACAGCTGCCATCCACTTCCCCAAACACAGCCATTTTGAATGCTGGGAAAATTCTTTCTTTCTYTGGGCTGGTTCCTCTTCCCCAGGACATTTTCCCTGGCATGCATCCCATTGGATCAGGGATACCAAAGTGAGGAGGCAGAAGCCTTCCTCAAACCAGTGTGTGAGCTCAGGAGCAAGAGATTTATCCCAAAGCCCACATCACAAATCTCTACCATTTTATCATGACAGATTGCCAGGCCATGGAGCAGTGCAGTTAGAGTCCCCAATCACTGGCTCACCTCTATCTACGCTAGGGCAAATGTAACAGCAATATGGCGCACAACACAGAATAAGGTTTGATGGATTCTTGAACCATTCTCTTCACCATCTCCAGGCTGAAAGCCAACAGAACAGTCACTTCAGCTCCAATCAGCTAGCCTGATTGTTCAGGGTCTTTCGCTTCCTTAAAAACATGAGCCTGACTTACAGAAGAGCCCTCCTGGCCAGACATCTGCACTCCTGGTGGCTCTGCTGACAGCTGTTACTAATTACCCTCGTCCCCTTTCTCTTGTTCTCCAGTCGTGTTCTGAGGTTCTGATTACCTCCCGGGAACCCAGTCTCAACATTCCCTTTGAAAGCCCCGTGTCAGCCAGCCGTCCAGTCTCCCTCCTCCGTCGACCTGTGTTCTCAGCTCAGCCTGCTCACACACGGTTTCCGTGCCCATGCCTCCTCTTTCTCCTTTTCCTCATCCTCAGATCTTCAGGGGCCTCCCTGACCCCGTCAGACCTTCCTTGCTTCTTAACATTTTTTTTAGACCCCTTGGCTAATCCTACATTAACATAGATGATGGGTTTTATCTTCAGTAATTCTTTTTCTCTCTGGTCACACAGTCACTCTCAATAGTGTGGCAAAACTACAGAAATTAGGTTCTTAGAGAGACGGACCTCCAGGTTCTGTTTCCTTTGGCATCTGTTCTCTTTCTCTCCAGTATAAACCTAGCCATTTCCTTCCGTGTTAGGATTTACAGTGGGGCTTCATTGACAGTCTGTCATGTGATCTCTGTGCAAAGAACTTGTATCAATGTTACCCTCACTTTGAAGTCTGACAAGCACTGTTCTCTGAATGATGAATTATTTGTCCACAGTTCTGAACCAAGGAAACAGAAGTACACAGCCCCACACCCAAGTCTTTGAATCCGAAGTACTTCCTGTTCTCCTACAGACCGCCCACTCTGAAATCTATCATATTTGATAAATGTCGACGGGTTGATAATGCAGATCATTAGTGTGGGAGCATCACCAGGCCACATTCAAGTAGGGCTTAAGCATTTTGAAACCATGTATATAATTAACGGAATGTCTAAGAAGAGGGGATAGACCTAAGGGACTCATTTGGGAATTATCCAATGAGGGTTCTTGGCCAGAGGTTAAACTGAAGTCTCCAGGTCAGCTGGTTGACATATGTCTGCTGCCTGGACTGGAATTGGGGCCCAGAGCATAGTGAGCTATGCCCCCACCCCACCATGTGACCTTTGACTAAATCCCTGACAGAGCTCTGGGCTCCTCTTCCTTCTCCATCCTACAGAGTGGTGCATGGGAAGGTTCCTGAGGTTGCCTCTGGCTGTGACATTCTGACAGTCTATGAATAGCAAGGACACAAGACAGGTGCGAGCTGATTGCCACGTGGGAAGCTCACACCTGTCTCTCCCCGGTGTTTCCGCCCCTCCCTTCCAGCAGTGCCAAACGCCAGGCCCAGTCAGGGTCAAGTTGCCAATTTTGAAACTGTTCAAGGACAGTTTCAAAAGTCCTTCTTGGTGGGGCTCCTTTGAGCCCAAACTGGCCTTTTTTTCTACTCCGCAACTCACTCTGCCCGAAGTTACGAGACTGTGTGTTACCACTAATTGATCTCTGTTTCCTCTTTCAGATTAAAATCACTCACAAAAACCAGGCACCCATGATGATGGGACCTCCCCAGAAGAGCAGCTTCTTTTCTCTGAGGAGGAAAAGCCGTTCAAAAGACTAAGCAATATGCCAAACACCAGCTCTACTGGGAAAGAAAAGAAGAATCTATACACACACACACACACACACACACACTCACACACACACTCACACACACACACACACACACACACACACACACACACACACACACACACACACACACCTGTAACCAGAGGAAGCAAAGCCACCTTCCAGAGGAATGTGTAATTCTGCCGTGCAGTCTACCTGTTTTGAAAATGGATCCACTCTTAACAGAGCCAATCAATCCCCATGAAATGTTCCGAATGGACTCAGGGCCCACGAAGATGGGTTGGCTCATGCAGCAACCTTCACATTCCCATAGGCTTTGGGTAGACTTTGAGCCTGAAGGAGAAATCTCCCTTTTTCTTCACCACACTCCTGTAAGGCTCCAGGCTGTAGGTTTCCTGACTACAGTGAGATCCGATGTGGTCAAGGGAAAGAGCTCCAACCCAGAAAACTTGCACAAAAGTCCTTCTGTACAAAAACAAAACAGCCTACAGCTCTCCAAGCAAAATCCTTGGCAGGGCTCAGAGAGCACAGGATGGTTTCTTTGCTGTCCTTCAAGCAACAGCTCCTCCCTTAACTTGCAGAGGAAAGCCAAGACGCTGTGGAAAGCCGTTTCCATTCTCAGTTCTCTCTGCTGTCCATGGGCACTTCGCTTCCTGAAGCTTCTCTTCATGGCTGTTTTGCTTAGAGAGCAAACAAGACTGCCTGGGGAACATACTTCAGATATGATATTTATTTTCATAGTTCCTATGAACACTTGGGAGGAAGAGCTGAGAAAATGGACTTTATTTTTCAGACCGATGACATAATATTGTGTAAAAAGGAAAGAAAAAGAAAATAACCCACTCTCAGTACTCCCACTCCTCACTACCATACAAGCCAACATGTGTCTCTTTGAATCCCAAGCCCTGGTGGCAGAGACGATGGGGGGAGGTGGGCTGGGGGGCTTTGCTGGGAAAACCAGGAGACACTCTGCCAGGGGATTCCCTGTTTGCACATTCCACTCTCACAGTATGGCAGAAGGGCCTTCTGATGGTTTTCTATATGTACATTTGTAGTGTATGTTTATATATAATATATAAATATTTATTTACTGCCGGACTTTTCCTGATTAGAAATAAACATAGTGTGCGAACAGAACCTGAGAAAGAAAAATAGAAGGGCCTTACTCTCCCACTGTCATTTGCTTGTAGAGACACATTTCTCTGGCTGGTTTCAAGGTTTACAGGAATTATCTATGTCCGGGACGCAACCATGAAACATGTGCTATTCAAGCCTCATTCCCTCATTGGTTGATAAGGAAACCGAGTTGTGGAAAAGTTAAAAGACTTCTCCATTGTGTTATGGATAAGGAGGTTTGACTATAAATGTTACTAAGAAGGTCGCTAAGAGACAGAAGAACCTGCATCTGGGAAGAGTGTTATTTCTCGACACAGGATTGGTCACACTTGGAACCAGGTTCCCAGGGAGGAACCATCACATAGTCTGTGAGTGGATGGAACAAGCCCACACAAGAAAATGGGAGGTGGAGAATTAGGCTAATTTCCAAGTTCTTTATTGCTTATCCTACATAAGAGAAGTTGGCCTGATGTTGAAGGCACCAGACAGATCAGTTGAACTACCATGTCACCTCGTCATGGTCACCAGATCTTCTTGCCTTGGATACATTCCTGGCTACATATGTGACTCCTGTAAGATGTTGCCAACCAGGACAGAACAGTCATGCTCAGTGGGCTTCAGTCAGCTGGTGCCAGCATCTTCCTCCTCTCTGGAGGGTAACTCTATACGGCGTCATTGGTAGAGAGCAACCTTCGTCTCAGCCCCCCGGCTCACCTGGACCTTCATTTCTGTCTCAAACTTCTCAAGAGGAAATCTGGGCCCAATTACCATCGCTTCAGTGAGCTGCCTCCAATCATGCCATAGAAAAGGAAGGGAATATGAAGAATCTGTACAAATTGAGCCTGCCTCTGAAGGAAGCGCTCCTCTAGAATCTGGAGCTGAGACTTGGAACCCCCCTGCTCAACAAACATGCTTCTGCTGAGCAAGGGAAACCCCAGACCACATAAAGAGCATACTGGTGGGATGCTTGGAGATGTGGCCAACCAGCTCCCAAGTGACATCAAGTACTACTTTGGAAACCACTTGGTTCCAAAACTGGGGCAGGTTCAACTTCAAGGCCACTGATTCTAAAGATTTTATAGAAATGTTTGTATGTGTTTCAGCTCTGATCTCCCGAGGTCACAGATGTATTCCCAGAGACCCACAAGTCTCTTGATGGGGCCCTGCAGAGGTTAAATGTTACTTGAGAGACATGGTCCAGTCCTTTTCAGAGGCACAGAGTATAAAACATGGCATTGCACTTCTGATTTGCTAATCTTAGTAAGTCCCGTGTTGTTGTTTAATCTTACCTTACAAATCATCTTTTAAACACCACAGCTGTGGTTTCCTATTGTGTAGTGCATCGTCCAAGTGACCCCCACACCAAGCTCTATGGTTAGCCAACCAAGTGTTATTATTTCCACCCTACAGAGGAGAATGGGGCTTACTGGTGTTTGGTAGCTTCTTAAAGCTACATGGTCAAGGGAGAGCCTGGTCCCTTGTGTCTTCTTACCCTGCTCGGATTCTTTCCACGCTGCGGACATGTTCTCACCTGCCTTCATGCTTCCACCCCCACTAGCAATAAAAACAGTGAAACCGGAAACCTCTGGTGTACCTTGTTGCTGGGCTGATGGGTTAGCCACTGTGATTCTGTGTGGTGTGGTTTTCGTGGGGTTTCCCCAGTGAGCTGGGAATGGAGACAGAATTTGTAGGATGATTATAGTCAGGTCACAGACCAACTCCCCTCAAGAGAGTTCATTCTGCAGATGGAAAAAATATGTTAAATTGCCAAGTAAATTAGGAAATACTTGGCAGAACTTTACAGAGCCTCCAGACTGGCATTATATAACATGCATATATATATAAACATATATATGTATATATATATACTATACATATGCACATTATATAAGGTGACATAGTACTTAATGTGCTGTATATATTATGTAAATTACATATTTGTGAGTAATCATGATAAATATAGAGACCTACTAATCACTTTTTTACACATACTCAGTGACAGATTAGAAAGTTGCTTTGCCAGAGAGTCTTAAAACTTACTCTCTCCTGCTGCTTTGGTTCCAACTCCTGCCAAAAATAATTACATCAACTTTCCCCATCTCTAGCCCCCTCTTCTCTTAGCCAAAGCTGTCAGTTACCTTCTGTCCCAGCTAGGCTGTGCCTTCCTTAATACCACCACAGTCAGGACCCACAAACTTCCAGTCCTAAGGAGAAGCAGGGTCTAGACTCCCAGCTTCCCCGTGTCAAAGGCTTACTCCTCAACATTCCGAAGCAGGTGGGTGTCTGAGGTCAACATTAAAGGACAGGAGAGGGAACAGGAAGGGAAGGGAAGGGGGAGRAGCCTGCCAGCCCTCTGAGGAGGGAAACCATAGTCACGCTCAGCATCAAGTTCTAGGCACCAAGAGGAATCAGTGAAAACGTAGCCCCAAGTGTTTGGTTAAAATTAAAATGATCTCACATATCTAGTCTAAGACTTCACACCCTATTCGAAACTGTAACTTTCTAGAATATTACTCACAAAACACTAGTATTCCTAAAATGTTGCATGAAAGGATTGAGGAGATTGCTCAGTGGGAATAAAACCACTTGCTATGCAAGCCTGGTCCCCCAGTTAGATCCCTGGAACCCACCTAAGGTAAGAGAAGAGGGTTGACTGGGCAGGGTTGACCCCTGACCCCCTCCCATGTCAACATTATAGCATGCATGCCATGCACACACACATCACACAAAAATGCATAATAGTAATAATTACTTGAATGTCCATAAAAGAAAAGGAGTTTTCTATTCAAACACTAGATGCTTTCTAAGAACTACATGAAAAGGCTTAGAGAAATTACAAGGGAGAAAATGGAGGGTTGGAGAGATGACTCTCTCCATGTCATGTCCATGACTTTCTACTCCTGAAGAGGGCCCAGGTTCAGTTCCCAGCAGCTTGCAAGTATCCATACCCCAGGTTCTAGGGACTCCTGCTCCCTCTGCTGCCCCTGAGGGCATTAATCACAGATGTGGTGCTCATGCAGGCAAAACACTTGTCTTGGTTACTTTTCTAGTCTGTGAAGAGACACCATGATGAAGGCAAGTTACAGAAGACAGCATTTCACTGAGGGCTTGCTTACAGTGTCAAAGGGAAACTCCAATGGCAGGAACATGACAAGAGGCAGACAAGGTATTGGAGCAGTAGCTGAGAGCTTACATCTGATATGCAAGTTGGAGGTGGAGAGACTGACTGACAGAGATAGACAGACACACAGACCACAGACTGGGGTTGGTGTGGGCTTCTGAAACCGCAAAGCCCATCCCAAGTGACACATTTCCTCCAACAAGACTACACCTCCTAATTATTTTCAAAGAGTTCTATCAACTGGGGACTGAGCATCCAAACATGTGAGCTTAGAGGGGCCATTCTCATTCAATCCACCACATA
>BDUI01000012.1:592871-597871 GCA_002335545.1 Apodemus speciosus
AAAAAAGAAAAGAAAAAAAAGGATGAGGAGAAAGAAGAGGAGGAGGACATATAGAAGACATATTAGGTAAATCTTTAAAATGAAGTTTATAAGGAATGTTTAATATCCTGGAGATGTGCCTGATAAAATGTGAGGCAAAATGCAAAGATATACATTAAAAAATGTCTCCATTATGTAAAGCTGCATTGAAAAAAAGGGAGGAAATATGTTCAAATGTTAACTGTATTCATGTCTAAGATGATGGGTGCTTGCTGACTTATTTTTAACCTTTTTAACAAGTCTTCCTAATTGTATACAATACATGTGTATTTTTTAATTACCATTTTATAATTTGTATTTATATTGCAAACTGTGTTTTGTACTATGAGCTGTTTTATAGCTTTTCAAAGACAGATACCCTGACTGGGTTAAGAAGATTGGATAAAGAGAATAACATGGTCTGGCCTTGCCTGCCACATCCGAGGTCTTTGGTCCAAGACCCAGCAGTGCAATGGAAATAAATAAATCTGACAAGAACAAATGGTTTTGGACTTATCTCCGATCTTAAAACGTGAGATTATTAAATATCGAAAGTCCTTTTGATTGGGATTAGGCCATGAATTAAAATAAATCATAGCGTCCTCATAGATAGRTAGGATGCCAGCTCAAAGAACATTGTTTGCTCCGGCTCTCACACCCTTACAAGAGACGCATCAGCTCTTGCTAAGTCGCCAACAGCCTGCGGCCTCAGTTCCTGGTCTGTGTGGACCTGGACTCAGGCTCTGGCTCAGAATGGCTTGAATGGGCGTCTGCCATTCACAACTAGCTCTAATAAAGGACTCTTCAAGAAATCCTGCTGGGGTCCAAGGAAGGAGCAACTCTGGGCTCTGCCCACCCCACCCCGCCCCTGTGGAACTCCCCCAGGTTCACCAGGCATTTGAAAGTTCTGTCGTCTCTGTCCTACAGAACTAGCTAGTACAGAGGCAGCGGTGGGATCAGCTGGGCCAGTTCCACCTTCTGCCAGGCCTAGACAGGCCCTTCTGCTCCTCTTTTGGGCTCAGGCCTGGTCTAGGTCAAAGAGGCCACTTAAGAGTGGTTCCTCTGTGGTTGCCACCCTGGTAGTAATAATGCCTTTAATGCCATAGCTCTGGAGGCGGAGGCAGGCAGAACTCTGAGTTCGAGACCAGCCTGGTCTATAGAATGAGTTCTGGAACAGAAGAGTGGTTTCGCTGCTGATCTCTCCATCCAAGCTAAATCCTGTGCTGCTTGCTCGTGCTCTGCTCTGAGGTACTTAGTCAGTGGACCGGTCTTCCCCAGGGCGGCAGAGTGCCCTCTCTTTTGTCGCTGCTCCAGAACTTCCTGAGGCTCTTCGCTCACAGGGGTCCAAATCTTTCAGGTCTTCCGGCACGTGGCTCCCACCCATCACCCCTTCCCCTGCCCGCTCGACTATCCCAGCCCACCTCTCCGTTACCCAGCAGCAGGTCACTCAGCCCTCCTGGTCCAGCAGAGTGGCCCTTATAAGTCCCCTAGGCTGGAAAGAAACATCCCTTCCCTAGAATAGAATAACAAAATCTAGTCCAAGCTGGGCACAAAGATACAATTTTCTCAATGTTAAAGTTTTTTCCCAATAGTTTATGTTAAATTTTTGTTACTCGCAGCTCTGCCTATCTCCTGGGAGAACTCACAGGTGGTAAGTGAACAAGTCCCGAGTCGCTAATCATGGAAAGTCTTGGGGACAGCCCAGCACATCCCTCCACAGCTCATGCATTTCATAAACGTGTGTGTGTGTGTGTGTGTGTGTGTGTGTGTGCGCGCGCGTGTGTGTGGTTGTGGCCTTTTACGTCCATATAACCTTCCCGATTTCTATTAATTCAGTTGTCTTGGTTCATGTAATAAATACCATATACTTTCGGATAGTCTTTTATTTCTTTTCAGAATATTGAATTATATTTACATGTATATGTGTGTGTGTGTGAGTACAGCATGTGTGCTTGGGCACCTGCCCACAGAGGCCAGAAGAGGTTGTCAGACACCCCCCTGCCCCTGCCGGAGTGCTATATTATAGGCAGTTGTAAGCTGACTGATGTGGGTGCTGGGGACTGAACTCCACTCCTCTGGAAGGACAGCAAGTGCTCCTAAGTCATCTTTCCAGTCCTCGGTGATAATCTTAAAAAAATGAAACAAAACAAAAAACCAAAACAAAACATGGTGCTCTGCTTAGAAAGACATGATTGCTGTGAACAAAGCATTGCCAACAATTGTGTCAGACACACTACAGCCCTTTCCCCGCAACATGTCCCACACTAATGCACAGTTGTGCCCTTTATCACAATTCTGTCCCTGTCACCATGCTCCTTTGTGCCAAGACCACTTGAGCATCCCACAGGATCCCATCCCCCTGAGGTCTTCTGCCTCTGTGTGGATCCTGCAGAACCCTTTGCATTTCTCTGGCAGTCTGTGAGGATGAAGAAGACACAAAGCATGAGGAGGGGAAAACATTGAGATAATGCTTTCTAGAGGAAGCGTCTCCCTGAGAAGAGCGGCAGGCTACGCAGGCGCCTTCCTCCAGACTCTGTAGCTATTACACACTGCCATATTACCTGGTTACCATTCACATTTACAAGGTATACACATGGGTGTTAGTGAAGGCTACCCATGTTCTAGTCAGGAATGCGTAGGCCAGAACAGGTAAAACATGGATCTTGTAATGAAAAACTACATCTTGTCATCAAAAGCAGTGTAACATGTAGAGAGGAAGGGGAAGCCATATTTAGCATTTATATCCTATCACGACATAGGCAGGCTCTGTCAGAGCAGGCCCTGAGGTCAGCTTCCACATTCAAGGTAAACATAGCTAAGAGGAAAAGTCAAGATGAAACTCAGATAAATATACAGAACAATTGGGTTATGGAAGGAACACGAACGAATGCGGAGGAAGAGCCAGAGGGGGTTCCAGTCAGAGTGTGTGTAGAATTCTCCCAACCAGGATGCAACTTGGACGGGTGGGATAGAAGAATACCTTAGGATGCTCATCCTGTGTGGCTGTGTACCCAAGGGGCACTGGGGTTTGTCTGAGGGAAACCAGAGACATGGGTGAAAACCAGGCAAGTCAGGGCCCCCACTGTTAGCATGTGTTTATAAAAAAGATAACGAGGTATAAGAATATGTTCTGTGGGGTATGGTGAGGTGTAGGGAAGATTGTGCCTCAGCGGGCCCATGCCAAGGCTTCCCTTCTCCCTGAGGAACCAGCCACACACAGTATAGTATAGAATAGAGTTTATTCAGGGCATGGGGGGAGAGGAGTTAAGAGGGTAGTAGAGGCAGAGAAAGGCAGAGAAGGAGAGAGTAGAGAAGTAGAGGCTGGCCATGACCATGTGGAGAGAGAGGGAGGAAGGGACTAGGGAGAGAGGGGGAGCAAGAGGGAGAGGCAGGAGAGCCATGAGTAAGAGAGGGAGGAGGGGCAAGCAGCCCCTTTGATAGTGGGCCAGGCCTACCTGGCTGTTGCCAGCTAACTGTGGGGCGGGGCATACCTGACTGTTGCCAGGCACCTGTGGGGTGGAGCTTAGATAGAAGGCTAACACCCACAGCCTCCTACTCTTCCCAGATAAGAACACTGGAGAGTGGTTCTCCTATCTTTTCACTTTTGTCAAGCCCTGGATGGGGAGGAGCTCTGTAGGGGGAGTTGGGAGACATAGGTTGGATGAGTCCACCAGGAAACTGAGCCAGTCTTTGAAACAGCACTGGGGTGAGATATGGATTCTCCTAAGTGACTAAAGGCTTGGGGTGTGGGGGAGCCTTCTTACCAAGATCCATTTCACCTCAGCTGAGACCAAAATGAATTTCACTTTCTCAGGACCAGAGGACATGAATACACACAATAAAATCTAACATGTGGTTTTGTAATAGTTGTAGTGAATAAATTTAACTGTGGGTGTCTGTACAACAGAAAATACCCATGATGCTTTAGAATAAACTGTTAGTAGTGAGTGATTATGGAAAACTGGATACAGGCAAGGAAGTAACATTGGGGGTTTTTCTTTCCATTCTATATCTTTTTAATAAAATATTGTCAGCAGTCCCTGTTAGTACAAAGAGATAAGAAGTAAGAATGAATCCTATAAGTAGACCTTACTTGAACCAAGTAAAATTAGGTTGATGTTAACCAAAACACACGTGCAAGAGTCTTGCTAGAACGTGCATAGCAACTACCCATTCTTCCATCAGCAGCAGTAAAATGGTTAGACCAACTACAAGCTTGTTATGTAATGGGATAATACGCAACATAGAAAAGGAATGAGGCATTTATGCAATGGAATATTGCACAACAAAGAAAAAGAACAAAGGATAACTACAAATTGATGACTTTTCTAGATACAATGTCAAGAAGCCAGCCGTAAAAATGTGACAGGTGACTCTGTTTACATGACATATAAAAATAGATACAACTTTTCTATATTTTTCCCCCAGACAGGGTTTCTCTGTGTAGTCCTGGCTGTCCTGGAACTCATTCTGTAGACCAGGCTGGCCTCGAACTCAGAAGTCCGATTGCCTCTGCCTCCCAAGTGCTGGGATTAAAGGTGTGCGCCATCACTGCGGCGATTCTGTAAATTTTTAGAAGCTAAGATGGTAGCATCTGAGGCAGAAGGGAGGGAGGAGGGGTATTTGCTGCCTAGAGGTGGAGGGGCTTTCTGTTAGGGTGAGGAGTTACGCTAGTAAAGTTTTGTTTCTCAGTCTGATGTCCTATATAGGTTTGGTTTGGTTTGGTTTTGTTGTTTGTTAACATGATGCAATATAGAGTCATCTGGGAAGAGGAACCTCAATTGAGAAAATGCCTCCATCAGACTGGCCTGTAGGTAAGTTATAGGACATGTTCTTGATTAATCATTGATGTGAGAGGGCTTAGTTCACTGGTGGTATCCTCCTCCCTCAGCAGGAGGTCTTAGGTGGTACAAGAAAGTTGGCTGAGCAAGCTGGGGGGTGGGGGACGGCAATAAGGAGGGATCCTCTATGGCCCCTGCCTT
>BDUI01000012.1:600371-610830 GCA_002335545.1 Apodemus speciosus
CAGGAAGACAGGGTTGCAGCCCAGTGCCCAGATTTCAGGCATGTTTTTAAACATCTCACACTGAATCTCAGTCTTCCATCAGCAAACTGTGCCGTAGTGCTCCCTATGAGGGGGGTTGGGGACATCGAATGGCATGTGGAGTGTCTAGGACAAGGCAGATGCTCTGGAAATACAAGTTCTTTTTCTCAGGTGGGTTTCCTGAGGTGTATCCTGCCGTCCCAGGATAATTCCGAAGTCTGGGTGGGATCGCTGGAGCAAGTTTCCAGAGAGCTACTCTGAGAGACTGGCAGATGAAGAGTGGAACCCCAGAAGGAACCTAACACGGCAGGGCGCCAGAGAACAAGGCCTTGTCTAGGATCTACATTCGTCTTACTCTTACTAGCTACATGCCTTTGAAAACAAACAAACAAACAAACAAACAAACAAACTCCCAACCTTTGTGCCTTCCTTTCCACATCTAGCAGACCGGAGGCTGATGGTATACATATCATCGGGTTTATAGAAGGATCAAGCTGGTTGGTTTAGGCAAAGCCTCCAAACAGAGCCTGACTTTTCCAAAGTGGGCTATTGTCTTTAAGCATACAGCTTCTAAAGGACTGGGCTGCCCAGCCTAGTGATTAAATAGCAGGCTCTGGGGAAACCCTGTGTGATACACACTCTGTATGAGTTAATTTTGGGATTGATGTGACCAAATTACCTCAACTGACACAATTGAAGGGAGGGAAGATTTAGTCTGGCCCTTGGCTTAGTGAGTTCGGGTCCGGCTGAGCAGGAAGGGCAGCTCTGTCCACGCTGAGCACACACCAAGAAGCGGTGAGGATGCTCTGAAGCCAGGGTCTACTCTGGAATCTTTAAAAGCCAGTGCCCCGGGACCTACTTCCACCACCTCCTAAACATTTTGCTGCCCTCAAAGTAGAGACCCTTGTTAAGACAGGAGCCACTTGGACCATGACACGCTCCTGCACTGGGCCGACTGGCTCTGTGACACTTCTGTGCCTCAGTTTCTCCATCTCCAGAAAGTAAAGGTGATCATTATGGGGCACTCTTAGAGGGGCTATAGGCTGAATTAATGCTGCTTATGTGGAACTGAACAGAGGAAGTTCCTGGTAACTGTGGGATCTCACTATCCCATGACTGGAAGGAGCAACAGGACCCCGATTGGTTTAAAGAGACACAGACCGAGGAATATTTTCTTCTCTTCTCTCAGGTCTCAGGGCACTTCTTCCTAAATATTAGAAAAGAAGAACAATTCCTTGACCTTTTCCTTGAAGGAAACATCTCTGTACCATTTAGTGCTTGTCTTCAAACCCTTTCCTCTCCACACTATAAAAGAAGAAAGAAACTTGGGGTTATGCGCCTGCACCCCAGGGCCACACTCGCAGGAGCGAAACAGAAGGCTCAAGGGGACACAGGGACATCAGGGGCACTCCCGTCAGTTTGGATAACAGCTCATAGGTGGGCTGTGTGCCTTAAACCCTAGCTTGCTTTGGCATTTTGCAGGGACCTTGCAAAAAGCAGACCTGTAAAGGGAAGCAGGCAGCCAGGCTTCGGGCCTCTCCTCCCCCGTTCCCCTCACCCTCATTGTCTCCTTTAACTGACACTGCAAACTGAACACGAAGAACAGGCGTCTAGTTTCTCTTTGTGACCGGGTTTTGCTACTGCCCAAGGACAAAGGCTAAACTGACACAAGAAGAATGTCCCAGAGGGCGGGTCTCTTTTTGTTTCCTTTTCCAACTCTGTTTCTCTCCTGGAGGGGAAGGAATGATAATTAGAGCACTTGTTCTACAAATCCCCTATGTAAATACGTTCCTAGCAGCAGAAATCCAGAGCACTAGACTAGAAACTTCTCATACTAACCTTAACTCTCACATCTGGCAGAGATAACAAGAGAAAGACAGTGGGGTGGGGGTGGGGATGGTGAAGCCTGGGAGGCCTCTGGACTGTGTTCGGATGTCCTTGCCCGGTGGCTAGCTTAACCCAGTCACAGGTGGGACTCCTGTGGGGGGCTCTGGAGAGTGACCTCTTGACTTTCAACAATGGACAGACTAGTGCCACGCCTTAGTTTCTCATTTGTAGAATGAAGATATTAATAGTTCTCACCACCTCGCTGTGGGGAAATAGATAATCTGTGGAGGATCGTGTGACTGTGGGCCATCCAAGGCCACCCCTGGATCTCATTCTCCCTATAGACGCTTATTTATTTATTTACGGCCCAGCACAGGATCTGGATGACTATTTGGTACAACCTAAATGTTTGCTGGATGACTAAGTTATTAATTACCAATAGCTTTAATGAAGCGTAACCCCCCACATATGATACTGTAGCTGTCAACTTCTCTCTTGTCTATGGTGCTGGTTCTATAACCCAGGACCTTGTGCCTTCTAGGCAAGTTCTCAATGATCTTTCCAAACTACCTTACCCACCCAAGACTGCTGGCGCAGGACTGCCTTCCCAACACTTAGGAGGAGGGAAAGAATAGAGAATTGGAGGTGAGTTTGGGCTACATAGTGAGAGTCCCAGGCCAAACCAGCTACATATAAGGCCCTGTCTCAAAGAGTGACAAATCAATCGATCAAGTATGACGCACAGTGCCTCCCCTCATTCCAGTTAGCCCCTGTTTATTGCTACACAACCGGTAAACTTCCAAATTTCTCTTCCCAAGGAGGAATGGAGAGCTTTGGTCTGAGGCAAAGGTCACAAGAGGCACATCAAGGCATGGAGTGTAGGGATGGGAAGGAACTACTGTGAGCTTACACGGCGAGCCACGAGCTTTTAGAGAACCAGGACCAGACAAGTAAGCAAAGGGGAGGAGGAAACTCTTGAAGAAATTTCAACCGGACAAGAAGTTGGCCTGGGATAAGAACAGGGAGGGATGGCGGTGGGAGTAGACCAAGCTGGAACTAGTGTGGGCCTTGCAAGAAGCTGGATTGAAAGCCTTCAGGACATCAGAAACAAGCCAGGAACACGGGAACAAGAGGGCAAACTCTACAGCCACCAACTAGAAGAGAAGCTAAAGGAAGCACAGTGTGCAAGCAGGAAATTAAATATCAAGGAACTGCTCGTTAAAAGTTCAAAGCACCTGCCCACTCTTCAACTGGTGCCCTTCCCAGTCTTTGGGAACTCAGCCTGCTGACCCTGGGTCCAGGTCTCATCCCAGCGTTCAGACCAGCCAAGGACTGTAACCAACACACCAAGTGCCAAGCTTTGGGGCCTCGGACTAGAAATCCACACAGCGTGCTCCGCTGTGGGGCACTGGGCACCCGTAGGGTAACTACTTGGGACCTGCTTTGCTGAGGTTCTCCAAACGTTGACACCCAGCTCCCGGGTTACTAGAGAACAGAACTCGCTCACAAGCATCCTAGCATCCTTGGGAAAAGAAGAGAACGGCCATTGTTGGTAGCAGGAGCAGGACGAGGAGTTGGAAGGGGTAGAGGATTGTTTTGTTTCCTGGAACACCCTGTTAAGAATCTCAACAACTGCAGTCAATGCCCGATCTTTTGGCAAGCAACGCTGCTTCTCCCGATTCCCAGCTGCACGGGATCTAATTCGCAAACACACCATCTTGCATTCAACACTTTAATGGAAAACAAGCAGCCCGGGAGGGAAGTAAACGGTCTAACTGCACGAACGTTTCAAAGGGATTTGTGCTTCCAAGGCCCTCTACCGGTCCGGTGCGGTCCACGAACCGGATTTCGGGCTGCAGCTTCTTGCCTGCAGAGCTCGGAGGTAATTAGCCCGAGAAGACGCGATCGGGTCCGGGCTTAGGCTTTGGCAACATAAAACACCAACTAAGATCTGGAAAAGCTCAGGTTTTTAAAGGAAGATAACTGCTTATTCTTTCCACTGAAACCTGGTTTTTAAAAAAAAAAAAATGAAGGTTTCTCTTTAAGGTAGCTAAGATTAGAGGGCTCGGTTTCCGTTTTCTGTGTTTCTATGGGCCGAACGCCCAGGCGGGTCAGCGAGTTTCTGTGTGTGGAATGACGAATTCCTCTCGCCTGAGTTCTAAAATGATAACTTAGCTCGCTGCTGCAGCTGCGAACGCCTGGCGCCAAGCGGCCCCGCGCGGGGGTGGCGGGAGGAGCGGCGCAGGCCGAGGCCAGGGGGAACTTCGCTAGTGGCCCCTTTAAGAGCTTCACTGACTCAGCTAAGCTCCCCCTCAGGTCGCGTTTTTTATGAATGAAAAACGTCCTTACATTCATTATATAAACAAGCCGGTGCTGATTGGTCAATGGCGCCCAGCGCATAAATTATGTAAAATAGACCTCTGAGGGCGTTGAGGGACCCCGACCGTTAGCCAATGGGCGCCGCAGTTGATGGGGCGGCCCAGCTGGATTTGCCTGAAGACAGGGTAAACAAGAGGTGATGGGCAGCCGCAGGGACGATCGCGGACCAATGGGAATGTGTGTGCTCTGGGCCGCGGGCCAATAGCGGCAGGCGGAGCCGGCGGGGGCCGGGCCAGTGCTGCAGCGGGTTGCAGGGCGGCGCAGAGTCCGGAGGCCGGCGCACGGAGCGGTCCTCAGCCCAGATCGCTGCGGCCCAGCCCGCCACCGAGGCGCGCAGACGGGCGCGCGGAGTGGCCGCTCAGGTGCGGGCTGGTTCCGGGTCCTCAGCTGGGCATTATTGGGGTGACTCCCGGAGCTAGCCGCCCCCTCCCCCCGAGGCCCGGTTCGGTTCGGTTTCTAGGAGGCATCGGGCGGGGGCGGCTAGCGGTTCCGGAGCGAGCGGAGAGCGGGTTTCCGCACGTCGCGGAGGAGGCACCCGCGGTGCTGGATCGGGTGCAGGGAGCAGGGTGCGGGGCGCAAGCTATGGAAGCGGGGTGCAAGAACGGGGTGCGGGGCGCGGAGTTGTGGGCCCCCGAGGGCCCTGGGAGGCTCGCGAGAAGAAAAGCTCCGCGACTCTTATGTGGGGGGTGGGGGGGCGAGTGGCAGTTTCAGGGGTGCTGCTTCAGAACCCCGAGAGTTAAATGACACCGACATGTGCAGCCTGCGGGTGCAGGATCTGCCCGAACTTCTGCAGGCCTGGCAAGTTGGAGACTGGGCAATGGGCCCGCAGCCCCCCACACCCTCCTTGGAGGGCTGAGAACGTTTTGGGGCCGCCTGAGCCTCGGCCTGGGGAGGAGAGAACCGGTTCCGAGGCGGCCAAGAGTGATGCTGGAACCTCGTGAATGAGTCGGGGTCTGCCTCGCAAAGGGGGTAGTGATTGAGTTGGGGGTGATGAGGGGGAGGAGGCATGTGGGATCGGGAGTAAATTAGAGGCGGCTGGTATCGCCCAGCGCTGCACCTCGTTTTCTGAATGTGGGTGACTTTATGAATGAAGCAGGTTTCTTTCTTGGGCTCTGAGCTCTGAGGCTTTTTTTTTTTTCTCCCTTTTTTTGTGAATGAAGCATTGAGCTTTCTTCCTAAAACGCTGGGGTGAGGGGCCTGCGTCGGAGGCTAAGCCTGCGTTGGGAGTGGGGGCGGGGGCGCAGCTGAAGGAGTTTTCATGAATGGGAAGGCTGGGAATCGGGTGGAAGTGTGTCTTGTTTTGTGAATGGGGCCCGGCGCGAGGGATCCAGTTACAGCCCTCTACCTGCGGTGGCGGCCGCGGCTCGTTCTCCCATTCATAAAACCAGGCTTGCTGCGCGCCACGGGGAGGGGCCTCGATCCGGTCGCTGCGCCCAGTTAAAGTTTTCCTGGGGGCACCCGGGATTTGGGGGCTGGGGGGGGGGGAGCGACTACGACGACACAAAGGAAGTGGTTTAAACTCCAGGATGAACCGAAGCCTTCCCTGCAGGCTTTTAAAAGATACTTTGAACACGACGTTTCCAGCTCTTGAACTCTAAGGGCTGCTTAGAAGATCCTCGATGCTGCTTTCGGAATCTCTTAGGGCACTTTCTTTTTTACCAATTTTTTTCAAAGGATATTTTTGCGCATCATGAGATTCTAAAAATATTTTACCCTCTGGTTTCCTACACGTTCTCTCAACCCACAACAGACATTTAAGAATTTATGAGGCCACAACTTAGGCAGATTTTTTAAAAATACAACACAGAATTCTTTCATGCTTCTCCACTGTCTACGAAGGTTTCTCAGATTTGGTACTGGTTGGTGACATTCAAGAGAGGCCTCATTCTGAACGATGTTTGCACGGTGTGGAAGGCAAGCTGGCAGGAGTGTTTTTCTAGGAAGTTGTGAACTCTCTTTCCTTTGACTTTGAAAATATCTGATTACTTGGGCCAAGTGCTGGCTGTGAAGGGTTTTCTTGTATCCTGCGCACTTATGAAAATTTGATATGGTGCTCGCAGCGTGAAAAACAAGTCAGATGGAAATGGTTGCTGTGAAATAAGTTCCCTAGTTTGTGTACAACTTAAAAGAAAATGCCAGTTAGGCCTGTCTATTATTTAGAACTGAGGTGAATGAATTCATGTTATGCCCCCATTATTTTGACCTGAGTTTTTACTTGAAAAATTAAATATTTAGGAAGATGACACCCAAACTTGCTAGCTAATTCCTCCCATGCTAGAAAAATGTCTCCTCTTGATTTAGTTACCTCCAAGCCCACCTCTTAACAGTGTTTGACTGTTTTTGTTAAAGACTTGAGATCATTGTAGAACAAGGACTTTTCTTTCCATGGATATTATTGCATTACAAGGGTTTAATGGTGTTTGTTGTTTTGTTGTTTTGTTTCTTTTTTTCCTTTTCTTTCCCCTTTTGGTAGAGATGTTTAAATATGTGCAGTGGAATTGAATTCCCTTTATCTCTCATTTTTATAGATGTTTTATTTAGAAGTTTGAGTAGATGGCAGCTAATCTTTGTAGGTTGCCATGGAGATGCTATGTCATTTCAGGTATACACACCTGTTTGGACAGACGGTTTGGGTTTAAATAAAGAGTGTGTGTGTGTGTGTGTGTGTGTGTGTGTGTGTGTGTGAAGTATACTTTTGATCAATTTGTTCCTGGAACTGTACTTAGTATTTTTACCATAGACCTACCCCCCCCCAAAAAAAAACCTACAAAATGCTTTGAGAAACACCATACATGTTAGTTTCTTCATTGCCAATAATTTGGAATATGTAACACCCAGTTTCTCTAGTTCTTGTCACTTAAAATAGCAAATCTTAATTAAAAACTTACCAAAAAAAAAACAAAACAAAACAAAACAAAACAAAAACACCAAAAACCCTGCAACAAATGTCCTGGAAGGTCATTTTTCAGTGCAAGTAAGTTGAGGGAGTTGGTTGGTTGGTTGGTTGGTTGGTTTTGGCTTTTGTGGTAGACAGGCAGGTAATACTAAATGTGTGTGTGTGTGTGTGTGTGTGTGTGTGTGTGTGTGTGTGTGTGTGTTCATTCATATGTATGTTTAGAGACCTCAGAGAGGTGAGATGTCTGCACTGGCAAGAAGGAAAGAATTGTATAAATTACTCCCTGCCACAGTTTAAGTCTCCCAAATCCATGTTACAGGAGGATCTCTTTACCACCCCCAAGAAACTACTCAATGCTGAAGCCTTTCAAAGTGGTAGCCGAGACTTTGGGAGCACCATGGATGGGTTTTGTGATCAGCAAGTCCCTTTTATGGTCCCAGGGGTGAGTTGTCCTGTTTTGTCCTTGACCTCTGTGGTGTGTCTTTTCTCCTCCCTGGAGAAGTGGGTGGACCCTCTCCGCACCTCTTTCCTGCATTTGAATCTTCATTTTTTTTCCCCGGCCTCTTTCAGAAATCTAGATCAGAGGACTGTCGAGGACGACCTGTGATTGACAGAAAGAGGAAGTTTGTGGACACAGATCTGGCTCACGATTCTGAAGGTAGAGGAGCTTCCTCCGTGCGCTTTGGCTTCCTCAGATCACACAGACACTGATGTGCAGACTCCTGGATGCTCCTTAGCACAGAAATAGCCCCATTTTGAGTCTTCTTTTGTTTGTTTACAGAGTTGTTTCAGGATCTTAGCCAGCTTCAAGAGGCTTGGTTAGCTGAAGGCAAGTTTCTTGACTGTCCTGTTTTCCATACAAAACATTTAAATGTGCCTTTTAGTAAAATGCAAAGATCTAAAACAGAACTCTCTTTCCAGCTCAAGTACCTGATGACGAGCAATTTGTCCCAGATTTTCAGTCTGATAACTGTAAGTACCTTGGTGTTGGTGACACATTTGTTCTGAAATTGTTTGGCCTTGGATTGTTTCCATCCAGAATACGTTCATTCTTCAGCGGTAGCCAAAAGATTTCGACAGTGGCGTGCATGCATTTTAATAATTCAGGGTTACTCCTGAAGACTTGTCTCATTTTTTTGTTGATACAATTTCTGGCTCTGTTGAATTGCACTACTTACTCAATATAATTTCAGTAAAATTTCTTTTTACCTTAACAGCTTGAACTCCGGAATTTTAAGTTAGGATACTAGCTAAGATTCTGTGTCAAACATCTGCTTGTTTTTAGATATGTCTGGGTTGAGGACACACACATACTCTTTCTCTCTCACACTCAGAACACACACACACACACACACAAACACACACACTATACTGTGTGGGGTGTAGGTTCATACAGATCCCAGAAGAGGGTTTCAGGTCCCTAGGAATTAGAGTTACAGGAGAGGGTGCTGGGAACTGAACTCAGGTCCTCCGGAACCAGAGCAGCACGTGTTCTCAGCTTCCGAGCCATCTCCAGCCCCCAGTGCTTATAACTCAACATTTAATTCAAATCTGTTTTTCATTTTGTCTTCTTTTTTTTTTTTTTTTTTTTTTTTTTTTTTTTTTTTTTTTTTTTTTTTTTTTTTTTTTTTTTTTTTTTTTTGGTTTTTCGAGACAGGGTTTCTCTGTGTAGTCCTGGCTGTCCTGGAACTCACTCTGTAGACCAGGCTGGCCTCGAACTCAGAAATCYRCCTGCCTCTGCCTCCCAAGTGCTGGGATTACAGGCGTGCGCCACCACGCCTGGCCTCATTTTGTCTTCTAAATTAAGTCTTCGGGCTGAGGCTGTAGCTCAGTAGCATAGAACCTGCCTAGCATGTACACCGAGCCTTCCACGCTCAGCCCCCTGGCACTGCAAAAGAAGAGTTATAAATTAAGGCAAAGCCAGGGAGGAATCTGACTTTTTCCCCTTTGAGCGGTCCAGCAGTACTTCCTGGAGAATTTCTGTTAACTGTGGTCCCAGGACCTAGCATGTCAGTTTCGTTTCTCCTAAGCTAATAAAGGGTGGGCGCTGAATGACTTGATTTGCTCGCATTTCTCATGTGGTTGCTGGGATCTTACTGTCAAGTAAAGCCTTTTCCTTAATCGCCTTTGGGTGCTCGCTCCTTAGACAGGTAACGAGTGCAGCGAGGATCCCCACAAATGGCTCTCGTCAGGCTGGCAGGGCGGATTAGCTTTGCTCTGCCCTTTCCGGGCTCTCCTCAACACATTCGGGAGCTTTATGGTCCAGGCGCAGCTACCAAGGACAAAGCTGGCTGATGAAATTGGAGCAGCACAGAGCTGCTCTAGAGAGCATTAGTCACTGGCGAATGAGCAGGTTT
The DNA here is from genome assembly GCA_002335545.1 of Apodemus speciosus. Lineage (NCBI taxonomy): Eukaryota > Metazoa > Chordata > Mammalia > Rodentia > Muridae > Apodemus > Apodemus speciosus. The sequence goes on from BDUI01000012.1 coordinate 609,849, forward strand.
AAGAGCGGTCTGCAGAACGCTGCCTCTCTTGAGAGTTGCATCATAGAGAAATTCATGTCTCTTAGTCATAGTTTATAATAGCGAGCACCTGAGCCAGGCTGGGATTTGATTTCTTATTTTGCAGCAACAGATTCTTCTCAGCTTTGTTTTATCTCTGGGGTGTATGCATGTGTGCAGAAAAATGTCACCGGGAAAGAGGGCGTATCTGGGTCCGTTTAAAAGCAGGCTACTCTGAGTGTATTAGCTAAGAGAACAGAGGTAGCAGCTGAGTATTCTTTAATGATAGCCCTCGTGTTCGAGGTGGAATGCCATGAAACTCGAAAAACGGAGTAGGCTGTAACCATAGCTGTACGACTACCTTAGCTTGCTGTGGAGATTGTTCAAAAGGAAATGCTTACTATTGCCCTGTGATTGCTTTCAAGTGATTGGCTTGCCATAGTGATAAACCCGTGTGGCCGAGGTGAGGGAGGGGAGTGGGGGTGGGGGTAGGGCGTTTGGGTGGTGACCCAGCCTGGACTCCAACTTGTTTCTGTCTTGGCAGTTTGGCTCTGCCTTTTCAGTTCTTACCCAGAGCCCCGGTAAGCTGCAGCCTGCTGGGGAGGGGGGCTTGCGAGGCCGAGCCTCTTTGAAATGCTTTTATTACACTGTTTGTTTCTCTATGGCCCACAAGGGTTAAAGGAGGAGGTGAGACAGCTGGGCTTAGATTGATTGCAAGCTTTGCCTGTTCTTCAAGGAGGGGGATGTCAGCCAGCAGTTTGTATCTGCAGAGATTCTTATCTGTGGGAATAGGCGAGAGCAAAGAAATCAGTGAGTGTGTCTTGGTGCTCTAGGAATCATTCCTGCTCAGCGCGTACAATGTGCTAGGTTCTTTAATTAAAACACTGTACCTTAAATGCAGGTGTTAGGGAGCTCGCCTTACCTACCAAACATGATGGGGTTTGTTTATTTGTTTGTTTTATTTGCTTGCTTTTTTTTTTTTTTT
>BDUI01000012.1:613280-637101 GCA_002335545.1 Apodemus speciosus
GGGGGGGGGGAGCCGATGGAGAAGTGTAGAGGGAAACATAAGACATGGAGGAGAGATGACTGACCCCCAGGCTTTGTAGAGGCTTTGCCAGCTAGACCTGCTGCCAACCAGGCCCTAAATGATTAGTGCTCATTCCTAGTTTCATAGCCTCTAGCATCGGGACCTAAGACCATTGATCTAAACGAGGGCCATATGGTATTTAAAACAATGGTTTTTCTCTTACTCTTGTCCAGTAGAGCCCGGAAGCCTTTGCAGTCCTTTGTATTTGATGAAAAAGCCCTGAGAGGGGGAAATTAATCTGCCTGACAGGCAAATCAGCCCTGTGGGTGCCAGGAGTAACAAAATCCTGGCATCCATCAAGAAATCGCCATTTAGCCCCCTGTTCTCCAGCTTCCTTCCGCTTTACAAGATGAAGAGGCAGGGACTGTGAAGCCGAGAGAGGCCTCGTGCTGTCTGCCGCTTCTGGCTCGTTCTATCATTACTGTGTTACGGGTCCCAGGAAAGAACATCCCTGTGGGTGAGGTAGGTTTGGGTGTGTGAGAGACTGTTCTTCATGCATTTCTTGAGTTCTAATGGAGTGAGGGAGCAGCCTCAGGCTGGCATCCCCCTCCTGGGCGTGCGCTGCCCCAGAGCAGCTTGAGCCCCATCTGTGCCCTGGCACTCGCTGCTTCTCCGTTTGGAATCCAGGGAGCTCAGAGCCTCGTCATGTTGCAGCTCCTGGCTCTTGGATGGGCGCCAGGCCTGCTGATGCCATTACCGGATTAGGTTGCTTTTTAAAAAATTCATTTCGTGAACCTCATCAAGCTCATTTAGCACAGGCTTTGGTCGTCAGTCCCTATATTGTCCCTTCTCCAGGCTTCTTTAGAAAGAATGGCAAACACTGGTGTGGGCATGTAACTCCAAGTCCATCTGGGGGGCCAGGCGCGGACGGTGGGAGTGGATTGGTCAGGCTTTATCTGGAGAAAAGCCTGCCCCCAATAAAGGCCCCGCCCACCAAATAACAGTCGCCCTTCCCTCTTAGAGGACTGGGTGCTGCAGCAGGGGAGAGGATCTCTGGATAGGCAAAGATCTAGACCAGGAGTTCCAGCCCCCTCCCAAACAGGACAGGCGTGGTTTGTGAATTTGATTTCCAGAAAGATCTCAAAAGAAGTTGGGACAGGCAGTGAAAAACAGTAAACATAAGATGTTTGAAAATACATATGCTTTGAAGAAAACAGTCTACAAGCTCAAAATTATCTTATTCAAATTTCCTGAAATAAACTTTTCCTTGAAATCAAGTTTAGTTGTCAGACAGGTTCCATCCACTCACCCTCGGGGTGATTACTGAGTGTTTAGGGGGAAAAAAGCCAAAGACACCAAACCAGTTTTAGCCTTGTACGCTGTGAAGTCTGGAGAGATGTTATCCTCCCAGGCCAGAGCTACACATTCTTCCTTCTGCTGCCTGGACATCCAGGAGGGTATGCTAACGGCTTCAGGGCCACTGAGAAGCCAAGAAATTGTTGAAATTCCTAGTGTCTCCTAAGCCCCTCAGTCCTGGGGAGGAAGCCACTGCGCCCTCCGTGTTGGCTGCTGGGGATAAATGGGGGAAAGAAGTCCTGGCAGGGCCAGCTCCCAGAGAGAGATAGGCTGCCCCTTAGTCCAAACCAGTTTACCAGGGCAGCAGAAATAGGAAGTCTCGCCTGGAAGCTACTGCGATCCTAACCACAGCTCAATAGTCCTGTTTATTCCTTTACTCTTTGCCTGAGGGCACTTCCCTGCCCTCTTCTCTCTCGCTGATTCGCCCAGCCTTGCATGTTGCAGCTATAATCCTAGCCATTTGGATCCCTGGGAGGGTGCCGACCTGGCCAGTGCCCCCTACTGCGTCCGAATTTCTTACATAAATACAGCATACTGGGCGAGCGAGCATCTCCGTGGCCACAGCTGAGCCCTGGGCACTAGTAGTGGGTCTGTCCCAGTTAGCTGGGCTGCAGACTGACTCCCCCTCTTGCTTGAATGGAGCATTCCAAATTGGTTGTGAATGGAGGGCGGGGCCCACTGGCAGACTTTTTCAATGAATAACCAGACCCCATTGTGCAGGCTGTGGAAAAACAACCAACTCTAACAACGCTGTGACTGTTAGAAATCTGCGTGTGATTGGCAGCCTGGAGAGCCTCCAGAATTAGTTTCCTTTGGCTTCCTAACTGCTCCTTGCTCTCCAAGCCTGAGCCTAATGGGGTATGAGTTTTCTTCTAAGGGCTGTCTTTTAACTCTCTCCCCGCCGGGCTGATGACCTGGGCTGCGAGGACTGGTTACAGTGGATTCTCTCCTTGCTTTGCCTGCCATTTTCTGGTGTAATTGTCTAAAGACAGTGGTGGTAGAGTCAAGGGTGGGCTAGCAGAGAGACTTAATTTGAGGATTTTATCTTTTTTTTTTCTTTAAAATTTATTATATATAAGTACACTGTAGCTATCCTCAGACACACCAGAAGAGGGCGTCAGATCTTGTTACAGATGGTTGTGAGCCACCATGTGGTTGCTGGAAATTGAACTCAGGACCTTCGGAAGAGCAGTCAGTGCTCTTAACCGCTGAGCCATCTCTCCAGCCCCATTTTATCTTTTTATTTCCTTTGGTGCTGTTACTTTAGTTGTGTAGTCAGTGTCTCTCCCCCCACCCCCACCCCCGCCTCCTCCGCTCCACCCCAAAATGGCTGCCAGCTCTTCCAAATTCAATTCTTTATTCCAGGTGTGGAGGAGAGGTGTTGGCAAGCCATAAGCAGGTATATCTTGCTAAGTCTTTCTCAGGATCCAATAAAAAAATGTACTTCTTTCTACCCTTGGCCTCACTTTAAAATTTTGTTTCCCACACTTCAGCGCTTGAGTACAGGTTCCCCTCTGTGGTGTCCCCACGTCCCAAACACCAAGGAGAGGAATGGCCTCCCCAGATGAATACCCAGGAAGTACCAGAAAGAACTCAAATGTGGAACAACTCCAAAGCCAGAGGAACCTCCTCGGGTAGGAAGTGCTCCGGGCTCTAGGAGGAGTGCCCAGTTCGATACTGTGCGCCCTTAAATCTGTTCCAGCGGCTTGGCTGACAGCCAGCTGACACCCCCAAAGAGCAAGCTCAGCGCTGTAGAGCACACAGGAAGGGCCACACCTAACTGGTAATGATCGGGATGCTTTCCTCGGGGATTTTAATGCTCGTCTAAGCATGTGCCTTTTTGTCCTCCAAACCAAAATAAAGTTCTTTATGTTTTGTTACAGGGTTCTTTACCCCAGGCACTTCCCTGAGAGTCGGCCCTGCAGGCTGTCTCCTTCTCCTAGGAGAATAGACCTGGGCAGATTGTTGTTGCTAGACTGACAGAGTCCAAACCTTTCAGAAGGTGGCTGACTCCTTGCAGTTTGTGGACATAAGCAATTCAGCTACAGGCCTGGACATCCATCCTGATGGTCTCAAGAGCAAATTCCCAAGGACACGGACACACACACATATATAGCATGTAGTATATAAATACATATATACTATATGTAATATATAATGTGTATATGTAGCATATATAGCAAAGAGAGGATGCGTGTCTCTGGTACTAAGTTCTCTGTACTGAAGATCAGATTCTGGAGCCAGCCCAACTTTCCTAATCTTAATCTTAAGGGAAGGCAGTTGGAGTGGCAGTAATGGCCCTGTGTCACCTGGATATCCTGACATTTTCCCATTGTCCTCAGGCCCTTTGTCCTTCCTTTCCTCCTTCACCAGCCGTAGAATTTTAATTTTAGTTTTTTAGAGATGTTGAGAAAACAGTGCAGGGGTGGGGGGGGTGTCCTTTATTTTTATGAATATTAATCTCAGTCCCTGCTTCTCATTTTTCATTCCTGTTCGAACCGGGATTTCCTTTAGTCTTAGTGCCTCCCATAGCAGAGAAACACCGTCGTGTTTCTTGGTTTGTTCTGCAGCCGCAGACCACAGACCGGACTCTGCATGGCCAAGCACTTGGCCCTCTGCAAGCGTCTCTGTTCCATTCTCCCCTGGCCCCTCCTTCCAGTGTGGCCTCCGCACAGAGGAGGTAACTAGGCACTACCCAAATCTGTGTTCCGGTGATGACCTTAGGGAAAGAGGAATTAAGTCTATTTCTTATTTTCTGTTTCCTCTCTTGGATGCATGTGGTGAGGGGAGCCTTGTTGGTTTAGGATGAGCAGCTGATTTCTGTGCCTCTCAGGAACTCTGCATGTCCTGGCGAAGCAGGTCCAGCCTAGGCGCCTAGTGGGAGAAAGCGCCAGTTGACACAAAGGAATGGTTCTGGGGAGAGACCACTTTCCTAAAGGTGAATTTAAACACAAAGCTGAAGACTTAAGAGTTTACACGGGCCTTAGTTAATGCATACTTTTGACATTCTTTTTTAATTTTTATTTATTTATTTATTTATTTATTTATTTATTTATTTATTTATTTTGGTTTATTGAGACAGGATCTCTCCACATAGCCTAATTTTTTTTTTAATTTTGTTTTTTAAGATTTGTTTATTTATTATATGTAAGTACACTGTAGCTGTCTTCAGACGCACCAGAAGAGGGCGTCAGATCTCATTACGGATGGTTGTGAGCCACCATGTGGTTGCTGGGATTTGAACTCAGGACCTTCGGAAGAGCAGTCAGTGCTCTTAACCGCTGAGCCATCTCACCAGCCCCCCACATAGCCTAATTTTAATATTTCTAACACTTCCCTTTATGTCAGTTTAGATGAGAACTATATAAATTGGGGGAAATTATTGAGACGGTAAAGCTTACATTTCAAGCTGAAGGTTCAGTTTGAACCCCCGACTCTACGCCTTGACCCTGCTGGGGCGTGAGTGAGCCAGGCTGGCTGTGGTCAGGGCAGCACAGGGCCTGGGGACAGGCTGCTCCGTAGGCCTTTTTCTGTTGTATCTCATACGGGTAGAGGGTTGAGTGTGAAGGCTCTGGGCAGAGTTGCTGAGGGAATGTAATAAAGTAGTCTGAAGGCCTCTCGGGTCCTCCCTGGATGGTGAAACTCAAGTCACATTGGTCGTCTTCAAACAAACGCTCTAACTGGGCGCCCGGCTTTGCTCTCCTCTATTAAAGTACTTTGGGGGTTTTTATGACCTATATGTTCTAGTAGGTAATACTTAGCTGCACAAAGTATTTCCTAAAGATGTTTATTCTTGTGTGCGCGTGCATGTGTGGTTGTGCGCTCCCTGACTTAGGTACACAGTTAGGTTCGCTTGGAAGAACAGCAAGCTCTCTTTACCACTGAGCCATCGCTCCAGCTTACAGAGGAAGAGCCTGGTCTCTACCTCACGTGTGATCCCTACTTCAGTCCAAGTCTTCGTTCTGCTCCTTTTCCTCCCTTCAAGGGTGACTTTCAGATTTGAGGGCCCTGGGTTCCCACTTTTAGACCACTAGAGCACTAGTTCTGCATCATTGACGTAAACACATCCTTTGAAGAAAAGGAACCTCACAGGTCCGTGCTATCCTGAGAGTGACGCTGAACCGTGCTGACAGAGGACAGAATGCAAAACGAGCTCATCTGGGTCCAGCTATCACTGGCTTGGGCAGTTGTCGCCCTTGCCATGCAGTTCCTTCCTTATTTGATAACAAGTTTTCTGTTTGGAGTTATAAATGATGCAGTTTGATGCCAAGAGCCAGAGGCAGCCCAATATGGTCTCTGAGTCAAGAGGTGCTTGATTTGGAGCCTGTGCCCAGGGTGGACTCCTCGCATTTCCGTGACCAGCTGTGAGGAAAAGAGAGGAAACAACTAATCCGATGGGCTTTCTCTGACAGTCTCTGTCATTGTTAGGACTGACCGAGTCAAAGAGAGGGCATCCAGTGTTCCCAGATCCATAGCAACCGTTAGTAGATGGCTGCGGACAAGACTGGCCAGGGTTTCCACCGTGCCTGCTACACCTACTGAACCAGAGTCTCTCTCACACATGCTGAGTCCTGTATCCCTGAGCTAGAGCCTAGCCCCTAATCAAGACTTCCCCCGTCAAATGGAGTCTCCAGGCTGATCTGGAATTAGTAAGCTCCCGAGATCCTCCGTCTCCGCCTCCTGTGTAGTGGGACCACGGGTGCATGCCACCAACCCCTTCCCTTTGAAGACTTGCTTTGAACGAAGTTCTAAGGTAGGCCAGTCTGTGTTTCCCTATATACATGGCCCATTAACTCCAATTCTTCCTGAGCCCTCCTCACCCCTTGGAGGGATCGTCTCATGCAGTAGATGAGGTAGATAGCTTTGAGGACAATTGCTGTTCCTAACCATGCTTTTCTTCTTCATGAGTTCTTTAGAACATGGAAGTCACTGTCCTTAGCCTTATTTCTTGCTCTCTCTTGAGGGGAAAAAAGGAGTTGGGGAAAGCCTTGAGCCTGGAGCCACCACATTTTTTCTGGTCCGCCTTCATAGTACTGTCCCTTCTAATGGGTTGCACATCATACAGTTGTTGGCTTTCATGGGCAGACTTTCATTTCTATCTTCTGAGTTTATTTAGTTATAGTAAGTCAAGTGCTCCAGCCAGCTGCTGCCATGGCTGGAGATGGAGGAGAGGAGGGAGAATTTCCTGCTAGATATTAAATCGTTGAGCTGAGCCTACCAGAAACACACCTCTAAGCTGCCCCTCCCCCATTTGTATGTGGTCACGAGCTAAAATTAAAGTTCCTGGTGGGTACCAGTACCCATCTAATGCCCCTTGTCATGCTAGTGTCCCTGCTCAGAAAGAAATGGACATTGCTTTGTGACTACAAAGCCCCCATTTTTATCTCTTCTGCTTTGATCACAACCAGAAAGTTGTTCTGGAAGTCACAAGCCAGCTCTAACTCACAACACCCGGACTTCCATGTGTTTCTGCATCTTCAAACTGGACATCTCTGTTGAGTCTGTCTGCTCCTCATGTACTTGTCCGTACTTTCAGGAGGCAGTAAGAACACAAAATAGTGGCTGGAGAGATGGCTCAGTGGTTAAGAGAGTACTGACTGCTCTTCCGAAGGTCCTGAGTTCAAATCCCAGCAACTGCATGGTGGCTTACAACCATCCGTAACGAGATTTGATGTCCTCTTCTGTCGTGTCTGGAGACAGCTACTGTAGTACACTTACATATAATAAATAAATTAATTAAAAAATAAAAAGAACACAAAAGAGTACACCAAGATTCCTGGGCTGTCATCCCCGAAATGCTGCCCGCAAAGGCCCTGGTTCTTCATTTCCAAAGCTTTGGACTGTCCCCATGTGGTCTTGCAGACAGACCATGTTCTCACCCAGTCCCTCCTGCAGCAGGATCTGGCTCTGGAGGCTTTGGGTATTTGCCTCTGGCTGGCCTTCTCAGTCAGGCCTAGGTGGACCCTGCTCCTGTACCATGTAGCCAAGGCTCTATTTGTGGCTTCTCGTGCTTTTACATTCAAAGCCTTTCTTTAGCTGATTTTTATTGTCTGGTTTCTAGGTCTGAATCCTGGCATTTTTCGGTCTTCCTCTGTTTTGTTTTCTTTCAAGATAGGTTTTCTCTGTGCAGTCCTGGCTGTCCAGGAACTTGTTCTGACCAGGCTGGCCTCAAACTCAGAGATCTTCCTGCCTCTTGTGCCAACCCCATCCCCAGTGCTGGGATAAAGACAGGTACCATCAACCACCCCGCAACATCATACTTGGTTTCTGTCCATACACTAATTCCTGAAGCTGCGTCTGCTGAGTAGTGTTTCCTCTGCAGCAAGAAGTCTGACTCACAAAGTCAATCAAATGTTCCAGAAACTAGCTTTATTAGTTCTTGATTTGGCTATTATGTTATTTATTTTCAGAGGGTCCATATCACAGGATCTTCTGCAGTTGTTCATTGATGAGTTCTGCTTCCCTGTGATTTATCCTGTGTCATGAGATCCTGAACCATAGCAGGAGGTGACAGTGAGTTCTGTGATCCTTGCTGAAATGAGACACGGGGCAAATAACCCATTAGTAATGCCTCGGCCTCTTGATCCAAGCTCCCTCTCCTCACTCTCCTGCTCCTGGCCCTGTTCAGCCTTATGAGCAGAAGGGCCCAAGCCAGCTATTTGGAAAGAGTTGAGGAGAACTTAAAGGAAGAGATTCTGAGTTTTTGGAGTTTTTTAATTATCACAGGCTGGCGGTGGCTGTTTTGTGCTCTCTTGGACTGTGGGCCTGAAATCTACTGAGCTGTCCAGCCAGTCTGGCGGTGGCAGAAGTCTGTCGTGTATATATATCTTCACAAGGATACGAGATGCTTGTGAATGCTCGTGCTTCTGAGTTGGACATATGCTTTAGTTCCCGCTCTGTGTTTCCATATGTGTGTGAAATCACTGATAGGTTTATTTCAGTCTTTCTATACTTTGCACCAGGGCAGCAGAGAGCAGTGGTGACAGTGACAGTGTTCATCTTGTCCTCTCTAGGATATCTTCCCTACTTTTTTTTCTAAGTGGGCCAGAGCCAACAAAATAATTGAGAATCACAGTCTTAAGCATTAGACGATGATCAACATTTCTTGTATGATTTTAGATTCCTAAGGGTGCCCTATGCTTCTGATTTGGTAACACATCAAGGTTGGTTTTCTTCATGTGTAAATGCATGGGCTTCAAGGTTTTTTGTTTCCTTCCCGTATGGATGTAGTTGTGGATATGTGTTGTGTGTGCAGGTGTGCATGTCCACACATACATCGATGGAAAAAACAGACTTCAGCACCGGCTCTCTTCCTCTGTTGCTCGGTACCTTATTTATTTATTTTTCTTGAGACAGGCTCTCTCACTGAAGAAGCTGGACCTCACCGGTTGGCTAGAGCCGGGACTGCAGGTGCGTACTGCCACACCTGGCTTTTCACATGGGTGCTGGGGATCTCAACTCAGGTCCTCTCAGTGGCACAGCAAGCATTTTTACCTCATGAGCAGTTCCTTGTCTCCAGGTTTGAAGTTCTTAACTCTTGGCCTATTAGTCAACCACAGATAAAAGATTGTCTCTATCCCTTTCTTTGGGGGAAAAAAAAAGATCCTTGTTTTCTTGGTTTATTTTTAAAAGCAGATCACTCCATTTTTACATTTGTTTCATTACATGTACTCTTGCGCTCCTCCTCTCTCTCCTCTCTCTCTCTCTCTCTCTCTCTCTCTCTCTCTCTCTCTCTCTCATTCTCTCTCACACACACATACATACACTGAATTGTTTAGAAGCAGTTTGTAAAAGCTGAATACGTGAATAATTTCCAAAAATTAGGGAAATTCTTCCCTATAATTTAAGGAAAGTAGTGTCTATTCCAAACTTTCCAGTTGTCCCCAAGGGCATTTTTTAAAAAAGATTTGTTTGTTTATTTATTTATTTATTTATTTTATATGAGTACACAGTTGCTGTCTTCAGACACACCAGAAGAGGGTCCATTACAGATGGTTGTGAGCCACCATGTGGTTGCTGGGAATTAAACTCAGATCCTCTGGAAGAGCAGACAATACTCTTAACCTCTGAGCCATCTTTCCAGCCCCCCAAGGACTTTTTTATAGTTACTATAGACACTGCTTCTGATTTAGGATTCAGAGATTAAGCAGCAGCCATCCATTGCATCTGTGTGTCCCTCCTATGACTATTTAACTGGGAACAGTCTCTCTGATCTTTTTTTTTTTTTTTTTTTTTTTTTTTTTGAGGCAGGGTCTCGTGTGTCTCCACTTGCCCATACTTTCCCTATAACACCACGTTTTTAGAAGACATGCTCTTCTTAGGCGTCCTAGGCTGGTCTCAAGTTCATGACCCTCGTGACCTCCGCCTCCTAAGTGCTAGGACTGTAGGTGCATGCCACAGCAGAGTGATTTAAGTTGCTTTAGAGTTGCTGACCCGGATACACTTTAAAAAGAGTGTACAGAACTGAAAACAGTCAGTGGAAATAAATGCTCATCTCAGGTTTGGAAGTCTCCTATTCTGTTGAACCAATCACTTGCACTGCCATTACCGTGGTGAACTTAAAAGAATAGCAATTAGGCGGTGGCAATCCCATCAGAAAGCGCTTGTGCATGCTTGAGGAGAGGGCTTTAGGGAAACTCATGGCAGATTTCGGCACAAGGCTGAGGACATTGCCCAGCTTGCTGTGGGAGGAGCATGAGGACCTGAGGTCAAATCTCCAGTGCCCACGTAAAAAGCCAGGTGTGACCACGGCTGCCTGTAACCCCAGTGTTGAGGAGAAAGAGGATGCCTGGGCTTGTTGGCTGCTAATCTAGCTCCAGACTGAAAGGAATAAGGTGAAAAATAACAGCAGGACCCCCGGTGTCCGTCTCTAGCTTCCCCGTTGGTGATTCTACACACACACACACACACACACACACACACACACACACACACACACACACACANNNNGAGAGAGAGAGAGAGAGAGAGAGAGAGAGAGAGAGAGAGAGAGAGAGAGAGATTGCACATATGTAGGAAATCAACAATCAATTTTAGAAGTTTAGTTTAGCTCACCCAGTAATTGACTTCACTTTGTTAAGTTTAAGGGTTTGTGTTTATAGAGGTTAGCTATATTAGATGTGGAGATGGACTCCCCTATGAGTCCTCCAGTTCTGCTCTTGGGCCTTTGTGCTCCCAAACTGTCATTGATAATGCCCCTGGCTTTTATTTTTTCAGACAGTTGCCAGATAAAACGGGCATCAGCTACTCTGCCCGTCTGAAAGTCCCTTTGACTGGGTTTGAGACTCTAGGTGCCTCCTTCTCCAAATATCCTCTTCAAGTAACAGTACCTGTGTCCTTGGCTCACCTTGCAGGGCAAGGTGTGGGCCACTGTCTGCCATCCACTGGTGCCGCTGCAGCCAGTGCAGCGTGTGCAGAGGGGATGCTAGTGTGTCTTAGGATAGCCATCGCACGGATAGCCATCACACGCTGCAACAGTGGCTTTGGATGTCTGCCTAAGACCCTTGCAGGGTCAAGCCAGGCAGTTCTGGCTTGGATAAAGCTCATGAGGCCTCACTGCTAAAGAAGGATCGTTGGCAATGATGGCTGCAGGGGAGGGGGAGAGATTTCCCTCAGACGTGCAGCTGCTGGTAGGGTACAGACCCTCACACAGGAAGCACTAACAGGATTCTGTGGGTCATTAGAAAGCAAAACATGAAGATGTGAGAGGCACATGGGGGGTGGGGTCTGAGACAGGGGAGGTAAAGGGAGGGTGTGCTCAGGATGCATTGTACGTATAAAGTTGTCAGAGTGCGTGCACAAGTGTAATGCCTGCGAAAGTTTCTAATCGGCTCATTCCTAAAATGGAGAAATATTTCTGACCTTTCCGGTAATAATAGCTGAGAAACAAGCCTCCTCCAACTCATTGCTAATTAGCTATGTGACTTGTGTCTCCTTTCTGACAGTAAGCTCTGTAGGTTAGCTTTGGCTTCTAAAATCCTTTGGATGTAGATTGACACAGTGTGTCTACCTTTATGCCAGGGTTATTTTGTTGAGCATATTTGTGAGATTCATCTCTGTGAAAAAATGTAATTGTTATTTATTCATTCTAATCTCTATACAGAGCTAAGGCTTTGCCTGGGGTTACATTGAATGCATAGATAAATTTGAGAATTGATGTCTTTATAATATTAAGCTTTTCAGTCCATGATACATCCTTTCATTTATTCTTTATTTTTTGCTAGTGGTTTAGAGAAATCTTTCATTAGATTGTATTAAGTAATTAATATTTCTGTTGCTATTGAAATTTTCATTGCATCTTAATTGTCTGGGAGGGGCACATGCACTATAACATGCATGTGACAGTTTTGGGAGTCAGGTCTCTCCTAAATGGCTTTTAAGCGATCAGATTGAGAGTTTCAGGCTAGTTGGCTGGCAATTTTGCCCAGTGAGCTTTTTCATTGGCCCTAAATATATTTTATTTAATTCTCATTAATTTTATTCCTTTTTTATGTATGTTTTACTTGTGTATGCATACCACACGTGTGCTTGGTGCCCTGGAAGGGTAGAAGAGGGTATTAGATCCGAGGAAGCCAGAGTTAGAGCGTTGTGAGCCACCATGCAGGTGCTGGGAATCAAACCCAGGTCCTCTGCAAGAGGAGCGACTGCTCTTAACAGCAGAGCTGTTTCTCTCCAGCCCCTTAAGTATGTTTCCGTATTTCATATTGCTTTGGATGCCAGATGTAGAAAGTTTTTTTTTTGTTGGTTTTTTTTTGTTTTTGTTTTTTTTTTTGTTTTTTTTTTTGTTTTTTGGTTTTTCAAGACAGGGTTTCTCTGTGTAGCCCTGGCTGTCCTGGAACTCACTCTGTAGACCAGGCTGGCCTCGAACTCAGAAATCCGCCTGCCTCTGCCTCCCAAGTGCTGGGWTTAAAGGCGTGCGCCACCACCGCCCGGCTTAGAAAGTTCTTGTTGTGTGTTGAGCTTGTAACAAATGCCCCTGCCCTGTGAGCCCATCACCCTCTGTTCTTTGTCTGTTTATATTGTCTGTTTACTCGTCCACTTCTCCGTGAAGAACTGCGGTTTGCCTCTTCTCCGACCCCTCTGTGGGTGTGGCTTTTGCCTAGTCTACTTCCTCCCTAGTAGAGGACCAGCTTGTTTGTTAATCCTGTGTCCCTTGCAAGGAACTTCCAAGTCTGATAGGACAAAAAGCTATGAGGTTAAGTTGGTTGGTAGGTATACACGATTTTTCAATTTAAAATGGGGTCACGGTGGCCTCGAGAATGCTGAGCTGTAATGTATGCCCAGGGGTGGGCTTAATTAAATGTCACTGTCTCATTTTTATCTGTGTTTGGGCATGAACCTTTATTAGAGCTCTTAGCGGGGACTCAGTGTCCTTGCCTCAGAGGTGTCTTTAAGAGAGGATTGTGGAGACACACATCTTCCAGGGTGTTGGCAGGTATCTAAATGAGCAGAAGGCTCTGGCCAACTGGACTGTAGGAGGAAGCATGCGACCTTGTAGGAGGAACACTGGAACAGAAGGCATGGATTGCAGAGAACGGAGACCGTGGGGGTGAGCAGGCTTAGCTGCCAGGGGCTCGAAGGAGGATCCAGGACGTGTTGTGTGGTGGTGGCAGGGGAAGGTGTCTGTCCCCGAGTGGGTCAGGTGTCAGGTGTGCCCCACCTGGAAACTGCACAGTAAACGCCACGCTGCAGCCTTGTGGTTTGGCAAATGCTATTTTCCTATTTTCTGATTTGGCTTTCTTTTCCATCTCTATTCCCATCTGCCTCTCGGGAAATAGGATCTTGCTTTTCAGCCCATGGTGACCTTGAACCCTATCCTTCTAACCTGAGTGCTAGGACTACACGCACATCCCACCGTGCCCGCCGCCATGGCTTTCCTCACCAACAACTATCTCTCTCTTCTGTCTCTCTCTCTTTCTTCTGTCTGTCTGTCTGTCTCTGTTTTCATAAGGCTCAGGCTGATCTCATACTTGCTATGTGACTGAGGATGGCCTTGAACCCCTGACCTTCCTGCTTCCACTCAAAAGTGCTGGGATTACCCATGTGAACCACTGTGCCCAGCTCCATCCCTTTTTCTAAATAGTCTGTTTTTTCTCTGATTACCTCTGAGATTATAATAGGATACTTAATGGCTCAGCAGTTAAGAGCACCAACTGCTCTTCCGAAGGTCCTGAGTTCAAATCCCAGCAACCACATGGTGGCTCACAACCATCCGTAATGAGATCTGACTCCCTCTCCTGGAGTGTCTGAAGACAGCTACAGTAAACTTACATATAATAAATAAATAAATCTTTTTTTTTTAAAAAGAGCTGTTTGGTTAGAAGTCCTGGAAACTTACTAGCACAGAGACCGTAGCAGGCTCCCCACGCTGGTTTTCCTATCTAAATGGAAAGAGTGCAAATAACATTTTCCACTAGAAAGACTGAACGAATGAAGTGAACTCAGCATCTGCCACAGAGGAGGGCTAAGAGCCTGCCCAGTTGTCTCTTTCCTGATCTGTCTCCTTTTTCTTTCCCAGAATTATTGCTTCCTATTTTTCTTTGTTCTAAAGTACTTTGGGGGATGGGTTGGGGGGATGACTCAGCACTTGCTTAGCAAGCATAAGGACCCAAATTCAAACCTCCAGCACCCAAGTGAAAAGCCGGGTGTGACTGATTGTGCCTGTAACCCCAGGTGTGTGTGTGTGTGTGTGTGTGTGTGTGTGTGTAGGGGCGGGGTGGGAGTTGCTGACTTAGAGCCTCGCTCCAGGCTCAGTGAGAGACTCTAACTTAAAGAACCTCAGAGAAATAAGGCAAGAGTGATTGAGCGAGACGCCTAATGTCATTTCCCCTGCTCTCCACATGTGCCCACATACTCATGTGCACACATAACACATGTGTGAGCATGTGTGTGCACACAAGTCCTGTCACCAGGTATAATGTGATATTTTTAGTTTTTAGGCTGAAAACAAAGTATGTCCTCTATTTCTTTCTAATGGGCAGAGTAGGTGATTGGAATGTCTCCCATTTCTGGCCCTGTGGTAGGAGACCATGGAGTGACATGGGGCCCCTGCCTCCCTTTCACAGCCACTCTAAGACCTGAGCCATGCCCTCGACTCCTTTGGGTCTCGGGGTTCTATGTGTAGAGGACTGGACAAAGTGGGCCGAGGCCCCAACATCCAAACTCTACGAGAAAACACGATGTCCGATCTAAGCAGCATGTGTGTACCAGAGGGCGTGATCTTCCTGTAGGCTCTTGTTAGTGCTGAGAGAATATGGTCTCATGAGTCCTATGAAGGGAAGGCAGGAATGAGGTTTTGGTGACACTGAAGATGGTTCATAATCATTGGGAGTTGTTGTCGAGGTGACTGACTTCCGTCCTTAAAGTTTTCTAATGGTAGGTGCTTATCAGCTCAAATAGACAACCGTTTGAACATTTCAGGCTTCTGGGGTTCGAGATCTTTCCCGTCTTCCTTTACAGCTGCAGATGTCCGTCATTGTGTACATAGTCCACTGTGGGAGGTCGAGCATTCCGTTAACAGTATGCTGCATCTTTCTTCCACCCCATCTGGGAGGTCCTGCGTGTTTCCTCTCGGGCTGCACAGCACGGCATTCTTCATTGTACATAATATGAGCCACAAAGGCAAGGTGCATTCCTTGGCTTTGGAACTCCCAGAGTTACCGGGCGGGTCTCTGACTGACACCTTGTTCTCCCTACTCTCAGGCCTCACTGCTCTCCTGTCAGCATAGATCTGGGTGGGATCTCTCCAGATCACTGATTGGGGGAACGGATGTTTATAGCTAAACTGTATCTAGAATTAAAGAGTAAGTGTGGACCACGCCTTCAGAGTTAAAAGCTGGTTTGTAATAAAAATGAATTTATAATTTATTATGATGGGGTGGTATGGTTTTTGATGGGGGGAGGGGTTGTTTTTGAGAGGTTTTGCCATGTAGCCCAATCTGGGCACAAACTTCTTTCTGATCCTCCAACCTGAACCTTCTGAGTCCTGGGATTGTAGGAGTGTGCCACCATGCGGGGCACTGCTGTGCCTGGCTATTCATCGACGTTCTTGAAATTTGTAGAGAAAGTGTGATTCCATTACAAGACAACTAGGTGTAGAAGACACTGAGGTAGAGACAGCAAGCGGCGTAGATTAGTTTGCCTTGTCAGGAAAACCGATAATTTTAATAATAAGATTGTAAAGATGAAGACATTCCTTACACCTGAAATGAAAAAATTGAATATTACCCTTATCATTTACTTTCCAAATTTTGGTAAAGCAATGATTATAGATGGCAATTTTTAGACAAAGAAAAGTTAGGCTTTAAAAGGCTACACATAATTTTGGTTTGGAAACTGTTCTGATTTGGTAGAAACTTTTGACAGCAGGGAAGTGATAACAGGAGAGGCCCTTACCAAGGGGCCATCCTGGGCTGCCAGAATTCCTCAGTAACAACACAAATGCAGAAGCTTTGCTACTTTTTGTGTCTGAGTATCTGAAAACATTTGATAACAATCGGCTCCCGGCTGCCATGATGTCACCATCGAAAACTCATGACAGAGACTCTAATATTAGACTTCTAAATATAATCTGCTAGTTCTCAACTTATTTCATGGATTCAGGAAAGCACAGTTGGTATTATGTAAGAAAGGAATTATGAAAACCAGTCTTCTCCAGTCTGTTGGCATGACAGCCTTTTCTTTATATATATGGGGTGGAGGCAGACTGCACACACGTGTGGGTGTGAACGCATGTGTGTGCCTGTGCGTGTATAATGGCATTTGTGGGGGGGGGAGATCAGGGAGCGGGGTGGGGGCTTATATCCTTGCCAGAAGGGACAGCCCTCATCGTACAGTGTGTTGGGGTTCTACTTCGGGGGAAGGGGCCTCTTTGAAGCAGTTTAGTGTCTAGGTAAGGGCAGACTTAGCTTTCTGTACTCGGGAGTGTGGCGGCACTGTGAATCCTTCATTTCAAGAAGTCTTGTTTTTCTGCCCTCTCAGAATAATCCTTTGCAGAATCTGTAGTAGGCTTCTAAACACAGCCCCAGACCCACGGACTTTCACTTCATGAATTCAGGAGAAGCCGTTAGTTAGCATTGTCTTAGTCCATTTTCTGTTCCTGTAGTGGAATAACCCAGACTGGGTAATTTATTAAGAATATAAACATATGTGTGTGGCTATAAGTGTGTACATGTGTCGTTTGTAAAGTTTATTTTGGTTCTGGACACTGAGGAGCATCTGGTGACGTCTTTATGCAAAGCTGAGGGAAAGGGAAGTGAGTGGGAAGAGACAGGACTCTGAGGCACAGTGTAGACGTGAGGGACAGGCTAAAAGCACTGGCTGCTCTTCCAGAGGTCCCAAGTTCAATTCCCAGCACCCACGTGGCAACTTAAGATGTCTGTAACTCCAGTTTCTTGGGGTCTGACACCCTCACACAGACAGTTGGTCCAAACATCAATGCACATGAAATTTAAAAAATGTGGAGACCATGCTTCACCCTGTTCATGACCCAGACACCCCCCTTCAGCACCATTACATTGGCAAACATTGCAGCGTGAGCTTCAGGGGGAACGGATCATCACTGGGTACCAGGGACTGAAGG
Source organism: Apodemus speciosus (assembly GCA_002335545.1). NCBI lineage: Eukaryota > Metazoa > Chordata > Mammalia > Rodentia > Muridae > Apodemus > Apodemus speciosus. Next base: position 630,217 of record BDUI01000012.1, read on the forward strand.
ACTGCTTATGGAAAGGCTGCTGGGAAAGGCCGGGAGCAGATACTGGGCACACAAAGTCCTCCCCAGACTTCCTATGTGGTTAACCTCCGCCCAGACGGCCACTAAGTTCTATTTGCCCTTCATTTTCAAGTGTTTTGTAATTCCCTTAAACCTGAGTGGTTCTTACTCAGAACTACTGTTTAGCGATACTTGAAAACAGACTTTGAAAATCCTATTTAACGTGGAAAGCTGCTTCCGAGTACGAGCCATGTTCCAGCCAGGGGGTGGTACATGCCCAAGGGGGGCAGAGGCGGGTGGATCTCTGAGTTGGAGGCTAGCCTGGTCTATAGCGTGAGTGCTAGAACAGCCAGGGCTACAAGAAGAAACACTGCCTTTCGAGGGGGTGGGGGCAAAAAAGTGTGGCCACAGCCATTTGAAGCCTGGAGACGCTGACATGGCTGCCACCACAGCTTGGGCCGTTTTCTCCTTTTGGAGACGGGGTTCTGGGTGTCCGCGCTTCTTAGGGCTCTGTTGTCTTTTATTTTATCAACACCTTTGGGATTTTTAAAGACTTCAGAAACTGACAAACAATGACTACAGAAATGGGAAGGTCCTCATTTAAAATGTCAGGGGTGACTTCTGGTGAGTGTCCCAGGCTAGCCACCAGCACACCCTAAGTGCTGAAGTTGCAAGTGTGCGTCACCACGCCCTGCTAAGGGACTTTAATTGGTTTTTGACAAAAGGTTGCTTATTTAGGTGGGGCGGTTTTCTTGACCTTGAGCTGTAAGAGCAAATCAGCTCTGGAAGTTTGTGACTAGGAGAGTGTTAGTAAATAAATGCTGTCCCCCCCCCCCCTCTGATTTCAGTGGTGCTTCACGCCCCACCTCCCACCAAGATCAAACGGGAGCTGCACAGCCCCTCCTCAGAGTTGTCCTCCTGTAGCCATGAGCAGGCTCTTGGTGCTAAGTATGGAGAAAAGTGCCTCTACAACTATTGGTAAGTGTTGGGCTGGGGACCCAGGGTGTGGTGGGGGTGGGGGGTGGAGAGCTGTGCAGAAAGGCTCTGGAAACGGTATCGGAGCTTTTCCCAGGGCAGAGCAAGCCTACCCTGTGTTGTGTAAGCTTCTAGGTGGGTGTAGCCCATTCCACTGGGCCCATTACGTGCTATGCATGAAAGGCAAAGCTTCCATTAGAATGCTGCGGCTCCACAGGGAGCCACAGACAGGGAGAGCCTGGAATGCTGGGCCGTTTGATCTGTGGCTTTGGGGCAGGTGATATACACCGTCTTCCTGTCTATCATATATGTTAATGTGAACTTTAAGCAGCAAGGAAATATCTTAAAATCAGAATAAACAAAAAGGCCCCCACGCTTGTGCCCTTTACTTAAGAATATCCAGGCCCCAGGAATGAGGCTTTAATTTTAATCATTCTTTGCACTTAAAGGTAAACACAGATCTGCCCAGAACCGGCGAAGGCTTGTTTAATTTAAGCCCAGTTAACCTTCCACAAAGATTTTTGACCAATTGCTGGGAACCCTGGAATATTTTGGAGAGGGGACCAGAGAACGAGGGCCCATAAATTCTCAGCCTCACTCATCCACCCCTGCGCGCGCGCGCGCACACACACACACACACACACACACACACACACACACACACACACAGTTCTTTTAGATGGAGGGAAAAAGGAAACCGGAAGCAGAAGCTAAAATTATCTTGGAGAAAAATCACACGAAGTGTTAAACAAGTCCTTTGACGCCCCGCGTTTGTCACATTTCAGAGGTACAAATATTCCCCTGGGCTGTAGCGATTTCACCGTGTTAATGATGTCATTTCCTGGCAACAATGGGCTGCAAACTGGTTTTCTGCTGGGCTTGGTTACTATGCAAATGCTTCACTGGAGCTTAATGGATGCTTCTGTCTTTCTTTTTACAGTGCCTATGATAGGAAGCCTCCCTCTGGGTTCAAGCCATTAACCCCGCCTGCCACTCCTTTGTCACCCACCCATCAGAATTCCCTATTTCCCCCACCTCAGGCAACTCTGCCCACCTCAGCTCTTGCCCCTGGAGCCGGCCCAGTTCAAGGGGTGGGTCCTGCCCCGACCCCTCACTCCCTTCCAGAACCTGGATCACAGCAACAAACATTTGCGGTCCCCCGGCCACCACATCAGCCCCTGCAAATGCCAAAGATGATGCCTGAAAGCCAGTATCCATCAGAACAGAGGTGGGTACCGCTCTGAACTAACGGTAACTTCCTCTCTCACGTCCTTTTCTCATCGGGAGAAAGAAGCAGTTAGTCATGTTGGCCAGGTACCTAGAAAATTCTCACTCCACTGACTCAGTGAAATAAGACTACGGATGTACTGTGGGTCTGGGCTGGTTATATAGCACCCCTTTCCGGAGGTTCCCAGAATGGTTTCTAGGATTGTAGCCTCCTTAGGAAGCCAGGGTGGAGGGGCGGCTTGCCCAGATGCACAATCAGCACCCACCCATCCCCCCAGTTTCTGGGCTCCTCTTGAGATATACTGCCTGTAAAACTGAACTTTATGCTGCTCCTAATCGTGGCATTATCATTCTGTTTGCATCGAGGGAAGATTCCGAGTTCCGGGAGCCGTTATTATTCACATTTTAGCCTATTTCTACACTAGAATGAGCTAAGGATGTTAGTGATAGCATCTGCTTTTGAGGTAGAAACTTCCTGGTTTCCCTGTAGGTCGGTTTATATTTCTAACAGTGGAAACATCATGGTTATCTGGAGTCTTCCTTCACCAAAAGTAAAGGTCGATCGGGATCCAGTTTTCTAAGTTCACTGATATTCTGGAAATTCGGCCGATGTGGTCTTACTCATTGCAGTCAAGTGGTCCTCATCTGTGTGGATAGTGAGATAGGGGTGAGTTAACTAACCAGTTGTGTTAGTAAGAATAGCAGGATAGAAACCACCACTCTGTATGTGGGAGTTGCGGGCACGAAGAAGGGAAGGGGCCGATGGTTCTACCCAGTGTCTGCCTGGAGGTTATTTGGCTTGGTTATGGTCCTGTCCCCACTTCTAACCTGCATGATATAGCTCTGGCTGATGGTCTTTCCCATGGTCAAGCCAAGAGCCACAGAGAAGCAGTTGTGCTATATACGGCCCCAGAGGTGATCGCCGATTTGGTACCTGAGATTTGAGATACAGCAGAGATACTGGTTCATGAGTTTCTCTTGCCACAGAGGGCGCATCTGAAAGAAAACAGCTGCCACCAGGCTTTGGCAGTATCAGATATATTCATAACCTTGTTCTTTTTCAAGAGAATTGATATTTTTATGAAAAAAAAAAAAACCCAAGATTTTGGGGTCAAAAGTTCATGGGCTTTTGCCATTTTTATTTTACTAGTTGGGTGTTGTGTTTTTCTGGAAAACACATTGCACTCACTGATTTCCTGCAGGAGTTATTAATGGGGGAGGGGAGGGTGCTGTCGTGAATTTGTTCAGTATTTGAAATACCTGACAAGTGTAGGCATAGGGAAATTGCCTTGTTAAATCTGTTTGATTAGCACGTTCCTCTTTCTTATCCTGAGCAATGTGACAGCTTCTATGAATTGGTCCTGAGTTGAGGGAGAACTGTCTCACTGGCTTCTTTGTCTTGTAACACTGGCAGACTGAGGAGACCAAGTATCAGTTGTAGAACAAACAAGTCTCCTGGCTGCCTACCCTGGAGAGAGCAGATTCAGGTCTCCGGGATTTATGACTATCTACCCTCAGGTCCAGAGGGAAAGCGCATAGTTATCTTTTCCAGATGAGTCTTTTGTGAAGTGGCCTATCTGTCTTCAACTTCCTGCTTCTTTTCCCTTGGCCTGTAGTAATGATGGCTCAAGACCTCATGAGGTGACAGAGACTCTGGAAACCTGGGCTGAAAAGTGAGGTAGCAAGAAGTAGGCTTCTGAAACAACAGGATAAGAGCAGTACTGGGGTACACACACACACACACACACACACACACACACACACACACACACGAGGACGTGGGGATAAAAATGCAGATTCCAGTGGGGAGGGATTGCTCAGTCTGAAAAGTATCTGCGGTGAAAGTATGAGACCCTGAGTTGGAGTCTCTGATCCCCTGGGAAAAGGCCAGGAATGGAGGGTCCTGCTTTTAGATCACAGTGCTGAGGAGGCAGTGACTGGGGCTCGCTAGTCAATCTAGCCTGCTTGGTGAGGTCCAGGGCCAGTCAGAGGCCACGCCTCAAAAAACAAAGTGGACAGAGCCTGAAGGATCATGCCTGAAGTTGACCTTCTGTGTCCACCCACACTGTGTACGCATGCCTGCAGTCGTAAGCAATCAAAGGTCCCATGTTCCACTGGAGACGAAGTTGGTGGATCTTGGGCGTGGCTGTCATATGCCATTAGATACACTGTGAGGAAGGCTTTTCTCTACCTCACCTGGACCCAGCGGGCCCTTGTTAAGTGTAGGTTATTTTGTAGGATACCGGGAATATAGCTTTCCAGCCAAAGCAGAAGTTTGTCGATGTTTTAATTTTACAGTGCAGAAAGCAAAGTAAACAATACCATTTGCTCTGGTTATGGTTGTCTTTGAATTGCAAATGTCCACAAGGATCCTTGAAAAGCCGAGTGCCCTTGATGACGCCATTGGGTCCTTGAACCTTGTTCCTCTTAAATAGCCATGCCTGTGGAGTTCTGCTTCATCTCCTCTAAGACATGGGACAAGATGTCTTATGTTCAGGACAGGCCTGACCTGTTCAGAGTCTGCGTCTTCTTCCTTAAACGGGAATAATCGCCTTCAGTATGTTTGTTGATAGTGGTGGTCATTTGCTGTGACCATGCTTTAAACAGCTAAAATAAACATAGTCAGAGTATATCTTGGCGTTTCATATAATCTGCCTATATAACGCTTCACAACTCAGTTTATTTTTGGAAGATAAATACTGTATATGAAAGCAGTGATTTAGATTGATGGTTTCTCCCACGCAGTGTGGAGGGGATCATGTATTTGGCATGCTACAGCGTGTTCCATTTATCCTCCTTAGAGCTCTGTGTTTTTCCTTCGGCCAGACCAATCTTGATGGTCATATTTGTTTTCTTTTGTTTTTTTCCTTTCCTTGTATTGTATCTTAACTTGAAGAAAGCCTCACAATTTAAAGAGGCTTCACAGAAAAAAAAAAAAAAAACCCTCCCTATAGGAATTTTGAAATACTGAGCCGTCTCCCACACTTGACAACAAGCAAAAAAAAAAAAAAAACTAAAGACAAAACTTAAGAAAATGACCCTATAGTAGAAAAAATAAAACTGCTTTTGGGTGGTACTCAAGGGCATCCATATTCTGGTGTTCAGGCACCAGGAGGTCAGCCATGTGATGAACAGCACAGCCATGTTAGTCAGGACCTGAGGAAAGTACCAAGTCACTGAGAGCAGTCTCCTGCCGGGTGGTCTGGGCCTAGAGCCTGGCTTGCGCTGTTTTCCGAAACTTTGATGGCATAGGAGCTACGATGCTTGCTAAGTTACGAGACTGACTTCCTCTTAGCGTCCATCCTGGACTGACAAACCATCATTCACCATCGCCCCCCAGGTCTTGTGTGCTTGCAGGAAAGGCTTGACTGAGTCAGCGTAACTCAGCTTGGAAGACAGGCCATGCTCGTCCACATCACGGGTCTGGCTAATTGCTTTGTGCTTTGTGTGGGTTCATTTTGGGGTCTAAAACCAGATTGTTTGGATTCTCAATGAAGCTTTCTTAGACAGACTGGGTAACTTTCTCCTAATAGTTGGCTCTGAAAGCTAGTTTCCAGCATTTCACTGTTTATTGTTAGTCTGTCTGTAGGTCTGTGTGAATTTATATATATATGTATTTCCTCTGTGGAACTAATGGAGATTTCCTTCTACCCTTCATGAAAAGTTATTAATGAATCAATGTTGAAATCTGTCAGACAATGCTTTTATCTATTAAATGATCAGATTATTTTTTCCTTTAATGTATTACACCGATGTAAAGGAAACTGCCCATGTATTCTTCTGACATTGGTGCTTAGTATATTTATTTGTTTACTTTTAATGTATGGGGTTTTGAGCTCTTGTGTGACACAGAATGTATATGGAGGTCAAAGGCCTGCTTGCACAGAGGTGGGCTCCTTCCAGCATGGGGAGAGATCAATTCAAGTTGATCAAACCAAGTTCAGACTTGGTGCAAGCTCTTTGCCCCTGAGCCCTGCCCTGGCTCTGCTGCTGGTCACCTGCATTGCTGAACTTGCTTCCTCTGACTTGTTTGAGACCCTTGCATTGACTTTGTGACTGCGAATGAGGTGGCTTTCTTTCTAACAGGGATTTTGTTGGGTTCGGCGTTGAGGTTGTGCTCATCAGATGAGTAGAGGCCGTCTTTATATTGGGACTGTTTAGAACATTGAAACCTTGGCAGACACTGTGGACATCCTAGCAAATAACATCTAGTCGCACGAACCAGATCCGTCTTAGTTTCGCTCCTTCTGGCCTGCGTGGTTCTGTTTTCTGTAAATGTCTACCCATTTAGACAGCCAGTCCTTAGTCCCAGTTACTTGCACACCCCTCCTGGAGATGGCTTGCCTGCGTTGTGGTTTGTGGTGGTTTGTCATTTTAAGTGTTTGCTATCCTAGCTTTAAAGCTTTTTTACATTTTTTTCTTAGTTTCTGAAAACAGGGTTTTTTGGTGCATGGACTAACTAGTATAATTTGTACTTAGGCAGCATCAATAGAGAATTGAAAAAAGTGGTTGTGGAAACGGTTTAGGGGAGGCAGGAGAGATGGCTATGTGGCTGCTGCTCTTCAGAGGCCCAGAGTTCTGATCCCAGCTCATAATTGTCCATAACTCCGGTGGCTGCAGGGGATCCGATGCCCTCTTAGCCTACAGTGGCACCTACACACTAGTAAAAATACTGAGTGTGTGTGT
>BDUI01000012.1:646793-666394 GCA_002335545.1 Apodemus speciosus
GGGGGGGGGGGTCCTTAGAAATGGATCCCCAGAAATATGTTATACTTTGTACCAAACCCATCTGTCCATATCCATGTCTTACCATCAGTCCGACTCCCCCAAACCAGTGGCACAGATTTCTCTTGGAACTTGGATCAACAGATTCTCAAGGGCTGCTGAATCAAAAGCTCCAATGTGGAGCCCGAGAAGTCTCAGTTTTCAAGTTTGAAAATCACCCTCAACCTCAGCTGTACCTCAGACTCACTGAGGGGCCTTTTTAAAGTTGTGATGCTGGGGTTTCACCCTAAGACAGAGGTTCCCAACCTCCCTCATGCTGAGACCTTTTAATACACTTCCTCATGTGAAGGTGACACCCCAGCCACAAAATTATTTTTGTTGCTACTTCGTGGCTGTGATTTTGCAGCTGTTACGATTCGTAATGTAAATATCTGCTTCCTGATGATCTCAGGTGACCCCTGTGAAGGGGTCGTTTGACACCCCCCCCCCAAAAATGTCCGACCCCACGGCATGAGAGCCACTGCTAGACGTGCTAGAGCAGCAGGGTTTTAGATGCTCAAGCGTTGGTTGAGCCTTCCCAGTGACTGGTTGTCCAGAGGCCTTTCTTGGATGTGCAGCTTTCCTGAGCTGCATAAGACTAGTGCAGCTCACCCCGCTGTGTGCCTGTGATAATCTTCTCAGAGTGTCCAGACAGCAGACAGGCTGTCTACTGGACTGCTGGCTGTGTAGACACAGCTGTGCAGGGCTGCTTCCAGATTCCTTGCTGTCTCTGAGAACAGTTGATGACGTCTGTCTGCAGCAGGCGCATGGGGCAGAGCAGAGAGAGAGGCAAACATTTGGTATAATTACAACATTCAGCGAAGGGCATGCTCTTAAGGGAAATATTTTTAGTAAGATTTGGGGTTGCTTACTACACAGAGACCCATCTTGTGAAGCCACCTCCGCCCTCCAACCTATTCCTTTGCCCAGTTGACCTCACACACTGAAAAAGTAAATTTCAAAGAAGCCAGCATTTCAAACTGTTCTAAATTATCTTAGCTTGGTTTTTTTTTCTCTCCTTCCTTTACAGTCTTGAACCACAGATGCCTAGGAAACAGTTATCAAAACAAGTGTTTCTGATTGGCATCTCTGATTGCTAAGATAGCCGGCCCGCCTCAGGTCCTCACCTGGAATCCTTGTGTGAGATTTTGAGTCTTTGCACCGCCTTCCTACACCTTCAGAGTGATCAGATGGTGTATGGCCACAACAGAGATAACTGTTGGTGCAACTCAACTGACTGATTACCAGAAACATCTTCCAGGTGTTTGAGAGGATGGCGTGTGGCAAGAACTAGAAACCACAAAATGTCCCCAAATAGTGTTCCTTATAATCCTTTGAAAATCAGAATAAGAATTTAGTCTTTTGTGGTTGTGGATGGATTATCTTTACCTTGGGGGGTGAGGGCTGCACTGAAAGTTATCACGGCACAGTTGACAGGTGTGTAAACTTTAAAGAGGTTCCTTATACTGTCTTTATAACAAGACCATTTATAACAGGACTAGAATATCAAAACCCATATGGGAGGTGGGAATAGGTCACCTCCTGGCAGCGAAGGTGCAAACCATGACGCAGAAGGATTTACCTCTTGCTGATAATGTGAAGCGCACCAGGTTGTCATAAAAGTCAGTTTACCAGGTGTTGTGCACACACCTATATGGTCCTCGCACTTGGAAGGCGGGGGCAGGAAGATGGGGAGTTAAAGATCCTCCTCAAGAATATGGGGAGTTCAGGGTAGCCTGTACTACATGCAACCATGTCTTAAAGGAAAAAACAAGTCAACGTTCTTCGCTTTAGTTGTCAGGTATTGTAGGCTTTCGGGCTCTAATTAAGCGCTTCTTCGCAGGGTGTTGGGAGAACACTATGACCCTTAGGGTGTGACCCTTATTCATCAAGATTGCAGTTCTCACACTCAGTCGGGGCTTGTTTGGTTTTGAGGCAGGGTCTCACTATTGCTGCTCCTGTGTAGACGAGGCTACCTGGAACTCGGAGATCTGCCTGCCTCTGCCTGCAGAGTGCCGGGACTGGGGGTAGGTGTGAGCCACCAGACCCAGCACAGGATCACACAGCTGCTTTCACAGTGCTTGCTCACAGTCTGCAGTTGTTTGTTTTTCTTAGTGTTACTTATTACACACTTGAACCAAAAGCTATTCTTACACTCTGGGGTAAGGAGGGAGCAGCAGACCAGAACAGACAGCACAGTAACTCATTAAATGCTACAGCAGTACCAGTGAGGAGCTGGGCACTGGGATTAATTTGTTCAAAATCACACAACTAATTGGGGTCGACCTGTCTGGCTCTAGATCCTGCACTCTAATTCCAATGCTAAACTGTCATTATTATTATTATTATTATTATTATTATTATTATTATTATTATTATTATTATCATCACCATCATTATCATCTTTATTATTATCATCATCATTACTGCTTCCTTCTTTAAGTTGAGATGCACACTCATAAGAACAAGGTCCTATCCGCCCACACTTGCACACTGTGAGGCCTACATATTTACTGGACTCAGTAAGGAAAAGGGTCAATTAAATATACTTCTTAAATTGTGTGTGTCTGGGTGCTTTGCCTGCACACAGTGTGCTGTGCACACAGTGCAAGCGGAAGCCAGAAGAGGACAGTGGATTCCCCAGGAATTAGASTTACAGATAGTTGCTGAGCCACCATGTGGGTGCTGGGAATCACACCTGGGTCCTCTGCTGCAGTAGCCAGTGCTCTTAACAATTGAGCCATTTCTCCTGCCCATATATGCTGTAGTTAATTTAAAGAGGAAACCATGGCCTGGGACGAGAGGCAGACAGACGAATGACATCAAAAGAGTGTTCCGTTCCGCCTCCATTGCACTGGTTTCTCAAGCCGCCCCCCTCCCCCCGCCGCACATTCAGATGGTACCAGGCCGCCGAGCTGATTTTGAAGAAGCCTGGGATAGCATGAGAGAAATCCCATCTGGGCTCGCTCACTCATGAGGTTTTCATGTCACTGAGAGTCCACACTGTCAGGACTCACCAGCCAGGTGACTAAACCAGAGAAGAGAGCCCAGGGAAGGAGGACTGTGCCCCAGCTGTGATAGTTTTGTGGCAGGGAATCCCTGTCAGGGAGCTGTTGGCTGCCTTGGGCGCTAGCCGCTTATCTCTTGAGGACTGGGAGACTGGCCACCTGACAGCCCCCTGCCCACCTGCAGGCAGCTTGTGTGTGTGTGTGTGGGGGGGGGTGTGGCCACCCTTTCTCGTGGCCTGCTTACTTTTGTGTTTTAGCCATTTAGTTTTATGTGTCTTGGACCAGTCAGTTCCCACTTTTTCTTTTCTCTTTCCCTCTCACCCCCACTTTGGTTTTATAAGATAATGTTTCTCTGTGTAGCCTTGGCTGTCCTGGAACTTGCTCTGTAGACCAGGCTGGCCTCAAACTCAATAGTTCCACCTGCCTCTGGCTCCCCAGTGCTGGGATTTCCAGTTTTTGGCCCTTTCACTCTCCCATGAATGAGGCTTTGATTCTTTATGTCTATGGACAGTGCTCCAACTTGTTCCGTGTGTGTGTGTGTGTGTGTGTGTGTGTGTGTGTGTGTGTGTGCGCGCGCGCGCGCGCTGCTCTTAACAGTCTTCTTTAGACCTGTGTCTTTGCCCGTTTTCTTCTCCTTCTGTGCGTTCATCATAGCCCATGTAGTATGTGGAATGCTTAGACCAGTCTGTGAGAACAGTTGAGTCAATGTTTGCTGAGAGAAAAAAGCCAGCTCTCTACACGAGTGGAACAAAGCTAGCAAGTTAGGCTGACCAGAGCAGACGCTGTCCCCTGCAAACTGCGTAAGATGTGAGGGAACCTACTGTGACTCTGGTTCCTTCTGCCGGAGTCCTTTTAGCGGCAACTGATTCCGCCCTCATCAAGGCCAAGATAAAGCCGGGCGGTGGTGGCGCACGCCTTTAATCCCAGCACTTGGGAGGCAGAGGCAGGCGGATTTCTGAGTTCGAGGCCTGCCTGGTCTACAGAGTGAGTTCCAGGACAGCCAGGGCTACACAAAGAAACCCTGTCTCGRAAAACCAAAAAAAAAAAAAAAAAGCCAAGATAGTGGCGTCAGAACTTAAATACTTGAGTCCTTTGGAGGTTTCCGAAAATTCAGCCTGGCATAGGTACAACAGAAGGACTATGGAACCAAAAATGAAACAACCTGGGCCCGTGAGAGGGTTCCACAGATTAAAAAAAAAGCACCGGTGGCGCAAGCCTTACATCCTGAGTTCGAGTCCCCTGAACCCCTGTGAAAAGGAAAAGAGAACTGACCCCAGAGAACTGCCCTCTGACCTCCGTGTGTGTGTGTGTGTGTGTGTGTGTGTGTGTGTGTGTGTGTGTGTGTGTGTGTGTGTCCCAGACACACCATGCACACAGGATAATAATAAGTTGTTGTTGTTGTTTACTTAAGTTAAAGAATGCTACTGCAGTCCTTAGTTTTTAGTACAGCACAGCATCTTAAGCAGTATGTCTTCCTCTTTAAACTCTTTCAGGATTCCCATACGAAAAGGACCCCAGGCTGTACTTTGATGACACTTGCGTGGTGCCTGAAAGACTGGAAGGTAAGATGCCCATCCAAGACTCCATGCTAAGAGAGAGCTGGAGGTGTCAGAGTGCCTCAGTCAGTCCTACCACGTTGGACGACTCAATCACCAGTAGCCACTGCTTCTCCTTCTGCCAATCTCTGAGAAACTTCAGCCTAAATAATCGCATGCACACCCGTGTCCCACACAGGCAAAGTCAAGCAGGAGCCCACCATGTATCGAGAGGGGCCCCCTTATCAGAGGCGAGGCTCTCTGCAGCTGTGGCAGTTCCTCGTCACCCTTCTGGATGACCCAGCCAATGCCCACTTCATCGCCTGGACCGGCCGAGGCATGGAATTTAAGCTCATAGAACCGGAAGAGGTGAGTCCAGTCTCCATTACTTCCCTGTTGATGGTGTATTGGGACTTACAGCTTCAGAGCAGTAAGAGTCTGTGATGGTGGGGAGGCAGGACAGCGAGCGTCTGGCACATCAACTGGAGACGGGGGCTGAGAGCYCACAGCTGGAACACTGGCTCGAGAGAGGGTAAGCACTAGCCATGGCTCGCTCTTGCAGTCAGTAGGACAGTCTTCTGCATATTGCTCAACAAACAGGCAGAGTTCGCCATTGTACTGGGGCGGGGAGATGAGGATTGACGCCATGAACTGTTGCACTGATACAAGATGGTTTCTTCCTCTTAAAGTTTTGAAAGTGCAGACTTACCTTGTTCTCAGCCCTGGTCTATTACAGCCTGTGGCTGAGGCTGTCTAAACATACTGTGTGGCAGTTCAGTAATGCACTTACGTTACTATATATTTCTTTTCTTTTTTAACATTCATTAATGTGTGTTTGCATGCCTGTGCGGTAAATTCATGGCGTGCATATGAAAGTCAGAGGACCACTTGTGGAGACCAGTTCTCCTATATGTGGGTCTCAACTCAGGTTGCCAGGATTGGTAGTGTCATCAAGAGCCTTGACCCACTGAGCCATCTTACCAATCTTACTACAAAATTCAAATGCCTCTGAGAGAAATAAAATGACCAAAGATAATGTCTTAGTCAGGGTTTCTATTCCTGCACAAACCCATGACCAAGAAGCAAGTTGGGGAGGAAAGGGTTTATTCAGCTTACACTTCCACACTGCTGTTCATCACCAAAGGAAGTCAGGACTGGAACTCAAGCAGGTCAGAAAGCAGAAGCTGATGCAGAGGCCATGGAGGGATGTTTCTTACTGGCTTGTTTCCCCTGACTTGCTCAGCCTGCTCTCTTATAGAACCCAAGACTACCAGCCCAGGGATGGTACCACCCACAAGGAGCCTCCCCCCTTGATCACTAATTGAGAAAATGCCCCACAGTTGGGTCTCATGGAGGCACTTCCCCAACTGAAGCTCCTTTCTCTATGGTAACTCCAGCCTGTGTAAAACCAGCCAGTACAGATAAGTCTTAGAAACCTAAAATTTAATGTATTTATTTTGTGTGTGCGTGCACCTGGCTGTATGTAGGTATGCCGTGTGCGTGGATCCCCTGGAGTTAGAGGTGGTGGTTTTACTATGTGGCCGCTGGGAATCTAACATGGGTCTTTTGGAAGAACAGAAAGCTTGTAACTGCTGGACCATCTTCGTACCCATCTCTCCAGAGTATAGATGCTTTTCCAAAACGTATGTTTTGCTGGATCCCGCTTGTTGTAGTGGGGGTTACTAGTCTGTGTTGCTGTGGTAAAGCATCATGATCAAAGGATTTGGGGGGTCATTTGTTTTTGGTTTATACTTCATATCATTGCCCACCATCCAAGGAAGTCGGGGCAGGAGTTCAAACTGGGCAGGAACCTGGAGGCAGGAGCTGACACAGAAGCCATGAAGAAGTGCTGCTTACTGGCTTGTTCCCCCTAACTTGCTCAGCCTACTTATAAAAGCCAGGGCAGTCCCCACCCACCATTGAACGAGCCCTCCACCAATTAAGAAAGTGCTGTGCAGCACTGGTCCTCGACCTTCTAAGTGCTGCAGCCCCTGCACCTCCTGTTGTTGTGACCCTGACCATACAATAATATTTTGTTGCCACTTCATAACTATAACTTTGCTACTCTTATGAGTCGCGATGCCACTGTACGATATGCTGATGATCTTAGGTGACCCCTGTGAAAGGGTCATACGCAAGGTTGAGAGCCGCGGCGCAGCAAGCCTGTCTCGTGTCTCAGCCTTGTTTTTACGGAGGCATTTTCTCCATCTCTCCTCCATGACAAACTTATGCAAAGTTGACATAAAACTAGACAGCACACCAGGAGTTGAAGGAAGGGCACAAACTTCCATTATTTAATAGAAAAAGAAACTTTGTGGCCGTCTTTTTGCCCAGAGCTATTAACAGAAAGCCCTAAGACAGAACCACCTCCTTGTAGACCGTGAGGAAGATGCCACTGTAGGTCCTCTTCCTGAACACGTCCAGAGCATTTAAGCAGGTTATTAGTGTAGCCCATTTCAAAGGGAGTAATTTTAATTTCTATTTGGCTTAGAGCTTAAAAAGTTAAAAGAGGGGAAAGAATCACACACATCCATGCTCTCCCTGGCTGCCATCTCTTTCTTTTAATAGTGTGTGGTCAGACAGCCGCCGTCCCGGAGTTGGTTACAATAAAAATGGGAAGAGCACTCTTGGGGAGCTTTCCATTAAGGCCTTCAGAGTTAGCAGCAGGAGCTAACACCCGGACACTCTGGTTGGAAGAAGAACATGGTCTGAAAGTTGATAGGAAAAGGAGAAGGAAGTGGATTAGAAACGGCTGGGGTGGGGAGGGCGACCTTGCACTGGTTCAGTGTGGCAGGTTTCATTTAGAGTGGTATAAAACACAATTATGAGAGTGGGAGGCAGGTGAAGGTTCGGTAAAATGCCAGCCACAGCAAGGACAAAGGCTCCAGCGTGTATCTCCAGCACCCATATCTGTGATGCCAGCAGTCAGCGAGTCAAGGCAGGCAGATCCCCGGAACTCCTTGCCTGTCCAGCCTGATCAAATGGATGAGTTCCAGGTTCAGAGGGAGGAGTGATCTCAAAATATAAAGTAGGGAACAGCCGAGGAAGATACCCAACTTGGCTCTCTGGCCTCTGGATGAGTATCCCACCACATACACACTCGCGTGCACATACAAATGGTATTCTCTGTCGCCTGTCTACTGACAGAAGTGCTGTCAACGTGTAATGCAGCAGACAGCCTCTGATCGTGCTCAGTTGTGTAGATAGAGACTCCTCCTGTCACGGGGAGGGCTGCTGCCCCCACGGAGGCCCACTACTCCCTCGCTGCCTTCCGAATAACATGGCCTGCTTTATGTGAGGCTGGGTGACTGGATAGCACCTTGACTCATCAAGGCTTTTGGAAAGGAAAGTAAGCCTGTCTTGTGGGCAGCCCTTATCGATTCATCTCATTCCACAAACAGGAGCTTTTATGACTTTATTGCCACCGCCTCGGGCCTGAGCGCAGGCTGTCCAGCTGCAGGTAAACCTGGTTATGAGCCCCTGTAAGGCTGTTATTGAATCTTCCACTCTCCTGCCAGCGGTTAGGAAAAGGAGGAACATATGGCAGAGGGCTCCTGCTTTCTTACTTAATGAAGGAGCTGCTATTAACCCAGAATGCTCATAAATACCAAGTGGCTTCAAGTCGCATGTGTGAAGCCTAGGATGGCCCTGAGCCTCTCTGTTGATTGAGTAGCATTATTATTGTTGTCATCATCATCATCACTATTGCATTTTTATTGTGTGGGGGGGCTCAATAAGGCTGCATGTGCTGCAACCCACAGGAGTGAATTCTCTCTATCATGGTCCAGGAGATGCCTCTGCCCACTGAACCATCCTCCCCTCCCCTAGCCTTGTTTCTTTAGCAGTTGCTTCTTTCTCTGTGACCGGAGATTCATTTTTAAGCTTCATATAGGGCCCTTCAGAGCACGTAGCCTTGGCCTGTGCAATGCGTGCATTGTCTGCTGCTGCTCTTTGTATAACTGTGAGGGCCCTGTCCTTGTTAATGTCAGGGAGATACACCAGCTCCTGTGGAAAAGCTGTAAGATGCTGTCATGGGGGAGCTTAGAGGGTGAAGCAGAGGAGGAAGCTGTTGGATGTAATTGTAGGCAGCTGTGTGGCTGAGTAGTGCACTCTGGGTAATTATCCATAATATCCATTACACTGTGCATGGAAATTGTGGTTTTAGAACTGCGTTTTGGCAGGCCCCCTAATCAAATGTCTTTTGATAGTCATCCAGCTTAGCACCCTCTCAATTACAACTGACTCGGCTTTAATCTGGAGCCATTTTGACTGTGAATCTGCATCAATGTGAATATGGGGGGGGGTAGGGCTGTGTGTTGAACGTGGGGCAGATCGGTGATGCTGTGGGAGGTTTTAAAGGCTGGAGTTGCTAGAAAGAGCCTCTCCTTGTTCTGTGACTGCTTGCTTGCTTGCTTGCTTGCTCTTTGAAGAGGAATAGGTGAGTCCCCTGTCCCTCATCCCCTCCCCCTCTAGTCTCAGCTCCCAAAATGTACATTCTCTAACTTAGGAATCGGAAAGGAGTGAGCTGGCAGTGCTCCCGCCTGCTCCTCCTACCACCAAATTGGGACTGCCTGAGTCTCCAGCTCATTGCTCATTGCTATAGAGGGAGCGCTGTGGTGAGTGAGGCCACTGAATCACAGGGCACCGGCCTGGTGGATGCGGCGGTAACCATAGCTACCAGAGCAGCTTTGAGATCTGCACATACACAAAACCTCTCCAGGAAGCTATTGCATTCGCTGACAGCAGAGAGGTCACCACTCAAGCCGAAGACGAGGCAAAATTGTTTCCTTCCACTGAGTGGAGTGAAGGGGTAGCCAGCTGCCTTGACGTCCCCTGTCCCCTGTCCCCTGTCGCTTGGAGCAGACAGGTTGGCAGTGGGTGTGGCTGCTGTCCACCCTGGCTGCAGTGTGGTTGACTTAGCAGGTTTCTCTTCTTAGCAATAGATTTCCATTGATTTAAAATCTTTAGCTTTGAGAGGCACGTTGGCACATACCTTTATTTAATCCCAGCACCCCAGAGGCTAAGACTGGGCTACCTGAAACCAGTCTGGGCTACATAGTAAATTCCGGGCCAGCTACCGCTACAACTGCACAGTAAGACCCTACCTCAAATAAAAATGACCTCAAACCAGGATTTAGTTTTTGTGAGGTTTTGCCTTTTGGGCCTTTCTTGAAGATAGACTTGAATTGATGGAAAATGGATCTTGGGGAGACCCAAGATTTGGGGTTACCTGAGACACACTATAAAAAAAAAATGGAAATTAAAATTGCATAAGATTTCTCTGAATGACACAGAATGTAGAAAGCCATCAAAAGGATGTGGTTAGGTTGGCTTTTTTGAAGTGTGGTGGGTTTTCGTTATTGTTTGTTTTGTTGGGGGGGTGTTTGTTTTGATTTTGGTTTTCTATTGGTTTAGTTCAGTTTGGATTTTGAGACAGGGTTTATTGGCTGTCCTGGAACTCTCTGAAGACAAGGCTGGCCTGAGACTCAGGAGATCCACCTGCCTCTTGAGTGCTGGGATTAAAGGCGTGCATGACTATGCCCAGCCAAAGTTTCTAAAAGTGACTAAAACGAAGACCTCAGACAGCTTCCGCTTCCACAGCGGCCCCGCCCTGACAGCCACTCACTCTCTAGCAGGAACACGAACTTTACATGCTGGGAGCAGAAGTTGATCGGCTACCCTGACAATCTAGTAGACTCTAGTAGGAAATTTCCCTACTACAGTGCCTTTTTGCCCAAAGCTCCAATTACATCTCCTCATCCCTGCCCCTCAAGTGGACCAGGTTGCTCTAATGCACTTTAGAACTGTGCGAGAAGCCCTGTTAATTTTTCATTAAATGGATAATGGGGCTATGTGCTTTACTGTCCATTCTACGGGTCTGCTGGGAGGGGGAAGAGCTGGGCGGCTATAGGCTATAATGATCTGAATCCCCCCTTGGTCCGAGAGATGCAATAAGTAAACATCTCGCAGCCCCTCTCCAATCTTATTAGAATTGAACTTCTGCTCTGCAGGCCCATTAGCAGCTCACTAGCATGTTCCTAATGTTTCAGGAATGACCATTCTAATTATTCCTTATTGACTGCTACAGAAACCATAGCACTTAATGGCAATACGTTAATGGTCCGTGAGTATTGGTCAATAATTCATAAATGGAGAAATAGTAGAGAGCCTGTATCCTCTGGGATGCCAACCAAATCCTCCAGTCTTACAGTGTTATAAGTCTTCTACCCCAGGTCTCTTCTCCTAGGAACTGTGGCTGAATTATCACCTTTACTTAATATTTGATCTTGAGAGAATTCAACATTTTCCTTTCCAAGTTAGAGACTGATCATTAGCCAGAGCCGCTGAGTTACAAAATATCCTTGGCTGTCTCGCCCTCCAGGTTGCTCGTCGTTGGGGTATTCAGAAGAATCGGCCAGCCATGAACTATGACAAGCTGAGCCGCTCTCTCCGCTATTACTATGAAAAAGGCATCATGCAGAAGGTAAGCACCGACAGATGCCAGCGCGCACGCGCTCTGCTTTCAAGGAGCATGGTCCTAACCTCCGTAATAATGACTGGGAGGAAACGTGAGCCTCTGAAGTGAGTCTGTGGTAGGAAAGAACCTGGGAAACACAACACAGAGGAGGATTACAAGACAGAGTGGCACACCTAGTGCCAGCCCTGGGAAGGTGGAAACAGAGGGTCAGGAGGTCAAGGCCTGTTTCTTTCATATATCACATTCTAGGCCAGCCACACTGTATCCTAAAACTTGAAATTAAAAAGTGGATATTTAAAGTACCCTTAGGACTTAAGAGGTGGCTGGCTTAACATTTGAGAGTGCACTGGCCTCCGCAGACACTGTACACACATGACACACACATATAACACTCAGGCTCACACATGTACAGATTTTTTAAAAATGCTTTTTTTTAAAACATGCTTTTAATGTTGTTGAGTACATGCTGACAGAAGTTGCTATAGAAAACACAAGAGGAAATTGGCTTCCGCTTTTTTTAAGCTGCCTCCAGTTACAAAAGACCCAAAGACTTGGGCCAGCTTCTGTTGTGTATGTAAAGGAAGACATGAAGGGATCAACTACATACAATCTCTTCCATGCAGCTTGAAACCTTTAGTTGTTAAAACATTTAGGGTGCCGCATCTACACCTGTCATTCAGTGGGATACCATGTCAACAGGTTAGAAGAATAAGAAAATCTATTCCTCTTTTAAACTTAAACAGCCTAGAACTTTGGAGACCCTAAGTTTGTCAAATAGTAGCCATATCATTCAGGAGGAGGTTTTTCTTTGTAGAATAGAAAGAAGATAAAGTATATTTTTGAAAAAGCCACTATATATCCCTTATTAGAGTAAGGGGTTAAGGGACTTCAGTATTAAAAATCCCATTGATGGGGCTGGAGAGATGGCTCAGTGGTTAAGAGCACCAACTGCTCTTCCAAAGGTCCTGAGTTCAAATCCCACCAACCACATGGTGGCTCACAACCATCTGAAACAAGATCCGACACCCTCTTTTGGAGTGTCTGAAGACAGCTGCAGTGTACTTATAAATCAATCTTTAAAAAAAATAAATCCCATTGATACTGGAAGATGGGACTGAACGCACCTGTCTTAAATCCCACATGCATGCTATCCTTCTCCCCAGACTCCAGCTTTTCCACAGCGGGGGAGGCTGCATGCACAGGTTGTGTTTCCCCAGAATGCCTGGGACAAGAAGCATTTAATATTTTGAAGATTACAACTTTTTTTGGAGGATTTGCATAGATTTGAGTTAATTTTAGCGTATTTTATCCACCACCACCAGTCCTTTCCCCACCATCCCCCACCAAAAAACAAACCCTATATCCATTAGCATTCATTCCCATTTTCTCTCCAACCCACTTACTATCCTCAGATCAAATCTCAAACAGGAAGAAGTGTTTATTCAGTTGAATTTCTATTTCACTGATTAAAACACCGTGATAAAGGAAGGGTTGGTTCATTTGGCGTAGGGCTCTGGAGGGTTTGAGTCCATGGAGGTAGGAAGTGGCGAGCACGCAGCAGGCATGGACACTGAGAGCTCACATCTTGAACCATAAGCAGGAGGCTGAGACAGTTAAACTGGAATTGGCATGAGGTGTTGACGCCTCAAAGCCCTTCCCTAGATACGTACTCCTCCACAAGGCCACATCTCCTAAGCCTCCACAATACTGCCACTGACTGGAGACTCAGGTGTTCAAATGCTCTGAGATTGGGGTGTTTCTCATCCAAACCTTACAAGTCTCGTCGTCCCTGTGCTACTCCCAGATTCAGGTCAAATATGAAAGAATGCAGTTCAAGGCATAGAGACTCAGGACTAAGGAGACAGGGTTGTCCATCTTACTGACTCAATTTCTGAACATAGGAAAACCCAGAGTTGTGGCGGTAGGGGGTCTTATTTGGTAGCCTGTTGCTCATGTGACCTCGTCTATCCCTTACAGAGCAAATGTAGTCCTCTGTTGTAATCTCAGGGCAATACATTTGAAAATGTCCAGGTAAAACTAATAATGGTGCCTGTTGCTTTATTGTGACCGTGGCTGAATGAGATGGTTAAAAGGGAAAATAGCCTGTCGTCAAGAGTGGTTCGTGCCCTGAGTCCCTGAATGGAGTAGAGTTAAGACCTAGTGATGACATCAGTGCTGGACGCCATGGATTGGTGCCAAGCCGTCCTGCCTTGCTCCACTAAACGCCTTCACCCACGAGGCTTTGATGCCTTCACCCATGAGGCTTTGACTAAACCGCACACCCATAGGACAGTCCATAGGCTGGGTTGGGGAGGTTCAGACCATTGAAGCTTGAGGATTTTTAAGTTCAGGGCTAACCTGAGCTACATAGCGAGTTCCAGTCCAACAGACCCATGCACTAAAGTGACAGGTATGGCCAAGGTGAAGTCTGTGGCCTGGAACAGACTGAAGTTACACAGAGGCTAGCTTAATCAAATCCTTAATTTGGGAGCTTGGAAGATTGCTCAGTGGTTAGTTGTTCCTTCTGAGTAAGAGTCCAGATCCCCAGAACCCAGGTAATTCTAGCCTGGGAAGTCAGGTGATTCAATCCCTAAGGCTATTTCAGCAAGTTCTAGGTTTGACAGAAGGTTCCTGCCTCAAAGGTGAAATTGTGATGGGAGATTCTTGGTCTCAACCGTGGGCCTCCACATACGCACATACTTGATCATGTACATGCGAAGAAAAGGGGGCTCGAACCCTTTTAGCACATCCATCCTGGGAAAACTGTAAGCTCTGGAGGTCACTGGAAATGTGGTCTGGCATCTGCATTGTGACTGAAGTGCCACACCAGCCCCGAAGCAACCAGGCTGCAACTGTCAATAGAGGCCGGATAAGGCTTGCTGCGGAGGGAGCCTGCCCCGGCGTGCATTTGAATTCAGAAATTCAAATGCTGTCTTTGAAAATACTGAGCTATGGTGTCACCAGAACCCTTGGCAGGGAACAGGTCCCTAAGATGCGATTGGAATAATCCGCTACTAATGAGCCCTTTGGTGCTTGACTCCCAGAAAGGTTGGCTCATAAAGGTTCTCATTTTCTACACTGGAGTCCCACGCCTTGCTCCAGCTGAACCTCGTGTGATCTGTGTTCTTGCGCAGGTGGCTGGGGAGCGGTACGTCTACAAGTTTGTCTGTGACCCGGATGCACTTTTCTCCATGGCCTTTCCGGACAATCAGCGCCCGTTCCTGAAGGCAGAGTCTGAATGCGCCCTCACTGAGGAGGACACGCTGCCGCTGACTCACTTCGAAGACAACCCTGCTTACCTCCTGGACGTGGACCGCTGCGGCAGCATCCCCTATGCTGAAGGCTTCGCTTACTAAGTTTCTGAATGGCCGAGTAGCCAAACCCTAGAGCTAGCCGTCCTCACGCAGGCCAACAAGGGCAGTGGTTTCATTTGTGTTCTTGGCTGTTCTAAAGCTTGCCCTTTGTGAGTATTATCAGGAGAACCCAAGCTGTCTCTGGATTCGACACCCTTAAAGACAAATACCTTGGCTAGGGAGTGGGAACAGGGAGAGGCAGCAAAACCGCCAGTTCCTGGGGAGACATGCAAGTCATCCCCCTCGCCACCGTGGCCAGTAAGTATGTGCAGAGCAGTAGAGCAGCCTTCAGGTGAGCGCCCACGAAAGGGGACCGAGTGAGTATCTGACAATCCGTGGGGATCATGGACTACTAAATGCCTTCACCCAGCAGGCTTTGCCTTGCACAATTCTTTGGAAAGAAACTGCACACCTCTAGGAAAGTCGATCAGGCTGGGTTGGGGAGGCTCAGACCATCGCGGCTCGAAATTGCAAAACTCTTGTAGCTCATTCTGAAATCTTACCAGGAGAGCTGTTGCTCCATGGTCCTCAGACCACGCTCCTCTTGGGCCTTCCAGCTGTCACCAGAAGTAAATCAAGTCCCCCTCCTCCCAGTCACACGGCTGAGCGCAGACGGCTTGTTTTAGAAAGATGATGAACACGACAGTATTGTTTTGCTTTGTTTGGGGGGTGGGGATCATTTTGCTTTTGGTGGTTGTTTTGGGTGAAAAACAGTTTATATAAACTGATTTTTGTAGTTTTGGTATTTAAAGCAAAAAAAAAACAAACAAAAAACCCCTTTTGGTAAGTGCACTGCATCCCTTAGGTGGGGCGGCGGCCGCTTTGGAAGACGCTGCATGCAGCCTGAGGGGCTCTGCTCGGGCCTCCCCCACGCCACTTAGAAGCCTGCTTGGTGCTTTCTGCACCAGACAACCTGTTGAGACGTTTCACCTGATTTGTACATTTTTGAAGTGTGCAGGGCAGCCTGGACACAGCTTAGAGTTCCGTGTGTATAGTTCTCCATGCTCACTAACTCTCCTCTGGGAAGCAGTGTACATATTACATACATGTCATGTCCTCTTAACAACCGGTCACCTGGAGGGAACCCAGGCATCTGCTTTTGTTTTTCTTTCAATTTCGGACTTTCAGCCCTGCACAGTGGTTCCCTGGGGTCTGAAACTTACCTGATTCGCACAGGTAAAATCCTGCTAGCTAGCATTCTGGCTTCCTGCTGCATTTTTTTTTTTTTATTCTGATTGCTGTATTATATTGGGACTGTTCTAAACAAGCAAACTAAAGCTGTGTAAAGATTGGGCTTGGAGTGGTGAGAGACAGCAGGAAGCGCCAATGCCTTGCTGCCTGACTCCTGTTGACAGGAGGTTGTTGTCCTTGACACTCCACACATTGTGTTCCTCACGTGGGTGCAGGACACAGAGCTGACTGAGTGTGGGACATTCTCTGCTGTCCCATGAGTGAGGCACTCCACAGCCTTCTCATGACTTGTGACAAGGGGTTCACAGGGATGAGGGGTATGTTTTAGAGCTATGAGAACCTGAGGTTTTCTTCTCAAAGCTAGTCAGCCCACCGAGGCGGCAATCCCGAAGCTTGGGCCTTAATTAGCATTGTACTCTGATGAAAGGACTTTTTCATAAGCATATTTATAGCTTTCTAATCTACACACAGTCTATACATAGATGCGTATTTTACCCCAGCTGGCTAGAGGTTTATTTGTTGTAAATGCTGTATAGATTTTTGGGGTTCGTTTTTTTGCTTTTCCTCTCTTATACTGGTTTGGGGTTTGTTTTAATTTTCTTTAATGAATTTATGCTGTTTTGGGGGGCATTGAGAAGAATCTTCTGTAGCCTGAGCTGCCCCTCCCCTGTTTTGAGGGCCCAGGCTGGACAGTAGCGCCACTTTGCATTCCCACGGACTCGAGTACCTCCCGCAGAGCTGTCCCCTTCACGGCCAGGGGCTTCTCTCCTGCATTTGCTTCTTTTCCAGTGTGGGGCAGTCCACAGTGCAGAAAGGCTTTCGCCTCTGGTTGATTTGAACTTCTTCCCCCGCACAGGGCTGTGTACATCCTGCCGAGCTGCGTTATATTCTGTACTGTGTACAATAAAGAAGATTGCTTTCCTTTACACACTCCTGAAGCCTGCCTCTTTCTTGCCCTTGGCGTTTTAATTTTGAAGTAAGCGAGAAGCAACTGGGCTTTCCTCCACTCCTACCCCGTCTTCAGCTATTGAGCCTTATCAAATGGGTGACTGAGTTAAGTTAGCCATGAAAAGCTGACCCAGGGGGCTAAAGGCAGAGAGGACTGCCCCGTGAGCGGATTTTGCCCCACCCACCAGCCACTCCCCCACCCCCACCCCCGCCTCCCTTCAAGCATGATTGTGTTTGAACCTTGGTTTCTGTGGAAAGATTAACTAGGCAAGACCTTTTTTTGAGTCCGTTTCTTCTAACTCAACCCCTTTGGTTGATACTTTGAAAACTGCTGAACACAAAGACCATTTCTGAGTTTTTGTCCTAATAGGTTTTGCTTTGGACAAGTGAAAAAAATTTTTCTTTTGATGGTCCCTCAGAAGAGCAAGTTTCTCTTTTTCTTTCTTTGTTTCTTTCCATTTTTCCTTGTCGTGTAGCAGTAGATAATCTTCCCTCCATGTCCACCGCTCTTGGGGGAAATACATAACATGTCACACACACATATGTGGACATACATGGAGGGAAGTCATTGGCAGAGTTGTGTAGCAGCATCCTGTGTGCGGGGCTCCCGTTTCAACCTTGTGTACACTTCTTGGGGCTTTCGAGGCTGCTATTGCAGAAGAGGAAATGGAGCCTTGTGGGGCCTAGAACAGAAGGCTTTCTCTGTAAGGTATCTGCTAGCTTTCTTTCCCTGTTTTACAAGACCCGAAGTGTAGAAACATCCAAGACTGAATTGGTACACAGCCACTTGAATGGGGACATGTGGGAGATGAATGAGTGCCACATGAACTCCATTAGCTTCAACAGATGAAGAAAAGATGCTGGGGGAAACAGGCAGGGGTGTAGGACAAGAAGGCTCTCAGATTCCTGACTGACAAAACTCTGACCGCCCCCTATTATCCTCAGGCTCTTTATCCTGCCTAGGCTCAGACCCAGATCATTAACCTGATGCCAGAGGTCAGCTGACACTGCTGCCTGGCTAGTGCTGGGTGCTGGGGTAAGGAAGCCGGAGAATGTGAAGTTTCTTCATGGTGTCCCCTTTCACCAGCAGGTTAGGGGAACAATGCCCATTCAGCTGTTCTATGACAAGAAGTGTGAAGACAAAAGACTCTTTGAAAGCCAGAGCCCACAGTCTAAATTGTGTTGCATCTGGGACTTGGGTAGTGTGGGAGAAAAACACTCAGACGCTTGCTGTTTGGGAAAGGTAATTTGCCGAGCAGTCAGGTAGTTTGAGTACAATCGTGTCTCCAAAATGCAAGCCAAATCCGGTGTCAGGGGTCCTGAAAGTCCAATACAAATGTAAAACACCAGTTCTCTGGTATTGTGCTTCATACAGAGAGATCCGTGTGGGGTGTGGACAAGCAGCTGTGTCCTGGTTCTGACAAATACATAGCCCTATTTAGAAAGGGACCCTAGAATGTCTAGCCCTTCAAGTTGAAGAGCTGACTCTTAAGAGCCAGCCTGCAATTTGTTGACCTTGGCAGTGATCCTCAGCTAACCAATTTGATAGCACTTTACAGTTTGCAGGGCACAGCTTCTGAACCCTTGGTTGAAATCAAATATGAAAATAGAGCTATCAAGCTAGACTCTGGAAGGCTGGGCATGTGGCCTTCTGAGCTATGGGATCTTTGAGAGCATCCTAGGTCAATGAGGTAAGGTGCCACTTCCTAGAACCCCTAGAAAGTAGGGAACATTTCCCAGGCGATGGAAGGTGCGTATATGTGCAGTGCAGTCGGGGCAATAGAATATCACTGTTTCTCCTTTACACCGCACGGTTCTCTATTCAGGCATATATTGTCCATTTACTAAGCATCCACTGAGTACCTATTGGACACCAGTCACTGCTGAAGAGTTTAGAAATAGTGGTTTCAAATTAGAGGTTGCTTTGCGGCATAACACTTAAGATGACCTCTCAAATGTTCGATGTCCCACTTCCCAGCTCACGCTTTAAACACTGTTGGGCCATCTAATTCGGACCACCTTGACTAGATGCCGGGTGTTTATCCGCTAAACCTTTACCTTATTAGTTGAATTTAACCTGAGGGCGGTAACTCTTTCGTGTACCCTGTACCAGGAACAAGTAGGTGCAGGGGTTGGTGCGCTGGGAGCCGTTGGCAGATGCAGCGCCTTCAGGTGGCCACAGGACGTGGCGTGGCGTCTGTTGTGTTGGCCACTAACACTGAGCAGGCCTCTTCTGGATAGTCCTGATTCCATTCTGAGGGGGAACCTTCTCCATCCCGTCGCTCAGTCGGGTGTCCTCACTTAGGCAGCTTGACTGTGGGGAGAATCACAATGGAGCCCACCCGTTCTGTAAGCTGCTCTCAGGCTGCTGACAAAACATTTCTCTAGACTAGACACACACGCACTGACTGTCCCATCTGGCAAGGGACAGCATTCCGTGGCAGGGGCCGCTCTGGGATGTGTGGCTGAGGAGACGAAAGCAAATATAGAGCGTTCTGCTCTGGACCTCATGTGGCAGAAGGGATAACCAAGCGCTGGCCATGGCCAGAAGATGCCAGCGCCTCAGAAGGAGCGAGAGGAGCCGGGGCGGGGATGCGGCTTTAAATCTTGACATTAAAGAAGGTCTCACAGTTGAGCTGCTTAAGCAGTTTTGAAACTCTTGGTGGTTAAGTGCAGTCACGTGACTGGAAGTCATCTTTGTTATGGGAAGGTCGTACCTTCACCGCAACTTCAATCTTATCCCTCTTAAGTTTTGTCTGTCAGTTTCAAATGTATGAATGTGAAGTGGTTGCTCCATGCTTGTTTCTGCCTTAAGTGCATGAGAAACAAAATACTGTTTCTTTCTCCTACCACCAGCTGCCTAGACTCAGAATTTACCTTTGGCCTTTCTAGTCACTGGATATATTTAATGAGGTCTCAAAATCACATCTCCATGTGTTCATGGTAAAAAAATAAAAATATGGTATATTTAATAAAGTACATGTTCTCAAGGTTAAGCCTAGGTGCATTCTCTCTCTCTCTCTCTCTCTCTCTCTCTCTCTCTCTCTCTCTC
>BDUI01000012.1:666423-679042 GCA_002335545.1 Apodemus speciosus
CTCTTTCTCTCTTTCTGTTTTTCTTCCCTTTCTTTCTCTCCATGACAACATCCCTGGCCTCTGTCTTTGGGGCCAGTGAACTTGTCAGAGAGCATCTTCCAAAGAAACCTGCGTGCACGCGCACACACACACACACACACACACAAACCTGACTTGAATTGGCTCATTTCACCAGTGGAGAAATAACTTATCAGAAACTACAGTCTGAAACTGGCTCAGTGGAACCTAGCTGGGCATCTGTGGGAGAGCCAGGCCTGCAGGGAGAAAGGCTAGTGCAGCCATCGGCAGCACAGGCCCTTGGGATGTCGGGGTCTGCTTTGGTCTGGTTAACTTGAAACTTCTGAGCTGAGGTGACCTCATCTGATGTTTACTTCAAACAGTGTTCTTTTGACTAATAAAATTGTGAGGAACAGGAGAGGGCAAGCAAGGAAGGAAGGAAACCAACCTAGGCTGCTGCAAAAATCCAGGTGGCAGAGAGGGCAGGAGGGGCCATATATAGATGCAGGGTTAAGTTGGACCCAGTAAGTTTATGGCGGTTGTTGGGGCAAAGGGGATTTAATTACAGCTGCAAGGTTTGAGGCCAAGGAAAGTTGACATTGCTGTGAACTGAAACTAAGAAAGAAACCTGAAGAGAAATGATTTGTGATGAGAAAAACAGGCCTTCACCCAACAGGTCACTTACACAACCATTAGAAATCAGGTGGGAAGCTGGAGAGTTGGCATTGACTTAGTGGTGAGGAGCACTTGTTCCTCTTGAAGAGGACCTGAGTGCACTTCCCAGCACTCACGTGGGCTAGCAACTGTCTCTAACTCCAGTTGCAAGGGTCTAGCACCAGGCATGCACATAGTTTACATACATACATACATACATACATACATACATACATACATACACACATACGTACATACATACATGTAAAACACTCATACACATAATTACATTAGAAAAAAAGCATCAGCTGGGATGCTGGATCTGGAGTTTGGGGAACTCCAAGCTGGAGATAGAAATTAGGAGTCTAAGCCAGACATGATGGCATACAGCTTTAATTTCAGCACTCAGGAGGCAGAAGCTGGCCTGTGTGAGTTCAAGGACAGCTTGGTCTACAGAGCGAGTTCCAGGACAGCCAGGGCTACACAGAGAAACTCTGTCCTGAAAAACCAGAAGAGGAGGAAGGGAAGAGAAAGAGGAGGAAGAGGGAGGAGGAGGTGTGTGTATGGGAGTGTTAATAGCTGAGACTGGCATGTACTGAGGCTGGAGACCATATGAATGTCTGTGATCCATGCATTTGCCGGAAACCATGTGGAAGTCCATGATCCATGCTCCCACTGCCTGGGAAGGACAAGGAAGCTACTTTTGCAGTTGTATCCATGACTGCAGACTCACAGTTGAGAAATAAGAGTCATAGAAGGCTTCTGTGTCAACCCCTACCCCTCAAAGAAGCAACAGCCTAGACAGGAAGCCATCGAAAAGAACTCAAAACGCTGATGGGGTGCTGAGGTGTATCCCTAACAGTTGATGGCTTCTAGCAGGAGTGTGGGTAGGGAAGGACTCGGTTCTCTTTAAGGGGCTCACCAGTGGGAGCTTATCCGTGTTCTAGCTGGGCAATGCAAATTGGACATGCGGCCCTTTCTTTCTTTCTTTCTTTCTTTCTTTCTTTCTTTCTTTCTTTCTTTCTTTCTTTCTTTCTCTCTCTTTTCCTTCCTTCCTTCCTTCCTTCCTTTCTTTCTTCTTTTCTTTCTCTCTCTCATTTGTGGGGGTGGAGTGTGGAGAGTAGACCTGAGAGCCCCGGGATGTGTGATTGAAGTGCATAATGTGACGTTCCCAAATAACCCAATAAAAATACATTTGTTGGAAGAAAAAGAGCTGAGGTGGAATGAAATCACAGGGGGAGCAGCATGGGTAGAGATCTGGACCTTTAGACACTCCATGACTCCAGGACATTGGAGAAACAAGAATCCGCAAAGGAGACTGGAGATCCAGGCGCCCGGGAGTGTGGGTAGTGGAAGAAGGCGGGGTCCACTCTCCACGTGCTTCCTGTGTGACCGAGAGGACCAGGGCTGCAGTATCTGAGCATACACTGGGTTGACTTGCAAGTGCCATTCCATGGATGGCAGACCTAAGCTCTCAGGACTGCTGGGATTCAGAGTTGGAATTAAGACCAGGGGAAGCCCCGTAGATTTCAAAGTCTTGCCTTGAACTGAGCTCAGCCTCTTGCAAACCCTGCTGCCTCCAGGCATAACATCCAAATGAGCGGTCAGATTCTCACAAGTTCAGAGTAAAAACCTGTCAAGCCAGAAGGGGCAGGTGCTGTTACTCTACCTTCCCACCGCTTTGGGGTTCTGTTTATTCTTGTTTTATTTTCTTAAGGTGCATTCCAACTTTTGGACCATTAAGTGTTTGTAATTACCTTCTTCATATTTTATAATTAGTATATGTTCTTTGTGGAAAATTTGAAATGTAAAACTACTTTGAATATTTAAATTAGAGATTGCATTTAACACCAGTGCGCTTCTTTCTAGGCGCCATTTTTAAAATACACAAATTTGGGCTGGCAAGATGGCTCAGGGGAGGAAAGGCGCTTGCCACCAAGCCTGATGACCTGCGTTAATTCCCAAGCCCCACCTGGTGGGAGAGAATCAACTCCCAAAAAGCTGTTCCCCATCCCCTCCACTGTGTGCTGTGCTCAGGTCCACATTTGCACATTGCTTAACTGACTAACTTTTTAAAATACAAAAATTGGCCATTACTACATTGTATATAGTTTTATAGTTCATTTCTTAAATAAAAAAATTTTAAAAATCCTTCTATATCAAAAATATAGATGGGGTGATGGTTCAGTGGGTAAAACTCTCATACAATCTTGAGACCTGAGTTCAATCATGAAAAAGTTGAGAATGGAATCACACGCCTCTGTAATCTCAGAAGAGGCAAGGAAATCTCTGGAAGCTCATGGGCCAGCAAATCTGACATAAAAACCAGGTGACAAGGTAGAGGTGTGAACCAACACTCAAGGTTATCCTTTGACTTCCACAGATGTGCTGTGACACTTGTGTCCTCATGCACACCTATAGATACATATATACATACATGTAAAGACTTAAAGTATGGGGGCTGGAGAGATGGCTCAGCAGTTAAGAGCACAGGCTGCTCTTCCAGTGGTCCTTAGGTCAGTTCCCAGCAACCATAAGCTCACAACCATGTGATCTGACACCCTCTTCTGGCAAGCAGGTGTACGTGCAGACAGAGCACTCACATACATAGAATAAATAAATCTTTAAAAAATAGATTGAAAGTATACTGCGGTACAGTGCCATCTTAATGACTACGCTGTTCCACAGAACATGTTTAAGGAGCCGCCATACTTCCCGGGGAATAAAGGTGCCACAAAACGAAGCCAGGTACAACATCTGCCAAGACCAAGCAACAGGGACCAACATCTGTTAATTTTACCTCCTGAGAATCTCTCAGCTCTGTCTCCATAGTCAGTCCAGTTACTCAGCCCCCTGGACTATTAGGGCCATCACTTAGCAGGTCTCATCTCCTCCTTTCTTGCCCCACCCAAGCCTTCTTTCCAAAATGTACTGATTTTTTTTTCAAGCTCAAGGCATCCCCATGGACAGAGAAGTTGTGGTTGTGCGCACAGTCAAATGATGCTCAGTCTACAGGGTGTAGGTAGAGACCACACGGAGGACTGTGTCGATCTTAAAAATAGAGTGAGCTAAGAACATAAATGGCAACAATATAGTGTAATTCTATTTATGCGAACTCTCAAATAGATGGAATTAAGCTTCATAATGATAGAAATCAGAAAACCACGATGGGGCTGTCAGATAATGGTTCATATTCTGGTCTGGGTAATTGTTGCAGGCTCACTGTCAACATTCACTGAACTAAGCACTGGGGAATAAAGGTGCCACAAAATGAAGCCAGGTACAACAGTCTTAACTTTAACTGTAAAGTCTGTCTT
The DNA here is from genome assembly GCA_002335545.1 of Apodemus speciosus. NCBI lineage: Eukaryota > Metazoa > Chordata > Mammalia > Rodentia > Muridae > Apodemus > Apodemus speciosus. The sequence continues at coordinate 670,392 of BDUI01000012.1, forward strand.
AACTGTCCTGCTCCAGCCTGGACACTCCCTGGCCCCGTGCACGGTGTTACAGTACCTCCATCCCTGACCATAACCTTCATGTGGCCACACCTCACCCAAGGAGAAGTCACTCCATGACTCTTTTGAACACTAATTAATCAATCCCACGTTTGCTGCTTTCAATGGTTACTGCTTTTTTAAAGTAGAATTCCTTACTGTTTAATTATTCACCCATTTGCAAGATTAGCTGATTGTTTTTCCCAACAGAGAATAAACTCCACGAAAGCAGGACATATCTGCCTGGCTATCTCTGTTATCTCTAAAACAGAAATTCCTAACTGAGGGGCTGACGAGATGACTCTGCAGGTAAGAGCACTTGCTGTTCTTCTAGAGGACTTGGTTCAACTCCCAGCACCCACAACTGTCTGCGACTGCAGTCCCAGGGGTCTGACCCCCTATTCTGCACATACTTGGCACACACAGAGATCCAGGCAAATCACCCATATACTCAGTAAAAACATGTAACTTGGAGAGCCTGGCGAGTGGTGCCACTGTTCACAGAGGTGTTGGGATGTGTTAGTTCAGGGGCTTTGCCTCTTCTGGTTTCACCAAGCACCTGAGCGCATGTCCCATAAACACACTTACACACAGGAAAAACATTTTTTAAAGTAAATCTTTTTAAAAATTAAATAATATTTATTTAACAACAAGGCTTTTTTTTTTTTTTTTTTTGGTTTTTCGAGACAGGGTTTCTCTGTGTAGYYCTGGCTGTCCTGGAACTCACTCTGTAGACCAGGCTGGCCTCGAACTCAGAAATCCVCCTGCCTCTGCCTCCCAAGTGCTGGGATTACAGGCGTGCGCCACCACGCCCGGCAAGGCTTTATATTTTTAAAATCCTGTTGTATCGAGTACTTGTAACCATATGTTTGTATTTATACAAAAAAAAAACAAATATATAACCCACTCTGACATACAATTATTAAACAAAGCTTTCATAAATGACTCTTTCAGTGAGATTAATGGGARAGTTAGTTCTTCATTCGTCTGTTGCAAGGATGAAACTGGACTTAGTGTCAGCTCTTGTCCTATTAGCAATTTTGAGTGAGTCATGAAAATATCCAAAGGGGAATGAATAGCCTCTACCATGATGATTTTTCTTCTGTTCGTTTAGTTAGTAGGACTATGGCCAGATACATGATACAACGTACGTCCCAGCATCCTTTACAATGCAGCTGTGCCTGTTATTAACATATGGCTTCTCAGCTCAAATTCACCATCTATTTTTCTCATCTCGGAAACTGTTGAGTCCTTTAGACATTTTCCTTTAGTGACTGACCCTGCCAGCAGAAGATGCCAGAGTGATATTAGAAAAGGATTTACTTCCTGTGTGCACGAGCCTGCAGTGAGTAGTCCAGCTTCTCCAAGACCTTACTGCTGCAGAGCCCAGAAGACAGCAGCACATTTTGAGCAGCAGAGTACTGACTCCTGCAGAGCTCACAGCCTCTGAGTGCCTGCCTCCTGCCATGCGCAGTATCCGGGAGCTCCCAAAACTTCCCTCCCTGGCAGTTAATAGAACAAGAGTTCGGTGATCGGCTTCCCCCCCCCCCCCCCAGTGCCCAATATGGTAGATGGCTAGCAAATTCCACTAGCAAAGCACTTTTGGCCTTCAGTCATGTCCTCTTGTCAGTAAAGGATTAACTCATTCTGCTTTGTCTAAATATGGCACATTCCACAAAGCTTTGGCCCCTACCTGGCTCCTGGAAAATAACCTTTAAGCCCCTGGGATACCCTGTGTGGTGATAAGGAAGACTTTAGTCACAGGAGACCTTGGGCTGCACGGAAGAATCTACTGACAGTATGATTCCTGGTGGGGTCTTTAAACTGTGTGTCGAGAATCAGTCTTAGGTCAGTTATGTGGACAGCCAGCCATGTCTATGTGATTAAGTCCAATCTCCCGCCAGAGCGTCATGTCTCACTAGATTTCTGTGGTGGACAGCCCTTCATTAGTGTTTCTACACATCGTTGCTGAAAGAGTTGAATGCTGTTTGACTCTACAGGGAGAGGACAAATGGAACCTTGTACTTCGGCCCAAGACACTGCTATCTGCCTGTCCTCTTTGCTGACTTCAGTCTCTATCTTTTTAGTTCAATAAGCCCTACCCTGCCTGTTACAGCTCTTCTAGCTTTTTGTTTCTTGATTTTTGTTTTTGTTTGTTTTTGGTTTTTTTTTTTTTTGAGTCCTCATATATTGCAGAACCTATTGGTGACCTTTAGCCCTAAAATATATGTCTCCGATAAAGTCTGGGTCTTGAAAACCAATGTGGAGAGTCTTCTCAAGCACCCTGCTGCAGCTCTTCTTGATCCCTGCTTTTCCTGGCCTTGGGGACTGCCACGTCTGCTTCTCAGGTCCCTGGGAGCTTAGTTAGTCTTCATATGAAACTTTATCCGTGAAAGTTACTTTGTGGTTTGTCCAGTTTGGACACAGATGGATACAGTGGTCATGTTATCCACTTCTCTCTAATTAAAGATAAGCAAAAACAAGATGTGTCGTCTGTGGTAGAGGCTGTTAAGATGCAAGTGTGCTTCCTCCATATGTCTTTCCATTGGACATAGATGATGGCTAGACCCCAAGCGTGGTGGAGCCCTGAGATGGGAGAAGTCTGGGCTTCTCATTCACCACATGCTCAAGAGCCAATTAAGAAATAACAGCAGTTCAGCTCACCCTATCTAACACATTTGTTCAGTTAAATAAGTACTAAGGAACATAAAGTTTTCGTTCTCTCTCTCTCTCTCTCTCTCTCTCTCTCTCTCTCTCTCTCTGTCTGTCTCTCTCTCTCTCCCCTTCCCTCCCCCTCTCTCTGTCAGTTAGGGTTTTCATTATCATCAAGGCAGGAGCATGGAAGCATCCAGGTAAGCACTTCTGCCCTAGGAGGAGCTTACGCATGGGACCCCAAAGTCCACCCCCACAGTGATACATTTCCTCCAACAAGGCTACACCTATTCTAACAAGGCCACACCCCCTAATAGTGTCACTCCTTGTGTGTGTGTGTGTGTGTGTGTGTGTGTGTGTGAGAGAGAGAGAGAGAGAGAGAGAGAGAGAGAGAGAGAGAGAGAAAGTTGTGTTGTGTGTGTGTTGCCTTCATGTATGTCTGTGAACCTGGTGCCTAGAGAGGTCAGATTAGGACATCAGGTTCCCTTGAACTAGGATTACAATTGTGAGGCACCGTTTGGGGACTGGGAACTGTACCCAGATCCTCCTCTGTGAGAGCAGCCAGTGCTCTTAGCTGCTAAGCCAACCATCTCTTCAGCCCCATTGTGTAACAGTAATGCTGCTCCAAAATTGGGTGGCTCCTCAAGTTATATGCCAAAATTCATATACATTTTTTACCCATGTATTTATTTGTTTATTTTGCTTTGGGGTTGGAACCAAACTTCCCACATACGGGACAAGTGCTCTGTTACTGACCTGTATCTCCAGTCTCAGAGACTGCTTTTAGTGATGTACCAGTTCTTTCACTCTTTTAGATCCTCCTTCATTTCTGTTGAAACAAAAAATTGTAATTCTGGGAAGTATACCAAAGAATCTTCGTTGGGACTTAGTTACATGACTCTATATGTTTGATTGTCAAAGGGTAGATGCCAGGCGGGTCCCATCAACACCCAAGACAATTCATTAGAAAGGCAGACCCTCAGGCCCCTCCTAGACAGGCTCGGGGGACACTTCCCTCTAAGGGCTCTCCTCTTTGTAAGGCTATGCACTGCTTAGAATCCTCCCTCAAGGGTCTCTGTGGCTCTCTGAGGAAGAAGCCAGATGACTTACTGGAGCTTCGAGGACCTGTTGTAGGAGAGTCATCATCCCAGGAGTCCTGGATGACTTTGGAGTTTAAAAGCCAAATCTTGTCTATTTTTGACTTAGACCTCAAGCTTTGATTGTTCAATACCCAGGGTAGTTCTGCCAGCATGGAGGAGGAAATGAATTTTAGTTTTAACTTTCATATAACATTTAAGCAAGGCTCAGACAAAAAACACAAAGGCAATTTCAATTAAATACTGATTCTGTTAAGACTCAGTTTCCCCAGTAGTTAAAATCCTGACAAGCTTATTATATATAAATAATTATCTTGATAAATATAGACTCTATTTTAAAGCCGATTCTTGTAAAAGTTACCAAGGACAAACTCTGGGAAAGTTTATTCTTTAATTGAGAAGTAGATTTTAGGTTTATGACCTCAGGCTGGACTTGACCTTGGGGACTTTAGTCACCTTTACTCAGACCTGAGTTTACCTTCCCAAACTTTCTGTGATGCGCTGGGACTTCCGGTTTGTCATCACCTTGACTTTTCCACTGTGGGGCGGGCGGGCAGGTAGGGGGCAGGGGAGAACCAGAAAATCAGTCACCTTAGGATAAAAATCGATTTTACTACATAGTTTTCCTTCCTTCCTTCCTTCCTTCCTTCCTTCCTTCCTTCTTTCCTTCCTTCCTTCCTTTCTTCACCCCTCCCTTCCTTCCTTCCTTCCTTCCTTCCTTCCCTCCCTCCCTCTTTCTCTCTTTCCCTTCCTTTCTTCATTGTTTATTCCTTTGCAGCTTTGTCTGGCCTGTAACTGCATCTGAATCCATTCCTCCGGAGGGCTAGGACTAAAGGCAGAGAGTACCGTTCCCACATACAAAATCTTTCCTACCCCAAAATGCTCCTTTCCTTCTAAGCTTTCTTCCTGAAAACACATCCTCATATCCTTCCTATCTCGCCTTTCTTCCTCCTGCTCTTTTTAACTTTATCTCCTTACTTAAGGAGACAGATAATAAGACAGACACAGCAAATTTATCATCTTCTTTTAAAAGTTGAATCTAAATTATATTTAGGACAACCTAAGATGGTCCACGTTGTCAAACTGTTATGTTCCTGTCTTAGTGTCTTAGGCAGATTTCACTGCCCCTTGGATGTTTTAAAAGGCTCTTTTAGTGTGTGTGTGTGTGTGTGTGTGTGTGTGTGTGTTAATGGATGGCCTTGTGTATTGTTTTAGTTTAAACAAAAGGAAAGGAAAAGCATAGAGATGAAACTCTTTATATGTTAGCTCAGGGTTGGTTCTAGACAGCCAATGGCTACTTTTCCTGAGACCTGAAGGGAAACCAGTGTCCAGAGGAACCAGCTGGATTGGAGACTGGATGGTCTGTTGGTGGCAGGCTGGGCTCGCAACATTTGTGTTTCACAGTAGGTCAGACACGGTGAGGGGATGCTGACCCATCGGGTGAACAGGTCCCCTTTGGCCACCTCACAAAAGGGAAGAACGTTTTCTGAGGGACAGGGGGTAACTTTACTCCCTAGTTTCCTGAACTCTTAAAGTTCCTGAAAAAGTGTGTGAGAGAGGGGGTATTTCTGGCAAGCAGGAAGACCAATTAGAGAGAGCCCCACAGGCAGAGGAAAGCATAAAGGAGGAGATGGAGAGAGGGAGCTGAGGGCAGACCTGTCAGGTGGGATGGTGTACTTTGTATCACCCGTCACAGGAAATATAAAAGAGTGGGACACCAACATACAGTCATGTAACGCCAGCATTCAGGACACAGGTGAGGCAGGAGGATCATGAATGAGCTCAGAGAATGCACAGTTAGACATTACAAATAAATAAAATCACTAAAGCAGGCAAACCACTTTCAGATGGAATATAATTGATCTATCAAGTTATCAACACAAGATGACAATGGGGGGGGCCTCATTGCAATTACCTAAACTGTAAAACTGACTCAAGCTATGGGTTATTATTTTTATATTTTTTAAATTCATTTTATGTGTATGGATATTTTGACTTCAATGGTCAGAAAAATATATTGGATCCTTTAGAACTGAAGTTACATACAGTTGTGAGCCACATATAAGTGCTGGGATTTGAACCCTTGACTCCTGGAAGAACAACCAGAGAACTTAACCTGAGCTATAGCTCCAGCCTTTGGGGCTATGTGTTATTAATGTGGCTGGTGAGGCCAAAGGGAAGGTATCTCTCTGACTGATGGATGTTCCCATGGGTTGTGAATTCTGGTGATGAGCTTTTGGGAATAATGCAATTAAGTTATTCATTTAAAAAGCCAAAATAACCTTTTAATTTCATCAGACATTGTGATTAAATTTTCCATGCATTTAATGAAAAAGAAAGGTATATACTGCTGAACCTAACTAGCCAAGCAGCTAGCATATAATCTTATTTTTTGTTAATAAGGAGGTGCAGAATCTTATTACGGTCTGAAATGACTATCAACTATAATTATAACAAACATTTCCTAACATGAGCTGATAAAAAGAGATGTAACTGAGTGATACACACCGTGTGTGTGGTCACAGGACGTGTCATCTAGCATGCACTTTGTATGCTTACAGACTTCTTGTGGTAACAACTTCAAATCCACCGAGAAGCAGAGACAACAGCAGGACGGGCACTAAGAAACACTCCGCTGAAGTTCTAAGCTCTTTTCTGCTCAACTCTTTAAAGGAGCTCCTCTCCAGCTGGGCGGTGGTGGCGCACACCTTTGATCCCAGCACTTGGGAGGCAGAGGCAGGTGGATTTCTGAGTTCCAGGCCAGCCTGTTACTGTTGAGGAAACAGTCTTATGCGGGCTTGTCTGATATGCTCGCATGCTTGGATTCAGGGTCAGCATTTTTTGTTGGGGATACTACACAAGTGTTGGGGCGAACTTCCCATCACCCCACTCCGACAGATACAGACGGCATCACTATGGTGAATGCTGGCATTGATGACCTTGTTTTTGGTTATATAAATACCTGTTCCTATTAATTCAACTGAAGTGTCCAGAGACAGATGAACAGGTTTTTTTTAAAATGTGATATAGATACATAATATAATAGTATCTAACCAAGTTTTCAAGTATTTCTTGTGTGTGTATTTGTTTGTACATGTATGTGTGTGTAGAGGTCAGACAATGTGTAGGAGCTGGTTATGTCCATCATGTGGGCCCCAGGCATCAAGGCCTGGCATCAAGGCCTGGCATCAAGGCCTGGCATCAAGCTTGGTAGCAAGCACTTTACCCTCTGGTCACCTGACCAACCCCGGCCATTTTTGAAAAAAGAAAGAAATTTTATATATGTTTTTCTAACTGATAGGTCCTGGTAATCACAATGTTACCTGAAATAGCCCATGACAGAAAATCAAATGACACAGGATTTTCACTAATAATGTGAACTCTGAGAAACTGAACTCAGAGATACAGAGGGTCAAACAGTACCTACCAGAGGCCAGTGAGGGCAGGTGTTAAACACTTGGAAAATCGTAGCCAGATAAGGGGAACATTCTGGTATTCTACTGCACAGAACAGTGACTCTAGTCACAAGCACCATAGCTACTTAAAATAGCTAGAAGAAGATTTTTTGAACATTCAAATCGCAGACATGCTAAATGTTGGAGTCGACCGCCAGCCTCCGCAGCCTGAGTCATACACAGGATATTAACATGCTGAGACAGTGCACCGTACCTATGCAGATGAACTGGGGTTTTTTTCCCAGCCACTTCTAAAAATAGCAAAAATAAATGAATAAAATAACTTTCCTCCCATGGGCTTAATAAAAGCCCATTCCCCAACCAAATATCACACGATGGTTTTTATCGGCCTCTGATATATTCTGCCTGGATAACATTTTATCACAGCACTGGGCAGCAGTGTTGACAGCTGGTACTGCAAAGACAAACTCACATCAGAATGTTACCTATAACAAAAGCATTGCTTCAAATAATTAGCTTGGGGCTTGTGGGGGCGTGGCTTGTTTTTCGGAGTCTTCTGGGCGAAGGCTGTATTGCTTGAGATAAGAGACAGACTCTGCAGCAGAGGCTTAGGAAACTACCAGAACTTAGTGCCTCTGCTTCTGGCTGTACTGGTGTCTGCCTGAGCTATACATAGCATCGTGTCCAGAAAACAGGGGCTCACACTTTCACAGCTCCAAATCCCACAGAAAAAGACTACCTCTTCCGAAATGTGGCAACGGAGGTGTTAGAGATAAGGCTCCTTGACTCTGATTGGCTTAACTTGACTTACAGCCCGCCCCTAAACCAAGCGCTGTGGTTAGGGAAATGATACCAGCGTTTATTTGTTTATTTACATGCCCAATCCTGAAACAGAAGTGGGATCAGTTCCAAACCAACCCTAAGGGCTGAGCAGTGGTCCCCAAGGCAAAAGAAGAGGTGCTGTGAATGAAGGACTTGAGCTGGATGTGGCAGCACACACCTATAACCCCAGCATTTAGGATTTACACAAGGACACTAGACTAAAATGGAGAAGGGGTTGAGAGGTAAGAGGAGAACCCAACAACTGTCTACGACAATGATTAGTCCATTAAGATGTTTAAACATCTGTTAAGTCATTTAAAGGGCTAAGACTGTGGGCTAGGGAGTGAAGCCAGAGTCTACATCACATCCATTTCCTATCCTAATTTACATATTGATAATAAAGAAAGAAGAAAAACAAGTTATGTAGCCCTAAAGAAAAATGAAGCCATGACATAGGCAGGAAAATGGACAGAATTTACCATCATTATCTTCAGTAAAATAAGCCAGTCTCAGAAAGACAAATACCAAACTTTTTTTTCTCATATAGAATACCTGAATTCCAAGTTATATAAAAACACCTCGTGGTGGCGCACGCCTGTAATCCCAGCACTTGGGAGGCAGAGGCAGG
>BDUI01000012.1:695528-707745 GCA_002335545.1 Apodemus speciosus
TATCTATCTATCTATCATCTATCTATCTATCATCTATCTATCTATCTATCATCTATCTATCTATCTATCTATCTATCTATCTATCTATCTATCTATCTATACATACACACATACATACATAGACATTCTCTTTTTTTGCTGGTGCTTTTGAAGCCTGGGCTGGCTGATACTCATGATGTAACCCAGGTTAGCTCAGAACTCACAGCAATCCTACTACCTCATCCTCCCAAATTCAGAGATTACTATCCAAAGGTCTATTTACATCTATGAGTATTTTTGCTTGCCTGTATATCTGAGCACCACATGCATGCCTTGGTGCTTACAGGCCAGAAGACGCGGCGGGGCTGCTCAGTTTGTGAGCAGTCATATGAGAATCAAACCCAGGTCCCCTGGAAGAGCCGCCAATGCTCTTAACTAGTAAGTCATCTCTCCAGCCCCCCAAATCATTCTTGAATTACAAAACTTAACTTGTGGGCCAAGCATGGTGGCAAATACCTTTCATCACCGCACTTAGGAGGCAGAGGCAGACAGAGCTCTGTGAGTTCAAGTCCAGCCTGGTCCCCAAATTGAATTGCAAGGCAGTCCATCGCTACACAGTAAACCCCTTTCTCAAGAAAAAAAAATCAAAGAACAAGCAAACAAACAAATCCCAACTTAACTTGGTTATTAGCATGTGTTGAATTTTTCTGACTTTTTCGGGCTGTTTTAAAATACAAGGAGAAACACCCCTTCCTCACTGTGTGGAGCTCAGCTTTGTATCAGCCCCAGCAGTTTCTACCTGCTGCTGCTCAGCACCCTGCCCCTAGAACAAGTAACAACAAAAAAGCGGTTTTGGGGCCCATAGTTTTGGAGATTCTGATCCATTATCAGGCAGCCCTCCAGCATGCAGGCCTCTGAAAGGTGTCTGTAACAGTGACAGGAAGCCTGTGGCATGATGACCTGCTAACCTCTCCTGGTGAGGCAAAAGAGAAAGAGGAAATGACAGACCCACACAATCCCCTGCAAACACATTCCCCTCCTGGCTAAGGAAAGAGAACCCCAACACCAGGCCCTGACTTCTTACAGGCAGGGGCACTTAATGCCACTCGGGGACCATGTGATTAACAAATGCATCTATATTTGATCCAGAGTATAGCACACATCTTACTTGGAGTTAGTTTAAAATCATATTAAGAGAGCTGGGTGGTGGTGGCATATACCTTTAATCCCAGCACTCTGGAGGCAGAGACAGGCAGATCTCTGAGTTCAAGGTCAGCCTGGTCTACAGACTGAGTTCCAGGACAGCCAGGGCTACACAGAGAAACTCTATACTAAAAAACAAATAAATAAACAAAATTTATTGAAAAAACTTAATAATATATATTAACAGATAAACGTGAACTATTCCAATAGAACTAAAGATGGGGCCTAGTGTCCTAAAATTGCTATCTTTCTCCAACCTTCCATGACTTCCAAGGGCCTCTCTAGAGCTCTGATGAGCAAATCTGCTCACTCATCCAAGAAATGTCTGTACTGCTGAGGGACGTGTTGACACTCTGCCTTCTGTCTGAGGTGATCTGGAAGCCTGTGGCTGAGAGCTGTAGTTCTCAATCCTGGTTGGACTTTTGACTCACCAGGAAAGCTCTTAAAAAAGCTTTGGTCTTTTCTGGGCCAATTACATCAGAATTGCTATCTGGATTCGGTAGTGCAGTGCTTGTAATCCCAGCACCGAGGAGTCTGAAAAGAGACTGATGTGAGTTCAAGACCAGCCTGGCATACACAGGGATAGCACGTCTCAAAGCAACCACAACTTCCAAGGATTTCACTTCCCCCAAGAGATTCTAAAGTAAAATGTAGACAAGACCGAGAAACACAGCTCTAAAACTGTGCCCCATGGTCTCTGCCATCACGGAATGGGAGAAGAAAAGGTCCAGGACGCCTGAGGAAAGGAGCAGTGACAGAGTCCCTAAACTGAAGTGGAGAGGGTGCTGGGAGAAGTGGGGGCGAGAAGTGAGTGCTGAGAGCAGCGGTGCCGCGCAGCAACCCACGCACTGGCTCGTTTTAGAACAAATCGGCTCTTCTCAGACATATGTACTGGAGAAGCCGCCTCCTGGAAATTTCCAGAAACAGCGAGGGACTACTAGCAGAAAAGTATTCATCTCACATTGTTAGTCTTAGTGCCGACGAGCTCAAGGTTGTGAGGTGCTTAAGGGTCACCAGTCATTGCTTTCTTACCCCTCCTCCTTTCCACCCTTCCCTTTTCTCTCTTCCCCTTTTCCTCCTTCCTCTCCCCTCCCCCAACTCCCCACCCCCATAGGGCCCGGAGATGTGAGCATGGTCTCATGGAGCATTGGCACATACCATGCAGATATTTGACCTACTGTTTGCACACCTCAAATAAAATTCAGCATAAGGAGACATGGCTGAGAGTTAAATAAAGGAAAAGCAGAAAATGCAGAAGCCAAGCCCTGAGCAATTCCCCAGAGGGAAGGCATTGCTCTCCTCACTGAGGAGGAGCCTTTGTTCTAAGAGGTGGAAGTCCTCTCATGGCCAGTTAGCTCACTCACGACAGGGCAAGAACTTACTCCATTTTCACAATGATTTTGTTCCTGTTTTCAAATGAGAAACTGAGGCGGAAAGATATCTGTAGGAGGTCATCGATCAGACATTCTGCCATCTAAGTGGAGAGTGAGCCAGGGCTCTCTCCTCAGAAGCACAGCTGTCTGTGTCTGGGAGGCGCCATCTGCCCCACCCACAGCAGGGAGGGCTCTGGAGAGCTCTCTGTACTCTTTGCAGCTTCTCTATAAATGTGAAGTTATTCCAGAATGAAAAGTTTATTTTAAAATGACACATAATAGTCACACACACACATAATGGTCACACACACACACACACACACACACACACACACACACACACACACACAGATGCCCATGTGATAACAGAACAAAGGAGGCTGAAATAGAAGACTCCCGGTGGTGGTTTGAATAGGCTTGGCCCAGGGAGTGGCACTATTACTCCCTGTTGGAGTAGGTGTGGCCTTGTTGGAGGAAGTGTATCACTATGAGAGTAGGCTTTGAGAACTTCCTCCTATCTTCCTGGAAGTGCCTTTGGATCAAGATGTAGGACCCTCAGCTCCTCCAGCACCACGCCTGCCTGGACATTGCCATGCTTTCTGCCATGATGATAATGGATTGAACTTCTGAACCTGCGCGCCAGCCCCGACTGTATGTTCTTGGTCATGGTCTCTTCACAGCAATGGAAACCCTAACTAAGACACTCACCCTGACTTCCAGAACAGCCTTGGCAACAGTGAATTCCAGGCCAGGCTGAACCACATAGCCAGACCTTGTCTTAAAACATACAAACAAGTAAATAAGACATACAACATCATACTTCTCAAGACTTTTCTTCTATGAGTAAGCAATTTTGATAAATTAACAAAAAGTAAGATTAATTTATTAGGGGCTGTAAAGATGGCTCAGCAGTTAAGAGCAAGTACTGCTCTTGCAAAGACAGCCTAGTGTCCACATCTGGCAGATTGCAACTCTGTAATTCCAGCTCCCTGGGACCTAATGCCCTCTCCTGGCCTCCTCAGGCATCTGCACACACCATACCACACTTACACATAACACACACATATACAAGAACAAAGAGTAAAAATAAAATATTTTGAGAGGATTTTTAATGTTGGCCTTTTATCTATGTATTTTCAGTGTCTGTGCTTTTTAGTTTATAGAGCATTTCAATCCTCTAGCACATTTGTGTTTGGTTTTGGGTCCTGGGACAAAGAACAAAGGTGCATACTTTACATACCAAAACAGACTTGGCCTCCGGGTTTTCCCAGCATCTTAGTTAGGGCTTTACTGCTGTGAACAGACACCATGACCAAGGCAACTCTTATAAGGATAACATTTAATTGGGGCTGGCTTACCTGTTCCGAGGTTCAGTCCAGTGTCATCAAGGTAGGTGCATGGTAGTCTCTCTGAAGTCATGGTGATGGTGAAGCTGAGAGTTCTACATCTTCATCTGAAGGCTGCTAGAAGAATACTGGCTTCCAGGTAGCTAGGACAAGGGTATTAAAGCCCATGTCCACAGTGACACTCCTACTCCAACAAGGTCACACCTCCAAATAGGGCCACTCTCTGGAAAAAGCATATGCAAACCATCACACCCGGAATCCCTCAGTCCCTATCTGGCATACCCAACCTGAGGCTCTTCCCTATGTAATCCAGATGTTTTGCTCTCTCCCTCTCTCTCCCCCTCTCTGTCCCCCCTCTCTCCTTTCTCTCTTTCCTCTCTCTCTCTCTCTCTCTCTCTCTCTCTCTCTCTCTCTCTCTCTCTCTCTGTTTTACTGTATTTCTTCAAGACCAGTCACATTGGACCAAGGGCATACCATACTCCAATAGGACCTCATCCTATGCTTTGACCCCACCTACCCCCAAGTAAAATCATGTTCTGGGGGTCCAGAAATAATGTGTATTGGGAGGAAAATTCTGCTTGGGATCCTGGATCCCCAAGATTCATACATGTAATGGCTATTCTTGGTTGTCAATTTGACTACACCTAGAATTAACTAAAATCCAAGAGCTGGGTATACCAGTGAGAGATTATTTTCTTTCTTTCTTTTTCTCTTTTTGTTTTTCTTTTGTTGAGACATGGTTTCTCTGTGTAGCCCTGGGAATTTGCCCTGTAGACCAGACTGGCCTCCAACTTACAGAGATCTGCCTGACTTTGCCTCCCAAGTGCTGGGATTAAAGCAGTACACCACCATCACTGGCCTGAGATTATTTCCTAATTAAATCATTTGAAATGGGAAGACCTTCCTTTAATCTAGATCTTTCGAGGTGGGAAGATCTAACTTTAATCTGGATCACACTTTCTGATTGCAGCCTATATAAAGGACACGTAAGAAGGAAGCTTGTCTCTTTGCCTGCTTGCCCTTGCACTCAATGACAAGTCTATTCCTTCGTTGGCATTAGAGCCTACTTCTTTGGGATTTCAGTATATATTGAAGACCAGCTAAAAATCCAGCCCTGTGTGTAGTAGAGCCCAAATAGTCACTGCTCAATTCAACCCTGGTGGTGGCAGTATTCCCCATTCCCCACCTTAATGTTCTGAGTTCCCAAATAAAAGACATGCATGCAGCCTTATATATTAATCATTAAACAACTCAATGGCTGGGCCACTTCCTAATGTCCATGTGGTTGCTGTACTTTTTGATAATCTCAATTTATCACTCACTAAAACCTATATTTTATCTTGACTGTCCAGGACCCAGACCTGTAGGCCTCCTGGCCATGATCCCTGACTCTTACATGATGTCTATGTTCTTTCTTCTGTACCTCAGAAGACCTCAGGCCTGGTGTCTTCTTCTTCCTCCCCAGATAAGTCCTTCCTCCTCCCCTGTCCCTTGTTCAGGAATCCTAAAAGTCCCACCACTGTCTTCCTGCCCTGCCAATGGCTGCTGGTAACTTTATTAACCAATCAAAACCAACTGGGGCAGGGACCTTCAGTGTTTAGTGTGGATTGCAATTTGGAGGACTCAATTAACATAAACCAAGCATTAGATCAAGTCCACAAGATTTCACCCTTTTGTCCATTATGAACGTGTTTTCTATCAGATATTTGAACATAGCTATAATAGCTATGTAAACTATACACTAATAATGTCCAGTCCACCAATTTTGTCAATTTAGGTATATCACTCTAACATTGATCCTATCTTAAAACATTTACAATTATATACCTGAATTATGTTTTGATTTTAACCTGTATTACCATATGAAGACTATTCTTTCAAATCTAGATCATCTTCCTGAATGCAAAACAACTTAAGTTGATTATGAGACTATAACTAGTCTTTAACCCCATCAGAGATCCAAGAACGAATTAAACATTACCTGAGTATATAGGAAGCACAAAGACACAACTTTTAAAACTTAAGCAATTTATAGAGGCATCTGACTGCCTGGACAGTCCCCAATATTCCTAAAACATTAGATCATCTGTCTTCAGCCTTCTGGTCCAGAACAATCTAACAGACCTTAAGTGAAGTAGGAACTGTGAAGGACTATTTTACCGTGTCTTAGCAGAGCTAAGCTGTTGACTAGCCTGCATCGTGTGTCCTTTCCTGGACAGTATTCGTGTGTGTGTGTGTGTGTGTGTGTGTGTGTGTGTGTGTGTGTGTGCGCGTGTGCAGATGAATTAGGGTATTAATTGTCCAGTGGCTACCTTGCCACACTTGGAGCAACTCTATATGGAGGTTATGATGCTCAACATATTCTTTGAACTGTGAAGTGGGTACTGTCAGAAACAGACATGTCTCCTAGTCAAAAGATCTATTAATGATGAAGTAATTTTATGGGCTGAACAACTACTATATTCTTAAACAACAATGGACTCTCTACTGATAGACAGCCATTGTTGGACTAGAAGGACCACAGCCAGAAAGCCACTTTAATAAATCCCCTTTATGTATCTAGATAGATATTTATGTATATTTATCTGTCCTTCAGTCTGTTCCTCTAGAAAACCCTGACTAATGCAGATTTTGGTAATGTGAGTGGGGTTGGAATAACAGGAGTATAGACTTGTAAGCCCTGTGGTACCAGCTGATATGGTGTTTCTAGGCATGAAATAGATAAGAAGCCTATTGTATTCTTGTTTGATATGTGTAAGAAAAGTTCTCAGATAAATGAAATAAAAGCTATATTGTATTCTTGCAAAAGGAACCAATTCCCAGACTTAAGCCAGTTTTCAGATCCAGAGCTCCTTGAGTTAAGGGAATGCCAGGTCCTCTTGTGGGAGGACTTGGATAATGCCTAAGAGTTTTTACTGTTAACCTTTCTCCAGTCCTTCCCTAGAGGAACCTACAGCCTTTTACAAGGGTGACTTATGCAGGGGAAAGGAAACAGTTAGATATTCTGGGGTCTATTAGATACTGGATCAGAATTAACACTGATTCCAGGGGACCCCCCAGAGGCTTTGTAGCCCTCCAGCTAATATGGGGTTGCAGATTATTTGAGGTCAGGTGATTAATGGAGTTTTGGCTGAAATCCAACTCACAGTAGGTCCAGTAGGTCCCCGAATTCATCTTGAGCTCATGTCCCATCCCAAGATGAATAATTGGAATAGATATACTTAGAAGAGGCAGAAGCAGGCCAGTGGTGGCACACACCTTTAACACTAGCATTAAGGAGGCAGAGACAAGGGGATCCCTTAGTTCAAGCCCAGCCTGGTCTATACAGTGAGTTCTAGGACAGCCAAGGCTACACAAAGAAAATCTGTCTCAATTAAAAAAAAAAAAAAAAAAAAAAACCAACAACAAACCGAACAAACAAAGGCAGAATTCTCACAATCCCCTGCCCTCAGAATACATTCACCTTATCTCGAGGTCTTTTAAGCTATTTCAATATCCACTGTAAATTCGAAATCTCATGTAAATATCAACTTAGAAAATTTTCAACTTCATCCTCTAAATCAGGATGGCTGAGACTTGGGACATAGTATATCCTGGACAAAATCTTTCTCCATCTGGAGATCTGTGAAACCAGAAAACAAATGATCTGCTTTTGAAACACAATAAGCAAGCAGCATCAGGGAAACATTCCTATTTCAAAAGGCAAAACTAAGAAGGAAAAACGTAGTCATGGGTCCCAAGCCAGACAAAGATGCAGCCTGGCCCCACTGGCTATTTACTTGTTTCTTGTTTCTTGATTTTATTTCTTTATTTTGAGATAGGGCCATGTTATACTGTCTAGGGTGCTCTTGAACTGCTGGCCTCAAGGAATCTTCCTACCTCAGTCCCAAAATTCAAAATATATACACAGAAATCGACCTGGTGGTGACACACCTTTAATCCCAGCACTCAGGAGGCAGAGGCAGGGGGAGTTCAAGGCCAGCTTGGTCTATAAAAAGAGTTCTAGACAAACTAAAGCTACACAGTGAGACCCTGCCTCAAAAAAAGGAGTGGGGAGCAAAATGGAAAAAAAATATTTATAACTATGTGGTTGTGTTGATTTTGCAATATTGAAATACTGAAATTGGGATGGGCTGTTGCTCATTTGGGAGGGTGCGTGCCGAATCCACAATGCCCTGGGTTTGATCCCAGTACCACATAAACTGGGCATGACAGCATCTCTTGTGACCCCAGAACTTGATAAGTAGGAATAGGAAGATCAGAAGTTCAAAATCATCCTCTGTTCATAGAGAATTAGAGGCCTGCTTGAGAGAGAATTAGTCAAAGTAATTCACTAAAACAGACAAACAAAAAACCAAGAAACCCCTATCTATGTATTTCCAATAACTTGCACAATAAATATACTTTTGGAGTTAGAGTTAGGTTTAAGTTCAAGTAGTTAATGAAATCTTTTGTTTTTGAAAAGTCAAATCAAATCACAGTAACTGTAGCAACCTTCCGGCAGCCAGCACCCCTCTGGTTGGCCCAGGCATCCTCTGCACACGACTGTTTTTATTAACTGGGATGCAGTCCATCTCTGTGTAACTTTATGAAATGTGTTTTGGCTTGGAGCACAGAAAACCCATTTAGACATTAATAGTCTAGTTGCGAGCTGTGTTACTCATTCATAAGAGTAACAACAGTGTGCTTGGAATTTTTACCCCCAGCGTTTCCCCTTAACTTTATTGGCTAATAAAAATCCAAACACTGAATCTTTTGCCCAGAAAGTGGCACCGAAGCAAAGCAGCTGCCCACCCAGGCCCCCAAGGGGCTCCCCTAAAAGGACCTGAGGACTGGATAAAGCCCAAGCAGAGAGAAGGCCTATTCTCTAGCTGTCAGGCTCCCCACAGGGTCAGCCAGGAGCTGTTCCCAGTTCCTCCTGGGGGAGAAAGGAAATCTATCCTTCCTCTCTCTACTCAGAATTCCTATCTGATATTTAAGATTGTGACATCTAACTGTAGAATGTTCATGGGGTTGGGGGAGGTTAGAGGAAGACACTTAATGATCTCACTTACTTTATAGTCTCAAAAAGCTAAACCCATAGAACCAAGAATGTAATAACCACCAAAGCCTAGAGGGGGGCAGGGTAAGAGGGGCTAGGGAATTGCAGACCAGAGTATCCATTTCTGACTTAAGGGGAGAATCACTTTTGAGATCTATTGCACAGAAAGGGGAGACTGTGAAGTTGTCTGTACATTATTTTTATTTTTATTTTATTTTATTTTATTTATGTGTACATATGAGTGCAGGTGCTTGTGGAAGACAGAAGCATCAGGTTTTCCATAGAGCTGGAGTTACAGGTGGTTGTGAGCCACCCAATGTGGGTGATAGGAATTGAATTTGGATCTTCTGGAARAGCAAGAAGTACTCATAAACACTGAGCTGTCTCTCCAGTACTATTAAGTATATAACTTTTTGTTTTGTTTTGTTTTTCGAGACAAGGTTTCTTTGTGTAGTCCTAGCTGTCCTGGAACTTGCTTCCTAGATCAGGTTGGCCTTGAACTCACAGATATCTACCTGACTCTGCCTCCCGAGGGATTAAACATGTACACCACCATGCTCGGCCCACTATTAAGTATATTTCAAAGTTGATAAGAGGGGAAAAAATCAAATATTCCCACCACCCACACAAAACTATGAGATGTAGCATGTAGTTCCTGCTCCGGCGCATTAAGCTCCAGGCAGACCACACTCCCAGCCCCATGCTTTAGCTCATGGCCAGCCCCTTCTAAGCCTTCCTCGGCTAGCACACCCTTCTTTTCACTCTCAGCTCACAACCTCTAAATCTGCCCTCAGCTTAACTACGTTTCTAATATCCCACCTGCTACCCGGGGTCCCGTCAGGGAAGCAGCCAATGGCCACTCTACCCTAGATCTCCCATGGCTGGTGTCTCTTCCTCTGAAGCATGGTGAATCTTTCCTCCTCCCTTGGGTCTGCTATCCTGCCTGAGGAAAAACTGGAAGTTCTACCTAGTCTGCCCAGCCATTAGCTGCTAGAGTCTTTATTGATCAATCAAGAACCAGTTGGAGAATAGGATTTTCAGTGTTCACATGCAGATTCCCCTCTACAAGACATCAAGTACTTAATTGTATTGTTTAAATTGTTCCACAATGAAAGCACTTAAAACAAGGGGGCTAGAGAGGTCAATCAAGAGAGCACTTGCCACACAAGCAAGAGGACTTTAGTTCAGATCTCAGCAGCTCTGTAAGAAGACAGCTGTGGTGGTCCACAGTAATCCCAGCACTGGAGAAGCAGCATCAGGATTTCTGTGTCTTAGAGCCCAGCTCAGCTCTAAGTTCAGTACCACATTTTTGTCTCTAAAAATAAGGAGGGCTTGTGAGATGGCTCATAAGGTAAAATTATTTAACAACCAAGCCTGACAATCGGAGTTCCATTCCCAAAACCCACAGAATGAAAGAAAGAACAGACAATGGATTCTCACAAGTTGTTCTCTGACCTTCACGAGACACACACACCAAGTTACCAAATTTTAAGTTCTTAATTGATGAGTAATAATTATATTTACAATGTGTATATGTACTGTGTGTGTACACACCAAGTTACCAAGTTTTAAGTTCTTAATTGATGAGTAATAATTATATTTACAATGTGTATATGTACTCTGTGTGTGTGTGTGTGTGTGTTGCTGCTGCTGCTGTGTTTACATCTTTTGAATCAGAGTCTTACTACGTAGCCATAGCTTGCCTGAAACTTGCTCTGTGTACACCAACTTGATCTTGAACTCAGAGATCCACCTGCCTCCGCATTTTAAGCTATAGGATTAAAGGCTTGTATCACTATGCCTGGCTTAAATTTTTTTATTTAGATCAGCAATATGTCTTATCAAGTAAAGATGACTACTGGATAAGCCTGGTGGCCTGAGGTTGATCGGTGGAATCCATGCTGAAAGTGGAAGGAGAGAACCGACTCTGCAGTGTTGTCCTCTGACCTCCGCATCTGCCAGTTCCCATCATGCACACATGCAAATCGATAACGCATTTAAAATTACAGTCTGGTTAGATAACTTCCCAGGCTTGAAGTTCACGCCAAGCAGCAGCTTCTAAAGCCAATAGCTGAAACCTCAAGTCACAGATAGCTACACTGCAGAATGGAATCTCTGGCCTGAGTGCAGAGGTGGCGTTCTGAACTACACAGAAGGCCACAGAATTACCATCTAGGGGGTTTTCTAGAACAAAGACACACCATTGCCTCCTCTTCAGAGTTAATTTAGGTTCCTGTGCTAATGAATTTACAGCAGCTACAGGCCTTGGTGTGATCAAGTTAGTAAGCATTCCAGCTCAGAAGGGAAGGGGCTCCTGAGCTCCCACTTCTAACTGAGGAGCTATGGACAGTTTCTGGCTTCTGGTGGGAATCAGTTTTCTTAAGGATGTGGCTCCCCATAGATTAACCACGCCCCAGTGGATGGTTGAAGGCATTTATGGACAGCATAATGGGTTACTTTTTTAGACTAGAAAGAGGGCACAAGCTGGGCAGTGGTGGTTGTGCATGCCTTTAATCCCAGCACTTGGGAGGCAGAGGCAGGCGGATTTCTGAGTTCGAGGTCAGCCTGGTCTACAAAGTGAGTTCCAGGACAGCCGGGGCTACACAGAGAAACCCTGTCTTGAAAACAAACAAACAAACAAAAACAAACAAACAAAAAAAAGAGGGCACAAAATTAGTGGGTTAGGGAGAGTGTCTTAGTCAGGGTTTCTATTCCTGGACAAACATTATGACCAAGAAGCAAGTTGGGGAAGAAGGGTTTATTGAGCTTACACTTCCATGCTGGTGTTCATCACTAAAGGAAGTCAGGACTGGAACTCAAGCAGGCCAGGAAGCAGGAGATGATGCAGAGGCCATGGAGGGATGTTTTTTACTGGCTTGCTTCCCCTGCCTCCTTTCTTATAGAACCCAAGACTACCAGCCCAGGGATGGCACCACCCACAAGGGGTCCTCCCTTCTTGATCACTAATTGAGAAAATGCCCCACAGTTGAATCTCATGGAGGCATTTCCCCAACTGAAGCTCCTTCTCTGTGATAACTCCAGCCTGTGTCAGGTTGACACAAAACCAGCCAGTACAGAAAGGGAGGTATACTCTCTCATCGCTCTTACCTGTCTGCACTCTCACCTCTCTGCCCCTCTTGGGCTCCTCCCCTCCCCCCTCTCTCCACGTGGTCACGGCCGGCCTCTACTCCTCTCTACTCTTCTCTCTTCTCTTCTCTTCTCTTCTCTTCTCTTCTCTTCTCTTCTCTCTCTCTCTCTCTCTCTCTCTCTCTCTC
>BDUI01000012.1:733491-751889 GCA_002335545.1 Apodemus speciosus
TCTCTCTCTCTGTCTCTCTCTCCCTCCCTCCCCCTTGCCCTCCCCCCCTCTCTCTGTCCCACATAGCTGAATCTGGCCTCAAAATCATTATATAGCCAAGGATGACCTTGAATTATAGGCATGGGCAATCATGTACTCAACAACTGAGTTACATTCCCAGCTCCCAAATGTCTATTTCTTGCCAAAAAAAAAAAAAAAAAAAAAAAGCCCAGAAAAGACTACACTGTCTACCCATCCCCCTCAGCCCCTGGAGAGGAGCCAAGCACTCTGGAGTCCTGGCTAGCCAAACGCACACGAGAGCCACTTTTGGAGAGGGACAGCAGAAAAGCTCTGATTTTCATGTTAAATCCCCATTGGCCTCAGAAATGTTAAAAATAAACTTTCACCTGCATCTGATTCTCTTTTGTTATCGAGGCCATTGTTGCTGAACAAAGAGGTAGCTGGGGCCTCTTTGGGCAGCTCACAGAGGTCACCTCTGAACCCAGATTGGAGGGACACAGATGATAACAGACAGAGGACCAGCAGGAATGTCATTAGAGATCAAAACCTCTTCAGAACTTCCCGGCTCCTGAGCGTGGAGCCGGGCCCTGCAGCTTGGGCCGGCTCTGCCAGCCCTACGTGGCTCTGAGATTTCCTCCTATGCAGTTTGCTGGAGAGTGGGACCCTTGGATTCTTTCCTCCTTTTGGTTTGCAACCGAGACCCCCAATTTACAGATTTAAATGGGCACTGGGGAGCTAATCCCTCACACTGGAAGCAGTAGATGGCTAGGCACAGGATTGGGGCCAGAGAGCTGGACAATCAGGTTCCCTCAAGAGAGTTACTTCTAGTTGTGAGACATTATGCAAATTACTCGAACTTTCTGGTCCCTTTCTCCTCTTTGTAAAACAGGCACACACTGATCTGCTAGCAGCGAGGCCCACCACAAGGAAGCACAACGTGAACCGCCTTTAGTTCTGTGCAAATTCATTTCCCGTTCAAATAAAGTTCAAAGTAGGTATTGCTCAGCTGTGGGGTTTTTTTATTTTAATGTTTACTATTTTCAATTGTGTGCGTGTGCACAAACGCTTTAGTGCAAGCGCCTCCTGAGGAGGTCAGAAGCATCAGTGGTTCTGCCCTCTGGAGTCACGAGTGGACAGAAGCTGCCCAATGCAGGTGCTGGGAATCAACTGGGACCCTCAGGGAACACATGTTAGCCCCTTAAAGAGATGCTTTTGTTTATTTATTTAATTATTTGGGGCTGCTCTTTGAGATGGAGTTTCAGTAGCCACCGTTCCCTAAATGTAGTTTTCTGTGAGCATCAGTGCAGGGCGAAGATGAGGTACCATCCTGCCTCACTTCTGGGGTTTTTTAGACAGGGGTTCTCTGTGTAGCCCTGGCTGTCCTGGGACTCTCTCTGTAGACCAGTCTGGCCTCCTACTCAGAGCCCCATCTGCCTCTGCCTCCCGAGTGCTGGGATCAAAGGCGTGCAGTGCCATCGCCCAGCTCCTGCATCACTGATCCTAACGGGAGCATCTGTAAGCTCCGCAGCTGCTGTTGGCTGCAGAATGCACTAGGAAAGGAGACCCAGCTGCTGCCAGGAAGAGCAGGCACCGTCTCCCGAGCCTTTGCCACAAACATAGAAGAAGAAAAGAGGCTGGACCTGACTGCAGACCACAGATTGGTAGCTGTTGGGTAGCTCCTTCCATCCCGCCAGGGCCAAGTGCTTGTCCCTTGTAATGACACAGACAGGAGCCCCTGCAGCCCCAGTCACAGGCCCACGCTTCCCTATTGCCAAAGATCAGGATCTGCCATCCTGCTCCGACTCCTTCCCCAGATCAGGACGTTTCCCACATAATACCTACAGTGTCAGGTCACGAAGTCCCTACTCTGCCACCAAATCAGCCCGCTCAAGGAGGAAGCCGCCATCTTAGGAGTTGCTGGTGTCAGCGCGCTGTTCACACCCAGGCGTCTGGGGCATCACTCTCTCCCCTTCATCCTGCATCCTCCATCTGGCTCTGTGGCTCTTGGGAACGTTAGTACTTTCAGCAGTTCCTGAGGGAGTCCCAAGGTTGCTATGCAGGGCAGCTGCCCTCGACCTTGCCTTGGCCCCCTGGTCCAGTGTTGGACGCCATGGCTTTGCCCGGTCCCGGAAGTGTGTCGTGTCTCTGCTTTGTATTCCTTTACACACAGGAATTGTTTGGTTTGTTTAGGTTTTTGTGCTTGGTTTGTTATTTTCAACCAGGGCGATGCTAGGCTGGCCTCCGACCCTTAAACCTTTTGCCTCAGCCTTCTGAACGCTTGCTGACATAGGTGTACTAACAAGACTGTCTTCTTTCTTTGTTCATTTTTGTTCTTTTGCGTTTTAGAATGGTTCTGCGTTTCCAGTCTGTCCTGCTCTCCCGGGCTCAAGCAGCCCCTCACTTAGCCTCCTTTGTAGTTGAAATTACATGCTACTGCTCTGGCCCCGTAGAAGACACCGCGGCCTCCTTCCCCCAAGCACTCTCAGTACCTCACATGCTGCTGCTCTGGCCGCCGTAGAAGACACCATGGCCTCACTCCCCCAAGCACTGTCTGTGTTCACCGACATTAGTTTCCCTGTTCCCCTGTGCGTTTATGTGGGAGAAAGGGCTATCACCAGCTGTGGGAAGAGTTGAGTTGCTAAGATGTGTCCAAATCCCCAACTTCTGACCTCCAAATAAGATGGCCCCTCTTTTCTAACTTGATGAGTCAGATACTCTCCAATAGCTCTGTAACTTGGATAAGCCACCAAAACTCTGAAGTGCCTAGCTGTGAAATGAAAATATCTTGATTAGAGTACTACTGTAGAGACTTAAGGGCCGGAGAGTTGATTCAGTGGTGAAGGACACTGACTACTCTTCCAGAGGACCCAGGTTCAATTCCTAGCACCCATATGGCCACCCACACTGTCTTTAACTGCAATTTCAGGGGATCTGATGCCCTCCTCTGGCCTCGCTAGACACTGCATACATCTGGTGCACAGATATTTAGAAAGCAAGGCACCCATTCACATGAAATTTAAATTAAAAAAAATCAATCTTGGGCTGGAGAGATGACTCAGAGGTTAAGAACACTGACTGCTCTTCCAGAGGTCCTGAGTTCAAATCCCAGTAACCACACAGTGGCTCACAACCATCTGTAATGAGATCAGATACCCTCATCTGGTATGTCTGAAGACAGCTACAGGGTACTTACATATAATAAACAAATCTAAAAAAAAATCAATCTCACATTATTAACTGGATGTGGCAGCTCACACATTAATTCCAGCACTTGCAAGGTTGAGGCAGGAGGATTGCCATGAGTTTGGGGTCAGCCTGGGATAGAGTTCCAAGGTTAATCCTAAAGGCTCGCTATTGCCTCTCTATTTGCTTCCTTAAAGAGAGTCAAACTGAGCATGTTGCCAGAGAAGGCACAGTCAGAGGCCTGCGCCACTGAGTTCTTTCTAAAACTGCTTCTATGCAGTTCCATGAAACTCAGAGTCGTGGCTTCCTGGGGCAGGAGAGGATGACGGATGATGGATGGTAGTCGTAGCACCACAACCAACAGAGCAGAGAACCCAGCTCTCAGAGGCAGAAGAGACTCTGTGCTCTGCGCCCAGGACGCCCTCTGTCTACCCTGAAGGCTTGTCCTCCTGACTCCTGTGTGCTGCATTGAGGCCTTGCGATACGCTGTTCTCTCTCTACTTCCCCGAGTTCCACACCCACCACAAACAGACGGACACATCACCTAGTTTAGTGTCAGACCCAGAGAAGGTTCCAGGCCCTTGTGTGTAAACTGATAATAGAGGTGATTGAGAGCATAGAAACAGGAGACCCAAGGGAGACATGCCCCACATAACTCCTTTGACCGTCCCCCAAAAAGCCCTGGGGGAAAAAAAAAATCTACCTGGACCGAGGTTCCAAAACTTTGTCTCGGCTAGACCTGCCCTGCCATCTAGTGGCAAACCCCGGGAGGGTGGGAGGACCCACACAGGCGTTAAGGCAATGGGAGGTCCAGACTGGTAGGCAGGTAGGGGGCACAGGGCACAGGTCAGGGCACCTCAGAACTCAGGGTGGCGTGGGTTCAGGAAGAATCCTGGGGAAGATTGGTCCTGTTTCTCCATCACTTCCTTCTACAAGTACCACATAAAGGGTTCTTCATCCTCACTGTGGTCCTCCCTGTCACCCTTGTGAGGAGGCAGAACGGAAGCTCAGGGGTCAGAGCAGTTGACCAAGTTCACCTAACTTGGCAATTAAATCTAGGATTATCTGACTTCATCGCTGGGGATTCTGGGAAGGATTCTAAAGTCTTCAGTGATATTCTTTCTTAGCAGAGATTAGTGACTCACACATATAATCCCACAGAAGGGAAATAGCCACACAGATTGCCTCAAGTTCAAGGTCAGGCTACGGAGCATTCTAGGACAAGCACGGGTATGGAGCAAAGCCTCCTTCCTTCGTCTCTGCCCCACCCATGGCCAAACATGCCAGGAGATCTGCACATGATTGTCGTGTGGCACGGCACCATTTCCACCTGTGTAGGTTCTGGGGTCCCCAGACCTGTGCATCTCCTGTAATAGGGTCCCAGACCTTGGCACAACTGACTCTATGATAGAAGTACTATTAAGGCTATAAATCTCTAAATGTACTAACCTTGCCTTTTGGCTCCTGTGGGTTCCACATCTGGCTGTTTCTAACAAGTCTAACAAGTTAACAATTGAAGAATGTCAACCAGAATATGGTTTTTGTGCTTAAAATCTCACCCTGAAAAAGGCTCAGGGCTAGCCTGGGATCCTGAACACCCAGTGGAATCGCTGGCCAGCTAATAAAGACATCCTACTGGCTTACACCCGTGTCTGATCAGTCTTCTCTGGTGAATACCTTGTAACACCCCCAAAAGGAACCTTTGTCTCTTTGTCCTGGAGAGTGGAGGGGAAGAGAAAGAGGAGGAAGAGGAGGAGGAGGAGGGAGAGGAGGAGAGGGAGGGGAAGGGAGAGAAGGGGGAGGGAGAGGAAGAGGAGGGAAAGGAAGAGGAAGAGGAGGAAAAGGAGGAGGGGAGGAGGAAGAGGAGGAGAAGGGGGGAAGGAGGAGGAGGGAAATGAAGAGGAGGAGGGAGAGGTGGAGGAAGAAGAGGAGGGAGAGGAGGAGGGAAAGGAAGAAGAGGGAAATGAAGAGGAGGGGGAAAGGAGGAGGGAAAGGAGAAGGGAAAGGAAGAGGAGGAAGAGGAAGAAGAGGAGGGGGAAAGGAGAAGGAAGAGGAGAAGAGGAAGAAGAGGAGGGGGAAAGGAGAAGGAAGAGGAGAAGAGGAAGAAGAGGAGGGGGAAAGGAGAAGGAAGAGGNGAAGAGGAAGAAGAGGAGGGGGAAAGGAGAAGGAAGAGGGGAAGAGGAAGAGGAGGAGGGGGAGGAGGGAGGGAGGGGAGGAAGGAGAGGAGGGAGAGGAGGGAGAGGAGGAAGAGGGTGGAATTCTTTGGCCCCTGAAACTAAATCTTCATATGGAGCTTTTCTTTTTCTTTTTGTCTTTCTTTTATTTTTTTATCTGTTTTTTTTTTTTTTCTGGAGACAGCGTCTTACCCTGTAGCTCTGTGGCCTTGAACTCACTACATAGACCAGGCTAGCCTGGAACTCACAGAGTGCAACTCAGAGTGCTGAGATTAAAGGAACTGTCACACCTGGCCATCTTCAAGTGTCTGAGATCAGTGTGTGAAGTTCGTCTCCCTTCCCGCTGTGTGAGACGGAGCTGCCTGAAGTGGGTGCTCACCCCTCTATCAAGCGTGGTTGAAGGTTCTAAGTGTGCTCTTGCTTTTCTACAGCAGTGGGAATTGGCCAATGGCTGCCCCTGCCTTGTCCCAGGAAGATGCCACTCACCAACCTGCTGACCTGAGAGTGAGCTGAGGGACAGCAGCCCCTTAGCTTAACCCCACTGGCCCACCCAGATGAGGAATGAATCGCCTATTCCTAGCTTGGTTTCGGTTTTCCCCCCTTTTGGGCAATGCGTATAGGCCCAGCTCCTGGGTGAAGTCCTTAAAGAGGCGCCAAGGAAGACAACACGCCTCGGGGTGCTTTCCCAAGGGCTGAACTGTGGCTGCACAATACCTGTCTGCCATCTTGAAGGTCTTCTGGAGGCGGGACCCAGGCATGATCTCCCACACAGCACTACAGCCCGTTCTTGCCAGTGGCTCCCTGAAGTGTGTGTCACAGACTTAGATAAGTTGGGGTTCTCCGTCTCTGCAGTAGACCACCCCTCAGCCTTAAAGTTTGAGTTGCTAGCTTTTACCACCCCACTATCCAAACCTTCATTTCTCTTTACTTACTTATTTTTATGACCTTTGGAGACGGTCTCACATATCTTAGGTCCCCTCAGACTTGCGGTGTAGCCAGTAACTACCCTGAACTTCTGATCGTCCCGCCTCTATCTCCAGAGTGTGGGGATTCCAGGGGTGCATCACTGTCTTAGTTAGGGTTCCATTGGGCTCCCTATCTGGGTGGACAGAGGTGGGTGTTACGTCTCCCTAGAAAAAGTTTTGTCACACAACACCTGCCATCCCAGCACTTGGGAGGTGGAGGCACAGGAAATTTTAGATTGGTCTGGGCTATTCAAGATCCTGCCTCACAAGAACAAAACAAAATACAAGTCACTCAGAGCCAGAAGAACAGCAAATGAAACAATTAAGTGTGGGATGGGAAGCCCTGGCCACTGTGAGATGCACCAGGGCTATGAACTCTTCTTTCCTCACTCATCTCCCCCGTCGGTCCGTCCGTGCCAGGGCAAGGACGGAGGACGGGAAGTTCTTTTCCCTTCCTGCTGTGTGAGATGGAGGTGCCTGAAGTTGATGTCCCGCCCCCAGCTCCCAGTCCTCAGCCTTAGGAGATGCTCCAGGTTTAATTTGGAGCCAAATGGTTATACGGCGTCTCCAGCGTGGCTTGTCATAAATGTAGCCAAAACCTGAGAAAGCGCCACATCACCCTGGGCCAATGGACCACTTAAGTAAGAAACGCTTCTAGTCAAAAGTGAGAATCAGGGACTGAGAGATGGCTCAGCAGGCAAAGGTGATTCACAGCTCTGCCCATCCGAGTTTAATCCCTGGACACACGTAAAGGACCAGCTCCACGGAACTGCCCTCTGACCTCCGCACGCTCTGTGGCACATATGCCCACGCCCACACTAATATTAATTAAAAAAAAATTAGAGCCACTGGCTTTCAGGGTGCATGACCTAAGACTTCCTGTTCTCATCTCTAGGGTAAAACTCTGCCCAGTATCTTCAACCAGCCTCTCATGTTATGATGGTTTGGAACTTTTATTATGGCATAAATATTTACAACTCAAAATTTGCCATTTCAACTGTACAATTCATTGGCAATCACTGCACTCGCAGCACTGTGTATCTGTGGCCCCTGCTGTCCAAACCCTTTTCCGACTTTAATAGAAACTCTGCAACAGCTAAGCAATGACTCATTTCCTCCCCTGCCCCATCTTGTGTCTACCTTTTCCACCACAGTAAAGTTCCTCATCCAGATAGTGCTTGTAACTGGAATCGTGCAATATTTATCTTGTTGTGTCTGGCATATTTCACTTAGCTCAACGTTTTCCCAGCTCAGCATGTCGGAGCAGTATATAGCAGTACTTCATGCCTTTCTAGGGCTAAATAATATTTCATGGTATGTAAAACAGTTCGTATAGTGAGAATTTTGGTCTCTTAAAAATCCCAGTTTTGTTACATGACTATGTTTTTTGTTTTAATCTCGGGTGTGGGTCGTGGGGCTGCTTCAGCCTGTCCACAGCTGCTGACTATGATTGCTGTGCTCTAAGAGGGGTGTGGGTTTTGCCAGCTGCAGATAGTTTGGAATTCTGGGGACTCTTTGGGAGGGCATACCTGTGAGAGCCCCAAGAGGGCCTTAGTGGCTGCTGCCCCTCTGCTGCTGCTTTTGCTCTTGCTGGATTGCCCGTTGAAGATATCCTGACAGCGGATACTGGACTCCCCCTAAGGAACAAATGCCCTAATCAGCAGGAAGTAATGTAAAGCATCCTGTGTGTCCTCGCCCTTCTAACCTTCTTTCTCTCCTACCTAGCGTGGGCGGAATAAGGGTTGGAAGGGTGGTGACCAATACAACTCAGTAAATAACCCCAAAACAGTGAGCCAACAATTTTGTTTCTTCATCTTTTGATGATCACTTGGGTTGTCTTTAATTTGCTGAGAGTTTTGAGATGGACTTGAGAAAGAGCTGGCTAGGGAAATTTATGGAGATCCCTCACTTAGAAGAAAGCTGAGTGACTCCCGTTTATATCAGGGGAGATGCTTCAAGTGCCTCACACCAGCCATGTAATTTTAATGAAGCCATGCTTGTTGCAGCTCGGTGCCAGCATTGGCGGACCCGCCCATTCCCCCACCCCCACCCCCAGGACTAGCTCCAAGCATCCGGTTCCCATGGCTGGTCTACAAAATGCCAACCATTCCAGTCTTACTCAGCTCCCTCTAGCTCTATGAAAGGAAAACCCTGGAGACTTATATTTATACCAGCCAGATTTATATCAGAAAAACTCCAACCCCAATTATGTCTGTGCAAAAACCACACAACTCAGTATATTTACAAGCTGCATGCGTAGATTGGGCAGATACACCACACACCATGCCTCAGCTACGAGACCCCTACCTGCTTGCGGCTCCTCCAGGCCATGTGGGTCTGCTCCATCTTCCACCTCTTCGACCTCCACTTTCCTCTCCCTCTCTCCTCTGTCTTCCCTTTCCTCCCTCTGTCTCTAAACTTCTAGCCCTGCCTTTCCCTTCGACTGCCCAATCACAGGATCGAGCCTTTATTTGACCAATTAGAATTTCACCCGAACTCACCTGAGTAGGATCTACTCCTGGTTGGGGCAGCCCCTCTTGAAGGAGCAGAATTAGCACTGAAATCCAAACAGCAATCCACAACACTTGGATGTTGGAGAGAAAGAACTGGAAAAGGCAACGTACTCTGGGACTTCTCAATTCACCAAACAGCTCTGCCGCCATTCATCACTAGCTGGAAATTTTTAAGAGAATCAGATTTTCATGTCAAATCTAGAGAGGAGGGGTGGAGAACCTTGGAATGATGCAATAATCCCTACACACACACACACACACACACACACACACACACACACACACACACACCAACCTAGCTGCTCTGTAGAGGGAAATGTTGTGTTGCACGGATGATCTGAGAAACAGGATGCCTTGCAGCCTCAATGGCGAGGCTCTTCACATGCCTTTAAAGGCCCCCTGGTTATGAGATAAACTGGCTGAAGCTTCTGATTTGGGGATTTAGATGGTGGGCAAGTGTAGCTACTTGTATTATGAATGCTAATTATGTCCCCGCAGAAAATGTTTATAGAGAGTGTTTGCACAGAGCTTCTGCGAACCCGCCTCCCGTGTGTTCTGATTGGTCACTAAAGATGCCGACAGCCGACAGCTGGGCAGAACAGACCAAGGCTGGATTTTAAGATTCCTGGATTTGGGAACCAGAGGAGAGAGAGATCTGCCACACTGGGAAGACACCGTGCCTAAGAAGAGGGCAGGACAGAGAGGCATGGCCGCCACGTGAGGGGGGGGGAGCGTGGCCCAGAGCGTGGCCCAGAGCGTGGCCCAGAGCGTGGCCCAGAGCGTGGCCCAGCTGGGTCTAGGGCAGCCAAGATGGAACAGAGTTAGAAAGGGATAACTTGGGAAGCTAGGCAGTGGTCCAGCTATTGTGCTGGTTAAAGCATATTAAGATATAAAGGCTGTGTGTGTGTGTGTGTGTGTGTGTGTGTGTGTGTGTGTATGTGCGTGTGCGTGCATATGTGTGTGTGTGTGCGTGCGCGCATGCACGTACATGTGTGTCTTTTATTTGGGAACATAAACCTTGGGGTGGCAGCAAACCTGCCAACAGAATTTACTAATAATTATTTTAACAGGTATGCTTAACGTCACAGTTGGCCTTCATTTGAAAGAAATGAAACACATTGGTCGATTCCTCTGCTCCAGGGAATCCCAGCTTCTCATAAGCTTCTGGGGGTGATCTTTTAAGAATAAGGAAGAAAGCAATAAATGTTATAGTTTGCACTTAGTTTTAAATATGCATTTTAATAATGGTGCAGGTCCATATTCTTTAACTCCCAAATCTAAGAAACTCTTCAAGTAACTATCACACAGTTTGTCAGGAATCTGATGAACTAACTGGGTGGTAAATTCTGATCCAAACTATGTGAAGCTATGTATAGTCTTTAAGTGTGGCATTCCATGGAAATAGGCAAGTGCTTCTTTGCAGAGGTGTTGATGTATTTGGTCACCTGTCCCAGCCACAGCCCCAAATGGTGATGTTACACCCATGTACCAGCTGACGGACACTCAAGCCTCAACCTTCTGAGGTCCAGGCATCTGGATAAGGTAGATCTGAGCATCTTCAGAGCGCTTCATCTCCCTTTCTCCTGAGATCCCCCAGCAGGCCCCTGGGATAGTCTACCTTCGCGGCTCGACACGGCTCGGCACGGCTCGGCACGGCTCCGCACGGCTCGGCACGGCTCCACACGGCTGGCTCCATGGTTCCCATCACTCTGGCTCTTTACTCAGGGGATATCCCATCCTTTTCCTTCCCTTTGTGGTTAGAGTTATGGTTTGTTTTCTCCCTTCTATCCTTCTAGCCTCTGCCAGGACCAGTCAGATCCAAACAGAGGCGCACATCCCATTCTTACTGATGCCTGCCTGACACTAACTAGACGCATAGCTGCCTCTACTAAGGAAATGGATATCTTCTCAGATATCTGACTCAATATAGTCTGCCGTCCCTCAGAGGTGAATGTGACCTTACTTTTCCACTTGCCTTTTTTTTTTTTCAAATAAAAATTTTGTACACACACACATCCCACCAGTGTAGGGTCATGCAGGAATTGGCTCTCTCCTGCCAGTACAGGGATCTAGCACACAAAATCGAGCTCTGGTCATCAGGGCTGGCATCAATTGTCTCTCCTGCAAACCTCACTGGGCCTCCACTTGTTTTTAGAAAAATGTGTGACAAAAAAAAAAAAAAAAAAAAAAACCAGTGCATGGAACACCAGGATCATGAGGCTTGAGAAACCTAACATGTCCCTTGAATGTACCTGACAGTACACGTCCTCCAAATTCAAAACAGATTAAATTAAAAAAAAAACAAACCATGATTGTCATATGCCTTTTCCCCCCAACACAGGCTTTCTCTGCAAAGCCCTGGCTGTCCTGGAACTCACTCTGTAGGTCAGGTTAGCCTCAAACTCAGAGATCCACCTGCTCTGCTGGGGCTAAAGAAATGTGCCACCACCCCCAGACCACCACAAGCCATTTTTACTAATAAAAACTCCATTCCAGATCTTGAGGAAGAATCACTGTGAGTCTGAGGCTGTGAGTCTGTGTAATGAAGCAAGTTCTAGGCCAGCTTGTCTCAAAGGAAAAACAAAAAAGGGAAAAAGAAAAGAAAATTCAAGAGCAACATACATGCCCATCAACAGAATTATAGATTATTATTATAGTAACATTTGAAGAACTTTAGCAAAATAGGAGTGTTGATAACATTGAATGAAATGGCCCATTGAATGTTGCTTTAATATATACATATATAAAAATAATATATTACATATACTAGAAAAGAATTGGAAGAAACTGGCAGGTCTTGTTATCTCAGAGTTTTTATTTTCTTTTTAATAATGGCCTTAGTTACTGTTATAAGCATTTAAAAAGATAGGGCCTGGAGATTAAGAATGTATCCTGCTCTTGCAGAAAACCTGAATTTAGTTTTCTGGCTTCCCAGAGCCCCTGCATGGATGTGCACTTACAAACACAAGCCACACACAGACACACAAATTTTAAAAACTGCATTTTCAAATTAGAAAAAAAATATTTAAAACTTTGAGTTTGGAAACAGAATAATTTATGTAGGAAGCATGGGGGTGACTTAAAGGCTGTCTCTAAGTCACCCTGTCATCTTGTAACTATGACAACTAGCAAATCTCAAAGGGATCTATTACTGTAGTTTTTAAAGATTTTTGACATCTGTTCTCTTGAAACTCACTTTCTGAAAGAGCCGTGCTTTCTCGGCAGTTAAACAGTCAGTTCTGCCAGCCTTGAACAACTAGTGAGGGTTGGGCGGACTTTGCGTAGCTGAACCAGTCTGTCCCACAGACTCCCTCTGAGCGGACAGAGAGGTTGGGCTGGTTGGAGAGCAGAGGGTACCAAACTGGGCGGCCTAGAGCACCACCTTGTGGCCACAATCAACATAGCGCCTAAGCATTTTGCTGCCTGAGGGCAAACATGGGCTTGTCTTCCAGACAGACATACAGAATTTCCTGTCTGGAATGACCTGTAACTTTAGGTGCCAGAAAAGCCTTGTTGCATTAGAAAATAAATCAATATTTATTTGCTCCAAGAACAAACAGCCAGGGACCAGGTATCTGTCTAAAATTCTAGGAAGTTCCTGAGCCATCCAAAACCGTGTTTACTCAGTCCTGCAAGAACGAATCCACCTGGTCTACAGAGTGAGTTCCAGGACAGTCAGGACTACACAGAGAAACCCTGTCTCGGAAAAAAAAAAACCGAATCCACCATGCATCCCATTACCTATGTGCCTCTGCTCTCTGCCTTTTCCATATACAGAACAAACAAAAACAAAACAAAACAAAGGCCCCAATGTGAATGACCTGGGGCAAGGGCCATTGGGAAATATATTTATACACAAGACCTCTCATGAGCCCATCTTTGAGAGAGAGACTGTCTTCTGAGGCTTGGAAGATCATAACTTCCTCTACAAAATTTTGTGTGATTACAGTTGTTTTCTGTCTTGATCAATACAGATCATGAATTTCTCAGAATAAAAAATTTAGTAGTGTTCTCACAATGCTACCACTAAAGGGGGAACTGAAGTCCAAACAGTCACCACCACCACCACCACAACCACCRCCGTCACCGAAACCACCAGCACTGCTCCTCTCCCTGTGAGTGCCTGGCCAGGGAGACTCATATATTTTTAAAGCCCCCTATCCCACTCCCCCATCCAAATGACTATACCAAGACTTGCTAATGCAAACAAGAACCTACCTTCCATTTCTGAGGGGAATGGGGGATATTTAAGAACAGGAGTCAATAAGCTTTCTTTTGGGGTGGGATGTTGGGATACAATCTCATTCTACTCAGGCTACAACTCACGAAAACCCTCCTTGCCCCCAACATCCTGTGTGCTGCAATTACAGGTGTGTGAGCCACCGTGCTGGTATGGTAATTGTCAATTTGACACAATCTAGGATCACCTAGGAAGTGCACTTAATACTGGAGTGTCTGGAGCAGCTTGGCCTGAGGGCCTGCCTGTGAGGTATTATCTTCATCGGATCAGTTGAAGTACAGGGCTCACCCTGAATGAAGGTGGGTAGCCATTTTCTGGGCTAGGCCCTGGACTGAATGAAAAGGAAAAAGGTAGCTGCCCTCCCCAGCAGAGTTGGAGCTGTTAGCCAAAGGAACCTTTTTCCCTTACATCACTTCTGTTGGGGCATTTTTTTTTTCTTTTTTATCACAGCAGCATGAAATAAAACTAAGACACCCAGCATAGATCAACCGTCTCTTCAAGGACTGCACATAACTCCTTGAGGCTTTTGTGGGCCCTAAGGTTTCTATTGCAACTCTTCAACTCAGTTGTACGGTCAGAACAGCTTCTTCTGTCCCCGCCCCCACCCCCACCAGCACCTGTGTGGGGCAATGGCACCAGTCCTTCCCACTCGTCTGTAAAGAGTCGTCCTTGCCACACTTTGGACCGGAGGCCTGTGAGACTCAGGGCACTGCTGGTAAGGAGTCTCTACAAAGCCATTCCTTTATGTGTGTGTGCAACCATCTGAGGTGCCCAGGGAGGGCAGGAGGGAGCGTCCTGGAGCTTGAGTTACAGGTGGTTGTGAGCCCCCCAGAGCTGATGTGGGGAGCTACATTCCAGCTCTCTGAAAGAGCAAGACTCTTAACCCTGTGCCAACCCTCCACCCCAAAACCCATTTCTTGCGAGAAGCTTCCTCTTGGCCCCGACAGGGTAGATAGTCTGGATGGCGCGGTTAAGCGTCAGAGTATGATCCTTGCGTTCCAGTGCCCCCCACCCCCGCTGTACTCTAAGTTGCTCCAAGGTAACACTGGGCACATAATACTTGCTGTGTCCCTACTGTGTGCTGAGCACTAAGGTAGACTCTAAATATATCGTATCTCGTTTTCACAAGGGCACTCTGAAGTAGGCACTATAGCACCCGCCAATCTACAATCCAGGAAGCTAAGGCTGAGAGACTAAAGCACCTTTTATTCCCCGCCCCTGCCTGAACTCACTTCCCCATATCAGCTGTTAAGAACCAGTAAAGGAGCTGATTTGTGTAGGTGAAACTTGTACCTTGCTTGATCTTTGGATTCTAAATTCCTTCCATACAAAAGCAATTTGTTTTAGTCAACAAGCCAATTAACTTTAAGCCAGAGAAATAAAGCCATAGAGGAGGTAGAGATGTGTCAGAGTGGCACCTTCTACATTTGTTCATTAGTGTGAGCACCTCCTCCCCAGAAACCACTGGTAAATCTAACGACCTAATAGATCAGTGGGATGTTGACCTGTGATCACACTGAGTCACCAGAGAATGTATCTTTGGAGCCAGGTGTGAGGGGCCTGCCTGGACACTGGAATCTGAAACAGGATATTTATTTCATGCTTGGGGACAGCCTGGGCTACTTAAAGAACCCTCTCTTGGGCCCATGAGATGGCCCAACAAGTCAGGCACTTGCCAGAAATCCTAAACCTGAGTGTGTCCTGTGAGACAGTGTGTGGTGCACACATATGATGTGGCATGTGCATGTACATGTGTGTGACTGTGTGTGTGAGTATATGTGAGTGTGAGTATGTGTGTGTGTGTGCGCGCTCACAAAAAAAAAAAAAAAAAACAAGAAAAGAAAAACCTGTTTCAAAAAAAACCTCACCTTAGTGACCTGGATGCTCTTCTCCAAAATCCTGGACAAAACTTCAGTGCACTGCTGTATTGTCAGAGTCTGCGCTGAGGCCCACAGCTCTGCCTACATTCTCCTCAGAGAAGTGAAAATGCTAGAGAAGACTCTCCAGTGTCAGCCTCTAAGACCCATTCATTGGTACATCTCCCATAGGCAGTGCTAGTCTTACAAAACAAAAGTAGTATCAGCAAAGTATCGGCAGGTCCTCCACCCCATGCTAGCAACTTCATCAAATCTAAAGGAGAAGTGTGAAAAGCAGCTGCTGTGGCAAGAGATCACTGAGGGAGGAGCCCTCCAAAGGTCCAGAGGTCCTAGAAGGAACTGCAGTTGTTGGTTCTCACAGGGTTGATACAAAAAGCTGTGGTTGACTAGTAGATATCAGCTATCCCCGTAGTAGAGACAAGGCTCAGACACACCCAGTGCTGCCTGCAGTCTGAATATTTGAGAGTCCTGTATGGGAGTGGTCATTAACTCTTCACCCAGGGTTACTATAACCCACAGATTGTAGACTTTACGTAGTCTGTGCTGGAGCGGGCTAAGGACCTGTCTCCTGGGAGATTTTGGTTCCTGTAGACTAATTCTGGTGATTGGATCCTGTCCTTGTTAGCTTACAGGATTCCACTGGGCTCCTCCCAGGGACCTAGCAACAGCTTACACCGTTACCTGCGGCTGCCAGGTGTGGGCAGTATGTCAAAAGACTGCTCACCAGCCCAGTTCTCTCTGTTCCCAGCCCACCTATCCCCATTTCTGGTTTCTGCTGTCCCTGGTTCTCTACCCTCGTGGTTCTGCTCCTGTCTGTCTGCCTCTATCCCTTCTCCAGGTCCTCACTCTCCTCCCTTCCCCCACATAAACTTCCTCATTACCAGATCTGTTGTATGGCATAATTTCTCAGGGGGACAGATTTGCATGGGCCCACCAGGTACCCCCTTACTGCATTATATCATATAACAGTCCTTACCTGCTACGGTGGGTCAGATAAACCTGCTCGGACTCGTTGTGGTCATCTTGTTCACCTTTCCTAAGAGATATGGGGAAACAATCTACAGGATACAGAGTTAACTATATGTACCTGGAAATGTTGGCAAGGTACAGCCTTGACCCTCTGGACCACAGCTTCCGTGCCCTGACTCTGAGAAAACATTTCAAAGAAGATTTCACCTCAGTGATGCTGGTCTCTTCTTAATCACAGAAATACAGAAATGTTTCCCCCCAAGACTGGGTTTCTCTGTTTAGCTCTGGTTGTAGACCAGGCTGGCCTTGAACTCAGAGATTTGCCTGCCTCTGCTCCAGAGTGCTGGGATTAAATGTAATCCCGTTTATAAACCACTTCCCTTGTATAAACACAGAGTCATAATCCAAAATATGAGATGGCCCTTGATAGAATCTCTAAGGGACTCTCAAACTTCCGTCTGAAACTTCACAAGACAGGCTTCCATCATAAACACTGCTCTCAGCCTTATCTTCTAGATACCCATAACAAACATTCCCTAAGCTCAGAAAACTCAATAGTTTTCCTAGCCCAAAGCCTCCAACTCCTTCTCCAAACCAAGATCAAATCTGTCATGGTAATACTCCAAAAACCTAGTACCAATTTCTGTCATCATTGCTGCCTTCTCCTTCCCCTTCCTCACCCCTTCTCCTGTTTGCTTTTTGCTTCTCTGTGTAGCCTTGGCTGTCCTGCAACTTGCTTTGTAGACTATGCTGGCCTTGGGCACACAGAGATAAGCTTGCCTCCCTAGTGCTAAGATTAATGCTGTATGCCACCATGACCTGACTTGATAAGAATTTCTCTTGCTGTGATAAAATACCATGACCAAAAGAAACGAGAGGAAAGTGTTTATTTCATCTTAAAACTTTTATTTTCAAGACAGGGTCTCACTGTGTAGCTCTGGCTGTCCTGGTACTCACTCCATAAACCAGGATGGCCTTGAAGTCACAGGAACCCATCTGCCTCCTGAGTGCTGGCATTAAAGGTGTGAAACACTTTGCCCAACCAGATTTACATTTTCAAAAGAATTATTTTTATGTGTATGAGTGTTTGAGGCCAGAAGAAGGTGTTAGATCTCCTGGGATTGGCGTTAGACATAGTTATAAGCTGCCACTGGGCAACTCATTTTATACCTCTTAAGACCACAGTCCACCACTAAAGGAAGTCAGAGCAGGAACTCAAGGCCAGGAATCTGGAGGCAGAAAACCAAGCAGAACCATGAAGAAACACAGCTTATTGACTTGCTCCTTATGACTTGCTCAACTTGTTTTCTTTATATTTGGGAATTTGAGGTAGGGTCTTGTAGTCATCCAGCAGCCATGGACAAACTGGGTTTGCCTGAAAGGGGGGCTGGACATGAAAAGGAAAAGGGGGGCATGAGAGAAGAATGAAGCCAAGGTTCTGATCAAGGCTCCAAGTTTAGTGTTCAGCACTATGTTTATATAGGGAAAACCCACAGACCCATCCTTTGTTTCAGCTGGATTATGTTGCAAAGCAAGTTCAGTGGGCAGTCTATTCTTCTAAGCTCCTGTAGGAAGTCGCATGTGCAACCAAGACAGATGACTCCACTTAGGTTGTTAAGTTCCAACCTGGAAAACGCTCAAAGTCTATTCAGCCTGCTCAAGGCTGGGAAGGGCACAATTCCTCTATTTTTGTTTTTTAAAGATGAGCAGTACCAGTAGCTGGACAGGGGCACAAGATTTGTTTGTTTTCCATAATCCCATCTAGGGTAAAGAGTGGCCAGGGGACTATGCCTGTCTTAGGCCAGTGTCTATATTGCTCCTTTTTCCCCACCATGGAGGACAAACATAGCATTGATGTATGTCTCTGTCTTAGGTCGATAGGAGCTCAGGAACACTCTTACCCATCTCTGACCACTAGCCTTCTACAGCACACTCTTTCCCACTCAGACCAAAGCCAAGAAGGACATCTGAACTTACACTCAATGCATTTCTTCACAGCAATGAACAACTGAGATGTTGAATAGCTGAGCTTGCTGAAAGTGATCCTGTGTAAAGGCAACTAGTCTGTTTAAGATACAAGGTCCAAAAGTTAAAAGCAACTAGATCATAATTAATGGTCCAAGCAGTGTAAATTAAAGTTGTAAGCCATGGGAAAGTGAAGAATCAGGACTCAAACCATCCCTGATTCTGTCCTTTTTCTCTTTTCCTTTTGGCTAGTATATTAGTCAGGGTTCTCTAGAGTCACAGAACATATGGGTAGTCTCTACATAATTACGGAATTTGTTGAAGACTTACAGTCTGTAGTCCAACTCCCCAACAATGGTCAGCAGCAGCTGTGGATGGAAGTCCAAGGATCTAGCAGTTGCTCAGTCCCACGAAGCAAGCAGGCAAAGAAGAGTGTGCCACCGCACCTTTAATCACCCTATCTTGTCTGATCTTGGAAGCTAAGCATCATGGGGCCTGATAAGTACTTGGAT